>OW388082.2:58307415-58907415 GCA_936449025.2 Sarcophaga subvicina | reverse complement strand
AAAACTTATGGCTAGTCCAGAAAAAAGTGTTCTTATACCATGGAGTCCTACAAACTCTGTATGGCAAAGAATACATATAGACTTCGCAGGTCCTATTAAAAATTATCATTTTCTTGTAGTCATAGACTCGTTTTCCAAATGGGTAGAAGTATTTAAAACCAAGGAAATCACTTCCAATTTCGTTATTTCAAAACTCAGATGAATTTTCTGTCGTTTCGGTATTCCTCATACTATTGTCAGCGACAACAGCAGACAATTTGTTTCTGAAGAATTTAAAATGTTTACTTCAGACAATAAAATAAAACATGTACTAGCAGCTTCTGGGCATCCAGCCACCAATGGCCAGGCTGAAAATTTCGTGAAGACGTTAAAAAAATCTATTTATGCGAACTTGTCATCTGAATCAAATGAAAATATCGACATTATTTTAAATGGTTTTCTAATGGATTATCGTAATACTGAACACAGCTCAACTGATGAAAGCCCAGCAAAGATTAATTAGAACTCGATTTGATCTAATTAAACCACCTCTTGTTAGAGACAAGATATTAGAACAACAAAATAAAAGTGTTTAGAATTATAAAGGTAAGAGATCGGTTGCGTTCGAGAAAGGTCAAAATGTTTTCATACGAGATTATACAAACGTTAATTCAAAGTCTTGGGCCCCTGCCATCATAAAATATAAGACAGGTCCACGTTCATATCAATGTATTCTTTCAACAGGTAGAACTATAAAAAGACATACTGATCAGATTAGGGCAGGAGTGAATGAGAATCGAAACATTGAAACCAATCACGAAAATCAAAATGATTCATCAGATATACCATCATGCTCAAATGGAAATGCCACCAATCAAGCTGTTGAAAAGTCACATGATAATAACATATATGAATTAACTTCTAATTCAGAATGTAATAAAAACGTAAACAATGATAATAATAAAAATTTGTCAAATTCAAATCAAAACAGAGAGAATGAAAACGTCTATTCAAGAGTGCTAAGACCTAGAGCACATAAGAAATATACTTAATTGTAATTTGCTATTTTTTTGTATATTTTACTAAAAACTAAACTTTCATTGAATTAAATAAAATACATATGTATATTGTATACTAAAATTATATATTCTTTTATGCATGAATTTGTATGCCATATATATAATTATTGAATTTATACTCTTTTAAATATGATTAAAATTTATATTTTGAAAATTATTAAAAATCAAATTTAAGGGGAGGCGTGTTATGTATGAAACTTTCCTTAGCTTTCCTTATGTTAATTAATTAGGTATTATTTATTTGATCCTTTTTATTGAAATATAAAAAAAGTTAGTTATTGAATAAACTCCAAACGATCTGTTTCAATATATTATATTATAACTATATGTTATATATATATATATATATATATATATATATATATATATATATATATATATATATATATATATATATATATATTATATTATAACTATAACTATATATATTATATTATAACTATTATAACCATTTGTAATAAATTACTAATTTGCCTCTGGTTTGCGAAACATCCTGTACAGAATTTTACAATCATCTATCAGTATACGATCATTCTCACCAATCTTCTTTATGTATACAAGACCTCTATTGATGAATGCTGAAGATATAGCATGACTTCTTTTCAAGCGATGTGCATGTTGAAAGGTGCGATGATTCTCCGATGTTAGATTTTCATTAACATAAAATGGAACCGAACTATCATAACCAATACTATTCAGTCGCAAAACATCCGTCTTCGACTTCAAATAATTGGTTATAGATTTTAGTACAAAGTTTCTGTCGTAAGGGCTTTTAAACTTAATTATGATGTCAGGATCTTTAGTTATGTTGTCTTGTTTTTCCCTATCTGTCCTTCTTAAATAATTATTTTTAACATTTCCGCGAAATATAGCTTTAACATCAGGAGCAGTAATATTTGAAACTTGACACAGTTTCAAATAAATATCAACAAGTTTCTCATTTTTTATAAAAGGAGTGCCATTGACACGTAAGTCATTCGCAACAACTGAGTTTTCCTGTTGCCGGGCATGTTCTTTTAAAGATAATATCTCCCTCTTCAATTCCTTATTTTCGTTTGAGATGTCTATAGTTTTATATAGTTTATGTCTATAGTTTTCTTTTACGGCTGATTTTATTGTTTGTACCCTCTCTGTTAAATTATTTATTTCACTCATTGCTATGCTCAGTTTCATATTAACCTCACTCAAGAGATGATCTTCGTTTTCTCTAAACATTGTCTGTATTGTTGTTTGTAATTATTCAGTTAATTTCTCGAATCTCTTGTCCATTATTTGTACGAAGAGAAGTGGGGAATTAGTGTTCGCTAATCGATGAGAGTCGCTACGTAAAGTAGCGTGGCCAAACTGAACTGATCAATCTGCCATTTTTGTGATTGTATTGGTAAAACTGTACTCACACGTACAGAAAACTGTACTCACACATATAGACTGAGAAGAATTTGAAGAATATCAAAATACTTTTGATTTTCGCTACCTGTTCCGCAGAAATTTGAAGCAAATTTGATGTGTGTGCGGGCAATTACATCAAATTTCATTTTTCTTCAGATTTCGTGGGATTAACATCACTCTTTGTTTCGAAAGTGTGTAGCAAAAAAATAATAAAAAAATTTATATTATGATATTTTTTATTTAGTTTTGTTTTATTAATGAATTTTATGATATTGTTTTCTTATTTTTATGAACTTTGTTTTGTTTAATAAAAATTATTTTAATTATAAGCCTAAAAAATTAAGTCCATTAATAATTTGTTTTAATTGCCTTTATATTGTTACGTTTTTACCTTTTTAAAAACGTTTAGATATGAGTTCGTTGATTGCAAAAAAAGTAAAAACAAATATGTGTTTTATTTCAGTTAATACCTTATTGTTCACACTTCTTTTGTGTGCCACCGTATACAACTTAATGGATCGAACAATAATTGCTTGTTCACTATTCTATTTCACACTTCTGTCCGTGCAAACACTAACAACTGTTCGTTAGATCTTCTCTGCTTACAACCTTTTTGCAAGCAATACTACTTCTACGTTCAAACCGCAACGCGTCTTCACACAAGACTGACTGAACTATTACTGACTGTTGCCGGCTTCGTCTTGCCCTTTTATAGTCCAACACAACAGTCTAACGAACGTTCTTGAAATAGAAGGTTCGTGTTCTCGCCTTCTCGATATCTCTACCGCGACCACGTTGTTGTTTGTGAATTCTGCACACTTGTCCATCCCTCATGCTTGTTGTTGTTGGTTTACTTGGAACGTGTTCGATATATTTGTTAGTGTGTATTTGTGTCGTGTGTAATGTATACACATGGCCTCTTGTTGCTTTCGTTACTTTTTCGTTATCTATCTCTTTCATACTCATAGCACCATAGTACCAGTTGTCCTTCATGCAAATCCTCCGTTTTTGCTGCACAATCATACCTGGCTTTCATTCCATTACTGATCATCGCTATCCTCTCCAAAGGCGCGCCTGAGCTAAATTGTTGTTGGGACCTTTAGCTGCAATACACTGGATAGAGTTTTCTATCCAATCGGCCACTGCTTGATGCCGACCCAATAAAAGCGTTGTTTTAGCCTTTCCAGCGTCTTTGTCACTCCAATATGTCCTCCACTAGCTCCATTATGGGACTCATTTAGCACTTCTTTCGTCTTAGAAGAAGGCACTACTAATAGGTTGGATAAGGCCTTGCCACCAGCGCATTCCCAACGTCGATATAAGCATCCATTTATTAATCGTAAACTGTCCCATAGTGCCCAATATGCTTTTGTAAGAGGACTTTCTGCGGATATCTCATTTCTAGTAGGTCGTTTGTCCTCTTCCTTAGCTGCTGTTATCTTCGCCATAATTGGGTCATTTTTCTGTGCTTCGGCCCAGTCTTCGTTGGCTTCGATCTTCGTTAGCCGGATACCAAGGATGCATTCCTTCTTCTCAGCTTTCGCGCAATGTTTACACTGCAAATTACAAGGTCGGCGTGAGAGAGCATAAGCATTTTCATGTTTTATATCTCTTCGTTCTGTTAATGGAAATAGTTGGGGGTCATCGTCTTCAATTTTCTTGAGTCCTTTTCTAGCTTTTACATCTGCACTTTCAGTAACATGATGATCACTCCGATCCACATGGTTTCTGCGGCTTTTCTTGGATCTACCCATTTCAACGTTGTGCTCATCAGAAGCCTTAAGCGTAGAAATGGCACGTCGCACTATTGTGGCATTTACCCTGAAAAGCTGGCCAAAAAGACAAAAATGAATTTAAAGAAATTTAAGAAATTGAGTATGCAGTTCGATACACAACAAAATTCTGCATTATATAGTGAATTTTCACGACTGTAAGTTGAGATTTGTAAACTTGAGACGATGTCAAAGTAAGGAAAGTGAAGAAAATTAAATGCGTTTTGGCGTTTTTTTGAAATTTTAATAGGTTTATGTGATATTTTTTTGTGGCTAAACGAATAGAGGTTTTATATTGATTTTTCTTTTATTTGAAAGGTAGGAGCAACTGCTACTTTCAGTTTTTTTTATATATATATCTCATATATTAATGTTAAAATTATTCGTTCAAAATTTAAAAATAATAAAAATTTCACATTTTTTTACCCTTCCTAAAAAAAAAGATAAGGATTTTAAAGGTGAAAGTAGTTTTTAGTAGTTTAATGTTACATAGAAAATATGACCTTTCTAGATTCAGGAACAAAAAGAAAAGTTTGCGCAGATTTGCGCATTTATTTTTGGCGATTTTTTGAAAATTTTACTTTTTTTGAAAAATTAAAAAAATTAGACGTAGGGTAATAAAGCCACAGGCAATAAAGCCATATGGCGTACGAATTATGCGAGGAAATTCAGTAGAAGCGATACCAATCGAGATACCCTGAATAGGTTACTTTTAAGCAGTGACCCTTTTATAAGCTGCAGTACACAAAAATTGCGAAGGAATTAAGATATTATTAAATTACTCCTTCCTGACATTGATGATGAAAATGATAACGATTTTAACGATTGTAGTTGGTTTCACTTTTTAAGTATTTTAAGTTAAATATTAAAAAATGTAAAATAAATATTATTAATAAATATTAATTATCATAGAACTTTAAAAACTTAATTACATATTTATGTCGACTATTAGAACAATATGAGATGTATGTTTGATTTTCTTAATGGACCGTATGTGGTACCTATTGGCACTTATGATCCGATCATAATAAAATGTGATCATAAATGTTTCACATTCATATTAAACATGTTCATTTCGAATTTCATCGAGGTAATAAAATTTGTAAGCCAATTATAATTGCTAAACATATTTTCTGAAGGGGCCCTATTTTGGACCAAGGGGCAATTATGGACCGACCATAACATAACGATTTTCATAACGATACCGATATTTTTAAGCCATTTATAAGCGCAAATGTGAATTTCTGAAGTGGACTTTATATGGGGACTAGGGTCAAATGTGATCCGATTTTCACCAAACATTACACCATGATTTCTTAGTACACAGAACTGATCCATGCTAAATTTTATCATGATTGTTGCATAATTACTATAATTATGTGAAAATAAGAGCAATTGCGAGGGGAATTTGTATGGGGGCTAGGCGAAATCACCGACCGATTTGAACCAAAATCAGTTGGCTTCATACTTGGCCCTAATTATCACTAACACTATCAAAAAAATTCCAGCCATTAACTCATAAAACACTTCTATTAATTTTGGCCAGGTTTTCAGGCAAAATGCCACATAGTGCGACGTCTTGTTGGTGAGACCGGTCTTGATCTTTTCCGTGGCGCTTTATAGTTTCTTTGGAAATGGCCACCCTTTCCACAGTTGAAGCATTTATGTTTACCCTTTTATCCGTTTTGTCTCAAAACTTGCTTCAGAATCCTTTCAATTTATTCAAAAGGCATTTTTCTTCCTCCCCGACTTCCATTCCTCGCACTTTGCGCACTTGTGGTCTAGAAATCGAGTGAGCGGTCTCTTGTGCTAGTGCGAAGGCCACGGTCTTTGCAAAGGTTGTCATCTGCGTTGAGCATACGGCTAGTTTAATGTCAGGGTCGCGTATAACATTGACAAACGCCTCGGTCTTAATATTGTCTATCAACGGGTGGTTTTCACCTGGGTATGTAAGCTGCACCAACCTCTCAACATCCATTGCAAAGGCTTGTAATGACTCGTTTTCCTTTTGCGCCCGTCATTTCAAATCCATGCGGTACAGCTCTCGTTTGTGCTCATCACCGCATTTCCGCTGTAATGCCACCACTAAGTCATTGTAGTTGTTTCGGCATTTTGACAATAATTGCGACATCAGGGAAGCTGCAGGAAATACATGAGTCGGTCAGCAAAAGAATCACAGGAGTCGAGGAAAGGGTGTCAGATTTGGAAAAGACCTTTGACGGAAAACTAGTTATAATGGAGGAAAAGATCAACAACCTCCAGAGCCAGGGACTGAAAACAGTGCAAGTCATATCAGAAGGTACCGGCAGGATTAAACCACCTTGCTTTGATGGTAGCTCACCCCTTTCCATATTCAAGTTCCAATTCGAGACAGTAGCCAGCAGAAATGGATGGGACGATGGGGAGAAAGCTCTAGAATTAATTTTGGCGCTAAACGGTGTCGCAGCTAAGCATGCCAGTCAGCTGCAGAAACAACTACAATGACTTAATGGTGGCATTACAGCGGAAATGCGGTGATAAGCACAAACGAGAGCTGTACCGCATGGAGTTGAGATGACGGGCGCAAAAGGCAAACAAGTCATTACAAGCCTTTGTAATTGAGGTTAGTGCAGCTTACAAACCCACGAGAGAACCACCCGTTGATAGACAACATTAAGACCAAGGCGTTTGTCAATGGTATACGCGACCCTGACATTAAACTAGCCATATGCTCTAAACAGAAGACAACATTTGCAGGGACCGTGGCCTTTCCACGAGCCCAGGAGACCGCCCGCAGAATTTCCAGACCACAAGTAAGCAAAGTGCGAAAGATGGAAGTAGTGGATGAAGAAGAATGCCTTTTAACTAAAGTTAAGGAGATGGTGAAGCATGTTTTGGAAGAAAACGGACAAAATGCTAAACTTAAATGCTTCAACTGTGGAAAGGGTGGTCATTTCAAAAGAAACAGCAAAGCGCCACACAAGAGATCAAGATCCGCCTCACCATCAAGGAATAAGAAACGGGCGAACTACCAGCCATCTTCACAAGAGCCCCCGTTAAACTAAAAGGAGCTAGCACTGAGAGGCAAGTGCTGGCTCCCACAAGCGAGGGCCACACAATCTCAATATCAGTGATGCAACAGAACAACAACAATCTTACGGCGTGCGGATACATAAATGGCAGACCACATACCTTCAATATAGACACCGGGGCGACGCAGTTTATCATCAGACCAGATGTAGTGAAAGGAAAGTGTGAGGCACTTAGCATTGTAAGACTACGGACAGCTACGGGAGAGTCTGCCACCGTCCACGGAAAAACAGAGGCGAAGGTGACTATAGGCAACATTAGTGTAAGTCACATCTTTATGGTTGCCGATATTGTGGACGAGGTTATCATTGGTGCCGATTTTATGATAGCTCATGGCATCAATTTGAATATGGGGCAACAGATTATGAGTTGGCGAAATGTAGAGATACCTCTAGACGTGGGGTACAAGCACCAAGTGCACGCTAGAAGGATAGTTGCGGTCGAACAAATTAAAATGTCACCTCAGAGTGAATCACTGATATGGGCGCGTATGGAGGGAGATTGTGTGGAAAACCGCTTGTGGGTTGAACCAGCAGAAATACAGTCGGTTTTAATATCAGCAAAGGCCCTCGTCAAATCCACAGAACAAAGAATAGTCCCGGTGAGAGTGCTAAATCTATCAGGCTATGAAAGAGTCGTCTGTAAAAACTCAGAGGTGGTCCAATGTGTTCCAGTAGAGGCGGTAATAAACAGCGAACAAACGCCGCAACCTGCCGATATGTCAGCCAAGGATCAAAAGGAATTTGGTGAAAATGTCGAGAAATGGATAGCAGGTTTAGCAGCTGCAGAGAAAAACAAAGCCGAAAAGCTGCTAAAGAGGTATGCTTTCGCTTTCGCCACGAACAACAAAAGGCAACGAAGAAAAGCCATGGTCAAACATGAAATTGATACGGGCGAAGCGAGACCGATAAAGCAGGCACCCAGAAACATACCGCTGGCGAAGCGTAATGAGGTCAAGGAGTTAGTCGACGAAATGAGGTAGAGCGGTGTAATCGAAGCCTCTTCTGGTCCGTGGAGCTCACCTGTAGTCTTAGTAAAGAAGAAAGATGGCAGTACAAGATTCTGCGTAGACTACAGGAAGCTGAATGATGTCACCAAAAAGGATAGTTACCCGCTACCAAGAATTGATGACACACTCGACACACTAGCCGGAACAAAATGGTTCTCCAAATTGGATCTACAAAGCGGGTATTGGCAGGTGGATATTACAGACAAGGACAAAGAGAAAGCCGCATTCGGTGTGGCAGTTTAAAGTTATGCCATTTGGGCTCTGTAATGCTCCGTCCACATTCGAGAGGCTTATGGAATGTGTACTCAATGGACTGCATTGAAAGACTTGTCTGGTGTACCTTGATGACATAATAGTAATGGGCAGAGCTTTCGACGGACACCTCAAGAACCTTGGAGAAGTTCTGCAAAGAATATCAATGGCTGAACTGAAAATAAGCGTAAAGAAATGTGCAGTTTTCCAAAAACAGGTGAAATATTTGGGGCATCTTGTCACAGCAGATGGCGTATCCACGGATGAAGATAAAATACGAGCAGTAAAGGACTGGTCTCGTCCCCAGAATCTTCATGAACGACGCAGCTTTTTGGGAGTATGCACATACTACAGACGCTTTGTGCTTAAGTTTGCGTGGCTGCAAGTTTACATGAGCTCACTAAGAAATCAAAAGTGCATCAATGGAGTGAGCCACAGGAGAAGGCGTTCCAGACACTAAAAGACCTATTATGTGCTGCACCAGTTTTGGCGTATCCAGTCCCAGGAGAAAAATTCATTTTGGACAGTATTGCTAGCGAATATGGTATGGTGGTGTACTTTCGCAAGTGGTCAATGGGGCGGAGAAAGTCGTAGGCTATTAAAGTTGCACGCTGTCAAAGCCGGAACGGAACCATTGTGTAACCCGACGTGAGCTACTTGCAGTGCTGGAGCGCATAAAACATTGCCATAAGTACCTGTATGGCCAACATTTCATGCTACGGACTGATCATTCCGCACTGAGGTGGCTGCTGCAATTTAAGAACCCTGAAGGACAGTTAGCACGATGGATTGAGCGCCTCCAGGCGTACGACTTCAGCATTGAACACCGAAGAGGCATAAAACATGGGAACGCTGATGCTCTCTCACGCCGGCCCTGTATGAATGAAAGCGGAGAAGAAAGAATCCATCGTTGATATACGGCTAACGCGGATCGAAGCCAACGCAGACTGGTCCGAAGCACAAAGAAGTGACCCAATATTGGCGAAGATAATAGCAGCTAAGGAAGAGGATAAATGACCTACCAGAAATGAGATATCCGCAGAAGGTCCTCTTACAAAAATATATTGGGCACTATGGGACAGTTTAAGATTGATAAACGGGTGCTTATATAGACATTAGGAAAGCGCTAATGGTAAGACCTAATCCAACCTATTAGTAATGCCTTCCTCCAAAATGAAAGAAGTGTTGAAGGAGTTCCATAATGGAGTCAGCGGAGGACATCTTGGAGTAACAAAGACGCTGAAAAGGATATTGGGTTGGATGTCAGCAAGCAGTGGAAGTTTGATTAGCAAACTGTACCTAGTGCATTGCAGCTAAATGTACAGTAAAAAGAAGTCGAGGTCAGATGCAGAAATATAACTCGGGCGCACCTTTCGAGCGGATAGCGATGGTCGTAGGAGACCCTTTTCCAGTCAGCAATGCCGGAAACCGATATGTTCTCTTTGTGATGGACTAATTCAGCAAATGGCCGGATGTGTATGCCAACCCAATCAAGAGGCGAGCACGATAGAAAATGTTTTGTGAACAAATGGGTATGCCGCTACGGGGTTCCAATAGAACCACATTCCGATCAAGGCAGAAATTTCGAATCAGTTGTATTCAAGGAAATGTGTGAGTTATACGGTATTAAGAAGACTCGAACGACGCCGCTTCACCCACAGTCAGATGGAATGGTAGAACGGTTTAATCGAAGCCTAGAGGAATTCTTGCGGAAAGTAGTGAGCGAGCAACAGAAGGACTGGGACAAGGACAAAGACATTCCGAGGTTGCTACTGGTGCACCGATCTGCAGTCCATGATTCAACATCTAGATCACCCGCCAATGTTATTTTTGGGACTGGTGACTCAGAGTTTGGCGTTAAGCCCGCCACAGAGAGGGATGCCACATACGCTGGAAATGAAGAAAGCCTGAATGAACTTCATGAGTTTGTGCAAATCCGTATAAAAATGGTCCATGACAGAATGAAAGCCAGGTATGATCGAGCAGCAAACACAGAGGGCTTCCAGGAGGGACAACTGGTTCTACTCTACAACCCCAAGCGGAAGAAGGGAATATCACCCAAGCTACAAACCAGCTGGGATGAACCATATAAGATAATAAAGCGGTTAAACGATATCGTGTACAGGATACAGAAAGCTATCAGCCCCGAACAAAAATGAAGGTCGTACACATTGAGCGACTGGCAAAATATGGCACCAGAGGTACTGAGCCGGTTCGGACGAACAGGCTTAAGTGGACGGAAGTGTTACGCAAAGGGAAACAGTGTAGCATAGTTTAACATAAAAATGCTAACAAACACACTAATACAATGAACATGTTGATTATCTATAGCCACACTAACACATACAACGTACATGCTTGCATATACCAACAACATCAGTATAAGAAAAGAAGACAGACAAGTATGAGAGAAAGCAACAATAAACAAGCAATGTCAACCAGATATACAAACAACAACGCGATAGAATTCTCGGGAAGGCGACAACGAGAACCTTCCACATCGAGAACGTTCAAGACAAGGCAAGCAACCAGTCAGTTATAATTCAGTCAGTCTTGTGTGAAGACACATTGCGTGCGAAGTCTTGGTTTGAAGATCGCTATTGTGTGAAGATCTACCGAATAGTTGTTAGTGTTTACGCGGACAGAAGTGTGAACTAGTAAAGTGAACAAGCAATTATTGTTGTATTCAAGATGTATACGGTGGCACACAAAAGTAGTGTGAACAATAAAGAGAGTTTAAGAGAAGCAAAACACGTATTTGTTTTTACTTAGTTTGCAATTAACGAACTCATAATCTAAACGTTTTTTAAAAAGGTAAAAACGTAAGAATATTATATTTTAAAATCGTGTTTATTTCTCAACCAGTTTCCATAACAATGCAACCAATTGCTGGTTCCGAAATAGCCCTGACAAATTTTTAATCAGAAAAGGAATTGCCTGTAGTAAGAAAATCATTTGGAGAACTCAATTTGGGTTAGGTTAGGTTTCGTGCGTTAATTCATACCTTTTCTTCAACCTTTCTTTCATCCAAAGACGCTTCGCAGTTTCCTTTTTTTGTTTTTTTTTTAATTGCCTGCGCCGGGGCAATAGCTATGAAACAATCATCAGTCATGTTAAAAGAAAAAAATCGACACTAAAAAACAAAAACAAAGGAATCTCCCAATCAAAAACCATATGTGCTTTCAGAAAACCTAAAAAATATTTTTTAAAAAAAGGAAACCATAAAAGAATATTTTCCTATGAAAACCATGTGATGTTTCCTTCTTCACGCCATTTTCGAAATAAAATTTTAAGGCTTAAATTTGATGTGTTGCTGTGGTAAGCAAAACAAATTACATTACATCCTATCTTGAAAATTGTTGTTCGGTAGATATGGTTTGTTTATGCATGTTAGATTCTATTTTGCTTGTTTTCTTCTTTTTGTTTTGACCATGCAATTTAACTTTGTACATCGAATTTATTTTGATTTAACAAAACTGTATTTTGTTTATTGTTTTTGTTTATTGTTTTATTGTTGTCTTTTTGTATTTTTGCTTTATTAAATAATATCACTTTTTGGGGCGAACAGCTTGTTACACAAAATTGTTATTACAATTGTTTTATACAGTGGACCCTCGGTTAACGAATGCTCCGCATAACGAACATTTCGTATAACGAACACTTTTTTATGAAAAAAAGTTTCGCCTAACGAAGGAAGTTTCGCATAACGACCAAAAAAAGGGTAAACCCTTAATTACATGTAAAATTTCTTTCAGTGTATAGCAACGAAACAGGGGAAGTCCCGAATATGCATACATTATTGTGTTGTCAGTGTTCATCTTTTGAAACAAACGACACTAGACAGTTTTTTGTTAAAAGAAAATTAGGTATGCATGTACCCATTATAAAAAAATTTATTTTCTATTTTCCTTTATCTTTAAGATATATGCATTGGTTTATTTTTTCCGTTTTAAAATTTTTGAAGTATTATGTAACTTTGTTTTAAATAAAAGTTCAAATTGAAACATATTAGTGTGTAGTTTTTTCCATCTGGAACGGATTAATTTATTTTACATGTATTTATATGGAAATATTCGTTTTGCTTAACGAACTGTTTGCACAACGAACAAGGTGCTGGAACGAATTAAGTTCGTTAACCGAGGGTACACTGTATATTGTTTATGTTTTGTTATTGTTTCGTTAAGTATGTAAATTGGATGGTTTTTTTTAAGATATATGTACATTAGAGCGGGTCGCTCTCTATGGACGAAAAAAGTTTTTTTTCAACCCACCCTAATGTACATACAGTAAAATAAAAGCAGTATTTTCGTAATAAGAGAGATAATTTGTTTTATCGATTTAATCTTATCTCGCACTATTTTGAGATATAAGATATTTGATTTTTAAGATGAAACACACAGATTTATCTCTCGATTAGTTATTTTAAAAATTAATTATATGAATGTAAAAATTATTTTCGAGTTTTTAAATAAAATTCAAAACTTTCAAGAGAGTTTAAAAAACACGTCTGCTTACTTCGATGAGTCATCTATACTTTTTTAAACAAACATGACTGAGCACGCATAATCTTGCTCTCTTTTGTTATGGTTTTATATAACAAACGTAAACGCATATATAGCAAATGTATGTACATACTTGTTTACTTGGCCACATGTAAAAAGAATGTAGGAAGAAAAAACAAGAAGACATAATAAACAAAATCAAACATGATTATGCATGCACGATCATGTTGTGTCTCTACGTCTGGAGCCTCAACATCAACTAATAAGGACAAGAGAGAAACTATTTAATTACTTAATATTAGTATTATTTTGTAAGTTATTAAATATTATTTATTTAAATATATTATTATTTATAGACTTTATCTATATTCATTAAATTTCTATAAATTTCTTAAAAAAATTTTTTTCTTCCATAACAAATTTTTACATTCGTATTACATTTGTGAACTTTTTGCTTTAGATCAATTGTTATTCAGAAATGGTAAAATACAAAATGGCGCATTCCGATATTTCGTTTTTTCCTAGCACTTTAGATCCTCTTCAATTTATTGAGAGACTTCCGGGATTTACAGGAGAAAGAATAAATCCTCTTTTACTACACTATGACGAACTTTCTCAACTCCTTTTATAAACCTAATCAAAAACAAATTCATAGGCAAGGCCAAAGACGCTATTGAAATAAATTTTCACATACAGGCATGGTCAGAAATTAAGACAGTTTTAATTAATAACTTTGGGGAGACTCAAAATGTAGACAAACTATACGACAAACTTCGATCTGTAGTTTTCAGAACAAATACAATTGATTTTTACAATGAAATAAAAATAGGCTTCGAAGTTTAAATAATAAAACTGTGTCGGATTTAGGGATAAATGTTAATAGCGGACAGATTGCTAGGAACAATATGAGAACTGCACTCGACATTTTTAAAGAGAAAATCCCTGAGCCGATAAGAACCAATCTGGCTTGTAAAAACCCAAATACTCTCGAGGAAGCCATGAATATTATTTTTGCATCAGGATACGCTAATTACGATTGTCACGATAGAAACTTTGGTGGCAGAAATATGTATAAGACACACATGAACGATAAGAGAGGCAATCACAATGGAGTACGAAATAGTCAACGTAACCAACGCTTTATTCCAAATACAAATGGAAAATTCGTTGATAACAGTTGCTATAATGGAAATAAGCAATACAGTTATAACGGCTCACCTAATAGCAAAGATATGTGCATTTTAATGACAAGTACAGGAATAACTCGTATAATTATTACAGAAACAACCGAAATTATAACTAAAATTATACAAACTTTAACCAAAATTCTTTACTCAGACAACCAATGCCGATGGACGTTATTATGGTTTGTAACTTACGCAATCTAATTAACGCTGACACATCACAAACAAATTCACTACCTGAATTTTCAGATCATTTTTCTTTTAACCAAAATTCCTATTCTATCCAATCCACTCAAGATGTTGGCAATAATATGTCTCAATGTGTAGGGAAACGTACACACTACAGTCCGGACTGTAGCGGGTAAGGGAAGAGTAATGGCAACGAGAACATAAATCAGCTACAGAATTTAATCACAAGCTGAATAAATTAACAATAAACAGGAACTACCTATGACAAGAACGAAAATACATTTTTATATAATAATTTACAAATTAATGCCAGCATATAAGCTACGTTTTATATTACAAACACTACAATTAGAAGCAATAAAATCATAATATAAGTTAAAATCATTACATAATCTACGAAAAGGAAAATTACATCCATAGCTCGTTCTATAAAATTTAAAGAAAGAGGACGATAGTGCCGTGAAAATCTTGCTGGAATACTGAAATTCAGCTTACAAAACAAAGAAACTCAGAATCGATATTACCTTTAACCAGATTAAAAACAAAACAAATCCCTAAAACAGCCTTTCTACGTCCTAAAGTTTGAAGTTTTATCAAACCTAATCTAGCCTCATATGACGGAACCCCATTGGCACAATCCCATCCTAAGCCATGTAAACAGAGTAATAAAAACTGCTCCTGCACAGACTCTATTGAATCACTATGACAACGATAGTATGGATTCCAAATAATAGACGCATACTCCAAAATAGGTCGAACAAGTGAAATGTATAGCAGTCTTGTTATATAAGAACAGCCCGAGCTTTGCCAATCATCATGCTAATATGATCAATAAAAGACAGTTTCATATCCAATAATACTCCCAAATCAAGAAATGTAGTCACAGTTTCCAAAGGGCAAGAATCAATCACAAGTGGACGAAATTACGCCCCCGCGAGAGAGAAAACCATGCATTTACATTTTTTTAAGTTAAGATCCATTAAATTAATTCTGCACCAAGTTACAAACAAATCAATATTTCGCTGAAGAACAGCTTGACCATGATCATCATCAAAAGTATAAAATAATTTAACGTCGTCAGCATACATCAGAATATTACAATCAGAAATAGCACAAGGAAGATCATTAAGAAACAATAAAAATAGTAAAGGACCCAAATGGCTACCCTGCGGAACACCAGAAGTAACATATACAGTCTTAGACAATACATTCCTAAACAACACCATCTGAGTCCTAAGGGAGAGGTAGGAGTCTAGCCAACGATGAATAATATCAGTAATACCAATTAATGAAAGTTTAAGGAGCAAAATTCTATGATTAACCCTATCAAAAGCTTTACTGAAATTAGTATAAATTACATCAGTTCGAGCTTTGGCAAGAAAACCCCTGAAAACATGTGTAGTAAATTCAAGAAGATTAGTGACAGTCGACCTGCCTTTTAAAAAACCATGCTGGAAATGGCATATTAGGAATAGCACTGAGTTTGGCAATACCCCCGTAATTGGAAACGAACGCTCCAAACAACTATTTACAAATGGAACACACTCCCTAAAACATTTAAATAATACCTCATAAAAGCCATCTAAGATCCTGTCAAGTGAAAGAGAGTCATATGGTGGTGAAATAAGTACAGACGACCAATATACAGAGGATAGTAGTGTATTTAAACGACTAAAATCCGTACGATGGAAATTAAAACGCCTCTCATCACTAAATGAGCGATTAATTATAGGAGGTAAACAAAGATCAACTTCAATAGAAAGTAACAACGTAGGATGATAACTATCCTCAGGAATAGATATAGGATCAATGCGAAATAAAGAAGAAATACTTGGATCCTCTAAAAGTACAAGATCCAAAATTCTACACATTGAATTCAAATACACCATTAACCTGGAAAACACCTAGATCACACATATATTCATAAAGAAGAGGTGAAATGGCAAATTAATGAAATGTTATGTAGTGGTATAATAAAACCTATAAATCTCCACATTCTGCACCAATTTGGATAGTTCCAAAGAGGATTATGCTAGTGGACTAAAACGGTAGCGACTTGTTGTTGATTATAGAAAGCTGAACGGAAAGACAATAGACGATCGTTTCCGTATACCGAACATTGATGAAATTTTAGAAAAACTTGTACGGAGTATGTTGTTTGCTGCCTTAGATTTAGTAAAGGGATTTCACCAAGTATAAATAGATGACAAAAATGTGTACAAGACTGCTTTTTCAATAGAAGGAGGTCACTATGAGTTCCTTAGAATGTCTTTTGGACTCAAGACCGCACCTTCAACTCCTATCCTGAGAGATTTAGTCAATAAAATTTGTTTTTGTTTCTATTAAGGAGCCCAATTCAAAATTGGTTAGATGGAGATTGAAACTGGAGAAATATGATTATGAAATTGTATACAAACGTGGTATAAACAACGGGAATGCGGACGCATTGTCACGCATTCAACCACAATAAATTCTCCCACTATAAAAACGGTAAAGAAAACAATTTTCAAAAACTATAGAACTTTCATTACATAATGTAGTCTTAACGAAAATGATATGATAAGCATTATAAAAAATTATTTCCACCCTAAAAGAGACAACGCCGTTTTCATTCCGGATAGCACTTTTATAAAGTTTTTAAGGGAACTGTTTTAAAGTACTTTTCTGCAAAATGCGATACCTTTTTATCGGATTAAAAGATAATAGAGTTCTCGTTAATAGGTCTACAATATCCGATGCCACCATTTAAATACCCATGCAGGGAAACCTTAAGGTATGATCTAGAAGGCATTGCAACAAGCAAACTTGAAAATAATCAATAAAAGCTCGAAGATAGTGTGACTCTGTGAAATGGGGCAGCACTATCAATTGTAGTTGTCCCGAGAGATTAAGGGGCAGTGAAAAAGACGGTATCTGGTGAAACAGCCATATTTTTGCACCCAAACCTAAACGTCGTGGATTCGGAAACACAGTTAAGCATGATAAGGTGAATCTGATATCATATCGGATCACTGAGAAAAGATAATAGTAGCTATACAAATAGCGAGCTAGAAAAAGTAAAATTGCTGTGTGTAGACACATCCCAGTAAATGATGGAGATAATATTGGGGAGCCGTCATTAATAAACGACGTAGTAGTAGTAGTAGTAGTAAGGTGAATCTGATATCATATCGGATCACTGAGAAAAGATAATAGTAGCTATACAAATAGCGAGCTAGAAAAAGTAAAATTGCTGTGTGTAGACACATCCCAGTAAATGATGGAGATAATATTGGGGAGCCGTCATTAATAAACGACGTAGTAGTCTAACTCCAGGGTATATACCAACACTCTGGCAATTCACAAGGGTGTTGTTAATCCCAAAAGTGGTAAGAAAGAACCCAACAAGATGAAAACTTCCTAAATGGACGAATTTGAGATTTTGGATTTGTATAAAAACAAAACTGAACTGCAGAATTTTTGAAGTGATAAACTTCGTTTTTCCTTCTTTAACCCTTTAGTGCAGCAGAATTCTTTTTAGCGGTCTTATAATCTCGTATATTATGAGCCACGTGTAAAAGAGTAATTTCTTTCAAATCCTACAGGTTTGCATTTTATTACATTTTCTGATCTATGTTGTTTTATTCGACAAAAAACGCTACAGAAAATTTGTATATTAAGGAACGTGAACTAACATTATTGGAAAAATTTGTCAGAAAAATCAGAGTTGTCAGACGACAGTTTCAAATTAATTAAACTTAGTATGCGGAATATAACCTATTGGCAGTTCTGTTCAAGTTTGTCCAGAAAAAATATTAAATTAAACCAAACCGAGCCAAGAGTTGTTCTTAAGAAATGAAAATGTTCCTGTGAATCAGGCATCTCAAACAAAACTTAATATGAAAAAAATATTTCTTCACTGACTTCCTTTCAGGAGTCTTCTGGCAACATCTCTGAGAGTAAAACAAAACTGTCATTAAAAGATTCTCACTGCCTTTCGAAGTCGACACTAAGCCGTAGGTCTCCCTACACATAGATAAAATTAATAAGGGTGGTGTGAGAAGTTAGGTTGTAATCCTGACTAACGGATTATAATGACCAATTAAGTTAAGTAAGTGATCCTTCATATAGTAAGATTTCAGTTTTGAATTGTCTCTAAATTGGAAAATGTTTTGAGATTACAGCTTGCAGACTTACTTAGAATTGATTACAATTTCTGCCAATTATACAATCGATTTGGGTTATTTTCAATTTCATGTGGAGCAATCCTACCTCTATGTATATATAGAATAGTGGAATTCGATTCTCAACGTTGGGTGAACATTCAATGGGCTCTATTGTTCGTTCGTTTTCTTCTCTTACTCCTACGCTTATTTAACAGAAAAACTAGACCTGGTTATGACAGCAAGGAATCCAATGGACTTTCATGTATGCTTGGAAATATAGTGTTATTGTAAAAGTGGAAGTATGAATATGCAAATCGGAATTGCAAATTAAATATGGAACATAACCTAGAATACTGGCTACTACGGCCAACTATGAGATGAAGGATCTTAGAAAATTTACTTCTTTAAGTTCCAATTTTCTGTCATTTAAATAGGCCTCACAATGTATATTTGCTTAATTTGTGTATTAGACCAAATTATGTATGTTCTGGGGCACTTTATCCATACAAATTTAGGAGCATGTCTGCTTCTTCTTATTCCTTTTATTTGTATTGCTTTTCAAACGACGCTCAGAATGAGTGTATGATCGTTTTCTTGAGATAATAAAGTCTTGTCACGTTTTAGTCCTTATGATTTTTTTTTGTATACAGGATGAACACCTGTGTAAAATTTTCTTTTATACAGGATGTACACCTGTATGGTTGTTGTGTTTTTTTGTTATATAAGGATCTGTAATTTTAAACTGAAAAGAAAGCCTTGTCACGTTTTATCATAGTCAATTGTTGAAGAAATAGAAAAGGGATGTGCACCTGTATGGTTGTTGTGTGTTTTTTTGTTGTTATATAGTGATCTATAATTTTAAACTGGTAAGAAAGTCTTGTCACGTGTTGGTCATGATCAAATGTTGAAGAAATAGAAAAGAGATGTACACCTGTATGGTTGTTCTTTATTTTTTATATTATAAGATCGTTTGCTTGTAATAATAAATAATCACATCGTATACCTAAATAGAAACATTATTGTACATTTTATTTTATTTGTATTAATTTGCAAACGCATGATTGGACGGACAGAATCAGTGCGTGCACGTGCATAAGATCAATAAGAATATTTTTTAATGTAAACAAATAAAGAATTTTGGATGTGGTTTTGATTAATTAATTTTTTTTTTGTATGATTTAATGCGAAATATTTCCGTTATGTACGGGTTTTTCTCTTGTGGACCCATTTCATTATAGTCAAAAGGAAATACTAAGTTTCTTAAAAATTGACTAAATGTTTGTTTCAGATTTGAGAAATATGATTAATTTTGAAATGAAAAAATGTTTAATTTGTTTTATTTTTATATTAATATATTTATTGGAGAAAAATGAAAAAACTATTATTCTAAAGCTTATACTAAATACATTTCTTATAATTATAATTAAATTTTATTAAAAGTACAGTTTTTACATTTCAATACTATGTTCATAAAAACTATATACATATATATTCAATAAATAATAAAAAAAATTGTTTTTAATATTATTAGATATTTCTTTTTTCAGATTTTTACAGATTCAGATTTAAAAATACGTTTATAAAGATTAAAAAGTTTAAGTGTTAACAAATATTGTGTATAGAATGTTTGACATCGACAAATGTTGAAAGATTGTGAATAAGTATTTTCACAGTTATATCTATGTATAATATTGTTACGCAAATCGAAACGACCTAATAATAATAAATAATAAAAACGTAAAAACGTAGCAATATTATTATCATATATAAACGAATATTTTACATAATTACAAGTTCTTAATTCATTTATAAGTTTCATAAATAAATCTATATGTTCTTTATCAATCTGATTACTATGGTTTGTTAATAGTTCTTACAATTCAGCTAAAAACGTCTGTTTAATGTAGTAGGTTTGATGTTCTATGTTTCACTGGTTCGTTTTTAATTGTTCTTTTAATTTTGTTTTAGTTCAAAAAAAAAAAAATACTGATGGTTTTGTAATTTTAATTTATTTAATTTATTAAATTCAATGTTTAAGTCTTATGTCTTTCTAATTCTTTATTGTTATTATTATTATCTTTATTATTAGTATTTTTGAATACTTTGAAATATCGCAATAATATACAATATAGAATTTTACACAACAAATATTTCTCTAATTTACATCATTTTTAACAAAATTTACACAGTCTTTTAAATTCATGATCATTCAGTTCATTTTTAATATTATTTGACAGGGAGTTATATAGTTTTAGTATAGTTTAGTGATAATTGCATTGCCGTCGTATTAACCTGTTGCACTCTGAAGTCTTCCGCATTCCTCAATCTGAAAATTGAACATCTCCTACATATCTTATTTGTTCGCATAAGTATTCTGGCGCCTTTCCTCGTTTAATTTTTCGAATAAATATAAGTGTGTTTAATTTTAACTTTTGTTTTATGCTCAACCACTTTAGTATATTCAACATGAGTCGAACAGACGTGTATCTGGTACATTTCAATATTGTTCTCATTGCCTTGTTTTGTAACTTCTGTAGCCTTTCGATTTGCGATTCATTACAGCAAACTCAAAATGTGGTTTTATTGTTGTATTATATATATTAATTGCCGTTAGTGTAGAGATATTCTTTCGGATTCTTTTGAAAAGTCCTATCTTCTTACCAATTTTCTTGCATATGTACTGTATGTGCTCTTTAAATTTAAGTTCTTTATCTATTATAAATCCCAGGTACTTAATTTCATTAACTTTTTCTATAATTTTCTCATTTATTTTAAATTTTGTTTCACTAGTTATGTTAATTTCTATGATTTTTCTTTTTTTTCATTTAATTTTAATTTATTCATTTTCAGCCAAACATTAATATTATTCATATCATTCGTCAATTTGTCTGCGCATTGTTCTTTAGTGTCTCCTATTGTGTATATCAGTGTGTCATCCGCATACAAAGTAATTTCGCTTCCAGTTAAAATCTGGGGCATATCATTTATATAACTGCTAAATAGTAAAGCACCTAGAATGGATCCCTGTGGAACACCGTGTTCATTTTTAATAGGCTCCGTTTACACTCGTTCTTTGATTTTTTTTGCTCAAGTATGATTTAAACCATTCGAGTTCAGCACCTTGCACTCTATATAAATACAATTTTTCAATCAAACGCTCTCTTAAAATCTAAAAATATTGCCATTATTTTCTTACTTTTTCCTATTTTCTTCCATCGATTAATTACACAGTTGACTGCAGTTTCACACGAAAACCTCTTTCTATATCCAGATTGGAACTTCGAAAGAAGTGAATATTATTCAAGATAATCTTCTAATTGTTCCTTCACAACTTTCTCCAAATTTTTTTCACATGTTTTTAAGGAGTTAATCGGTCGAAATTCTTCACATTTAATGGTGTTGGCTACTTTTTGTATTGGTGTTACTACTGTTTCTTTCCAGTTGTCCGGAAACACGCCATTTTCAAGAGATTTGTTGATTATTCGTAATAAAATTGTTCCAATTATACTCCAGTTATCAATAATCATTTTCTTCGATATCTTAGAATAATCCGGTTTATCATTCAGACTCTTTACAATCTCCTTAAGCTCTAACATAGATATTGCACGGAATTTAAGTTTTTGGTTTACTATTATTACATTATTTATGTATTGCAAATTCTCGATCGAGTCTCTTATTTGCTTAATACTATCTACAAAATAATTATTAAAATACACCATTAAATATCACATTTCTTATCAGTTTGGTTCTTTTTTAGGACTAAGTTTTTAATTTCTCTCCACATCTCTTTCTTGTCTTTGGCATTATTTATTCTGTTATTAATATATTTATTTTTTTCGGTCTCAATCTTCACTTTATATAAATTTCTTATCCATCTGTAAGTTGACCATGCTTCATCGGTGTTCTCAATTATTACTTTTTTGTATTTATTAATTTTTATTCGTTTTAGTTCGCGTAGTTCGTTATTAAACCATTTATTAATGTAATTTTCTGTTTTAGTTTTTATCTTTCTTGTAAACGTATTAATGGTGTCTTCAAAACTTTTATCTAGCATTAAAGCATTTTCGTTTATCATTAAAGCATTTTCGTTTATATTGCTCAATTGTTCATAGTGTATCACCATGATTAAATGCTTGTGGAATGCACTTTTATTATATCTAAATATATTTCGGTCCTTAATTGAGGTTTTTTCTGTTCACTTTTAATGTTAATGTCAATAATTAATGATTCGTGATCCGCAATTTTATGTTTTGCACTGTTCTTAACTGATACATTATGATTATTTGTTATTACATAATCGATTAGAGTTTTTGATGTTTTCGTTAGCCTTGTGTACTCGCTCACGACTTGTTTAAGTCCATTATCATTTAAGCTGTTTTAAATTTTTGTTCTATAACATTTTGTTGGGCCCAATCTATATTGAAGTCTCCACTTATCACCATATATATATACTGCTGCCAAAATGACACGGGACTTATTATATTCCGCCATACACGCCAATAACCAATATTTCGAATTTTCACGCTTTTCTAAAATGCTTGTCATTTTCCAATGCCTTTTAAAATCTAATATATATAAGGAGGAGTTATTCTCCTGTTCTAGTAGAGTTCGATAGGGATATTATATGTTCATAGTCCTTCAAAGTACTTTCACATTCTTCAATGTTTTCTTTAAAATGAGTCTCAGATAGTATAATAAATTCAAATTTTTTATATGTAGCAATTATCTCAAGTTGATTGTAATTATTCACTAAACCTTGTATGTTTGTATATAGAGCATAAATCTTTTTCAATTTTATATTTGATTGTTATGCCGTTAAACCTATTCTTCGTTTCTTAATTTTCAATTTGTTTTGATACACTGGGCATTGTTTATTGTTAGTTAAATGATTTACATCTAGCCCCAAGTTTAACAATTTATACATTTTTCCAAAACATCCTTATTACAACCACTCGTTTTATGTTCACCATGACATTTAAAACTTATTTCACTATTCTTGCATTCACTTGCTTGATGGTTAAAACCTTTGCACTTAAGGCATTGCATCACATCAGTTCCATCAGCAACATTGCATCTTTCCCATCCAATATTGACCTTCTGCGCATTAATAAGTTTCATATACACTTCGCCATCTGTTGCTACTTTTACATTATAAAATACTCTATTGTGTCGTTTATATTCATAAATTTTCACTATTTTTAGTTAAGGAAAGGATTTTGTTTCTTTAATTTTTCTAATATTTCTTTTTCTGAATATTTAAAAGTCATTAATTTAATGTCAACTATTAAATCTATTGGTTTAGTCGCACGTATTTCATAATTATCGCCCATTTCATATTCAATTGCAGACTTTATTTTTTCTCTTTCATCATTAGTTTCTGTTTGTATCACCACGGTTCCGTTTTTTCTGCTTTAAACATTCGAAATTCTCAAATTTCCCGGATCTACTTTTTTATTCAGTTCTTCTTTTGTTTTTTCACTATCTTGCTTTTCCTTAGGTTTAACGATTAAGGATATTTGTTTACTTAAGTCTGGCATCTCTATTGATTTTTTCACAATATCTGAGTATGACACTTCTTTTTGTTTTTCATTTAATTCCTTTATTATTTTCCTTATCTTTTCGCACACAATTACATTCGACTCCTTTATTAAGCTGCATACTTCTTCGTTGTTATTCTCTTGATTGTTCATCACATCGTACATTTTCTTTATTTCTTTTACATTTAAATCACAACATTTTTGAGCTTCATTTAATTTTTTAAGTCTCTCAGTATATCTCTTCTCAATTGCTTCAATTCTGATTTTATTTTAAATGAAATGATTTTGTTTTTGTTTTATTTATATTTAATTGCAATTTATGTTTGTTTTTATCTTATGTCTTTGTTCACACTTTGTTTATTGTTTTTGGTTTTTGTTTAAATTCAATTTGTGTATTTATTTTATGTCCTTGTTTAAGTTTAAATTCACATTTGTTCTAGTTGTTCACAATCTATGTATAAAAAATCACAATTTGTCTGCACTGATTGATTCACTGTCGAAACAAGAGTGATTTTTTGCAAAAATACTTTAATGTTAGAGAGCAATTATGATGTAGAAAAAATGAAAGAAGGCAAGACAAAGCAAAAGATCACAAATATAAAAAAGAACCGCTAATATTCTAAACGGTGTTCCATTAAATGATGTTAACGTTGAACATTCCGGCCCCCATGACTTGGTGAAATTTACCACAGGTTTTGAACAGGTCCTATTTCTAGGTTGTGGGTCGGTAAGTTGCAAAGCCTCATGAACTAGTGTATTGTGAAGTTGTTGACAGATATGGCATCATGATGTACGTAAATGTATACCTCAAGAAAATTACCAATGTTTGGGCCGTTGAGGTTGTTGGGATGCCATACCTGTAAGTATATAGTTAGAACAATATTAGTGTACGTAAATGGTTAGGGGTTATACTAATTTGCAAACAAAACCACAATTTTTGTAATTGGCCCGGTGATAACTCTATTTTTTGTTTTGATGTTTACAACTCTACAGTTTTGGTCCGGTCCAAGACAGGTTTTGATGATTCGGCCAATGTACCATTCATTAGGTAGCAAGTTGTTGTTTTTGACGACTACCAGATCTTTGATTTTATCGTTGTCCCTCTGAATCTTCCATTTGTATCTGCGATGAAGTTCAACTAAATACTCGGACTTCATTCTTTGGCAAAATGAGTGGTAGATCCCTTTAAACGTTTACAGCGGTTGATTAGACTCAGATTTTGGCTGCTTACATCTGGTTCAGCTGGGGTCAATAATGCACTACCAATAAGGAAGTGTCCAGGGGTCAATGGATTAAGGTCATTTGGGTCACCGCTAGCAGGACTTGAGGGTCTAGAATTTAGGCACGATTCTATTCGAGTAAGAATTGTAGATAGCTCTTCAAATGTGAATTTCAAGTTCGGTATCATCTTTTTGAGGTGAGTTTTTAATGATTTTACACCGGCTTCCCAAAGGCCGCCCATGTGTAGGGCTCCTGGGGGAATAAACTTCCAGTTAAGATTTTGATGACTAAAATGATGGGTCACTTGATTTAGAAGAGTCTTTATGAATTCTAGACGTTCTTTTCTGAGTAGTTCTGCTGCTCCGACGAAATTTTTCCCATTGTCTGAATAAATGAGTGCGGGACATCCACGTGTCCCTATGAAGCGGGAAAATTCTGCTAAGAACGATTGGGTCGATAAATCACTTGCTGCTTCAAGATGTACAGCTTTTGTGGCGAAGCATACAAATATACAAATGTATCCTTTTGTGATAAGACATGCTCGACTTGTGAAATTTTTGATGTCAAAAGGTCTTGCGTAGTCTAATCCAGTTGTAGTAAAGGGTGTTGATAATGCTGTACGTTCTGGTGGTAATGAAGCCATGATTTGATTTTGTGTCTGTTTTTTTGTACAAAACACAAGTTTTACAGTTGTAAAATACGCTTTCGACCAAGGCTTTCAATCTGAATATCCAATGTTCCGTGCGTAAGACTCGAATCATTAGTTGGTTTTCTCCACGAAGGGTAATTTTATGTGTAAATTCCACTAGAAGTTGTGATAGCTTCGAGTTATGAGGTAGCATTATTGGGTAGCGTTCACTATAATTGTGCGAAACAACTTCCTTTCTGGAAATTAATAATTAAATTATAAAAACTTTATTAAAAATTACAAACTGTAAAAACAAAAGCAACCAAACTAACTTTTAAAAACTGCTAAGAACAAAAATAAAAAGCAACGGATAAAATAATTTCAAAAAATAAATAACAGAAAAAATTTAGTAAAAAAAGCAAACAAAAAACTTAATATTTCTGTTTAAACGAAGAAATTCCAAAAACAACAAAAATTTAAATGAGCAACAACTCAACATCAGCTATAAGAGGATCAACGACAACCCTTTCATAACATGAAGTTCAGCAACAGCCCTTCACAGCACCAACATCAACAGCAACAACAACCCCTTCACCCTCAACATACCTTATCAACTAATTATAAAAAAGGTGTAAGTTTAGAAAATAATTAAGTTAATGGAGTAATTAATGCTTCTGCGAAAAATTTGATATTAAAAAATTTTTTCATTCATTTAAATTAATACAAAAAATTTATTAAACATAAACCAATTAAAAAATTCTTTTTGAAAACCATTTTATAATCTTAAAACTTAGGAATACAATTTAAAAGCATAGTTTTTTCTTGGCAATTTCGTATAAAAAATTTTAAGATAAAAATATTGAACTATTTATTTTTAAATTCTGTGTAAAAATAATTATAATCCGATCCCTTTACAACAATTTTTGCATTAATAAAGAGGAAAATATTTAAATTGAAGTAATTTTGTAATTGTTGACAACGTTTATGTGAATCTTTGCACGAGTGATTTAGTATATTCTAATTAAACTTTAATTTTGGTGTGAACCTATCCTTCACGAATGATAATAATTCGAACGAATTAGATAAAATACTTGTGAGCCTAGAGAAATTAGAAGTGGAAAGAAGGGAAAATAACACAGGATTCGATAGGGAAAATTGGTGGAATATGGCGATAAATGCTGATCAGTTGAGAGTGCTGGTGGAGACTGTCATCGGTGCTGCCTTAAGATCACAAAAACAAACATTTGATAAGCAGATTGAGGAGCTTAAGCCTTTCGCTACAAGTTTTTACTGGGTTGCTAAAAAAGTCAATTTTTTGGATTTTGGCTATAATTGGCCCTAACAACAACAATAAATACTCGATATAAAAAAAATTTACCCTAAATGTGTTTTTTGCACTGTATCCATATGGATACATATTTCGGTTATGGTAAATAAAAATGCTAGTATATTATGTTTTTTTATATTTGAGCTTTTATTTATTTCAGAAGTTTTAATACATAAAATACATTTTTTTACAATAAAACCAAACACTACAAATATTTAAATAAACAAACTAAAAATTATAAACCTAAAGTTCATATGATTACAATAAATAAAGACAAAAATAAAATTTGTTTTATTTATATTTATACCAGCTATAGCAGGTATAGCTGGTATAGCTGGTATAGCAGGTATAGCTGGTGTAGCTGGTATAGCTGGTGTAGCTGGTGTAGCTGATATAGCTTGCTATAGCTGGTATAGCTGATGTAGCTGCTATAGCTGGTACAGCTTGCTAGTATAGCTAGTAAAGATTGTATAGCTAGTACAGCTTGCTAGTATAGCTAGTACAGATTGTATAGCTTGCTAGTATAGCTAGTACAGCTTGCTAGTATAGCTAGTACAGATTGTATAGCTTGCTAGTATAGTTAGTACAGCTTGCTAGTATAGCTAGTACAGATTGTATAGCTTGCTAGTATAGTTAGTACAGCTTGCTAGTATAGCTAGTACAGATTGTATAGCTTGCTAGTATAGCTAGTACAGATTGTACAGCTTGCTAGTATAGCTAGTACAGATTGTATAGCTTGGTAGTATAGCTAGTACAGATTGTATAGCTTGCTAGTATAGTTAGTACAGCTTGCTAGTATAGCTAGTACAGATTGTATAGCTAGCTAGTATAGCCAGTACAGCTTGCTAGTATAGCTGGTATAGCTGATATAGCTGGTATAGCAGGTATATCTGGTATAGCTTGCTAGTATAGCTGGTGTAGTGTTTCATGCGAAGAGGTATGAAAGTAATGAAAAAAATGGTTATAAACTACAGTCAAAAGAAAAAAACCTAATCAGTGTAAGATTGGAAGAAGATTTGTAAACAAGTTAATAAACAAATTATATGTTGAATTACATCCACCTGGTTATCAGTTTTGTGAACCTGATACAAAACTTCAAAAACGAATAGCAAGAATAAAGGAAATAAAGTAATAATTTATTGGATGCAGATTGTAGAAAACACTCGTACTCAAAATCAAAGGATATAGACACAAGCCATCAAGCAGATCGTGATCAGGTATAAATCAGATCGTAACCAGATGGCAAGCAGTTCCTGATCGGATATAAAGCAGTTCGTGAGCAGATACAAAACAGATCATAATCAGATAGCAAACAGATCATAACCAGGTCAAAATCAATTAAAAAAATTATTATAATGTCTAAAAATTATCATAATAAAGTGTTGGAAGATCTTGTAAAGACAAGGGCTGTTCTAAAGAAAAAGTTAAAAAATATTAAACTGAATCAAATAGATAGAGTTAATTTATTAGAAGATACCTTTCAACCAATAACAAAACCACTTAAAAAATCATTGGAAAACTTAAAGATAAACATAAGGATATAGACAACACTATTAATGATGACGATGATCATGATGATGTAAATGATGATAATGAAAACATCCTAAAACTTGAATATAAGCATAAGGATGTAGACAACACTATAGATGATGACGAAGATTATTATGACGTAAATGGTGATAATGAAATCATTGGAAAACTCGAAGATAAGCATAAGGATACAGACAACACTATTGATGATGATGATGATTATTATGACGTAAATGGTGATAATGAAATCAAGGGAAAACTTGAAGATAAGCATAAAGATATAGACAACACTATTAATGATGACGATGATTACGATGATGTAAACGGTGATAATAACGATTTTCAGTATGAAAATATTTCAACTGATGATAATGATGATGAAAAAACTATGACCATAATAGACCTGTATCAAGTACATGTATCAAGAACTTGAAAAGAAAACAATGTTTAAAGCTGACGAAAAGCTCTCCATTATTTGAAAATATACAAACACTTATTAATATTAAGCAATTGGATAAAATTTATGGTTTTAATCAAGATGTAGACGGTAGTTGGAGATATGGCAAGATATGATAAGATATATATGCGGATAGGGAATATGAAATTGAAAATGACGCCTGGATTATTTGAACTAGTATTTCATAAAAAACCTCTCCATTATTCTAAAAATGATTTGAAAAAATATAAAGAGATTTTAATTCATACCAATGCACATAAACATCGCTATGAACCTAATGAACAAGTGAAAGGAACACGAGCCTTCAAATATATACGAATAATTAAACATTTATTCGAAACAACAACAAACATTTTAACAAAAGGCAGTGGTTTAATGCTAAAATTACAAAATAATCTGAAATCAAATTACATACATTGGGATGATTCTAATGAACTAGTTGACAGACTACGTTTACTTCTTTCATCGGAAGGTTCTGGTCACAACAATCATCAAAACGAAATAATCTCTATTATCGAAGAACTTAAAGAAGCTAACATAATTTATTAGAAGAGTGAAAAAAATGTCTTATATTAATGAATTTGGAGAAGGTTTCAATAAATATAATCATAAATATAATCAATAATATAATCATATGATCAAATAAACAATTTAAACATTGAGGTAGAACATGTTTACCTAAAACATGGCAAAGTAAAAAAAAATAAATAAAAAAAAAAATTAAATTAAATTGACAAAACCAAAAACCAAAAAAGTAGATCGTTATCAGATATAAAGTAGATCGTGAGCAGATACAAAGCAGATCGTGATCAGATGTAAAGTAGATCGTGATCAGATACAAAGCAGATCAAAATCAATATCAAAAATTAACATACTGAAATCATGGAAATTGCTGTATATATAGGAGATCGTCTTGATTTCAGCTATTTTTGCGAAGAGGTATAAAAGTAACGAAAAAAAATTGTTATAATCTACAGTCAAAACAAAACCCTAGCCAGTGTAAGATTAGAAGAGGATTTGTAAACAACTTAATAAATAAAGTACCTGTTGAATTACATCTGCCTGGTTATCAGTTTTGTGGACCTGGTACAAAACTTGAAAAACGTTTAGCAAGAGGAGATAAGGGTATAAATTTATTAGACGCAGCTTGTAGAGAGCATGATATTGCATATTCACAATCAAAAGATATAGACAGAAGACATCAAGCAGATCAAATATTAGCTGAAAAAGCCTGCCAACGAGTTAAATCTAAAGGTAGTGATATTAAAGAACGTGCTAACGCGTGGTTTGTGACAAACGCTATGAAAGCTAAAGTGAAATTTGGATTAGGTTTGAAGGAGCAGAGACATAAGAAAAGAAAAAATTCAAAAAGAATGAGAAAAGGAAAAATGAATAACTGTAATAAGAAATTATTCACAGCTACTGTGAGAAAAACTTTAGAGCAATTGAAAGAACAGAAACCCCTTGATATAAATGATGCTGTTAAAATAGCTCAAAAGGCTATTCATTCAAATTTTAAAGGGAAAAAGCGAGCAGACATTATAATACCGAGAGTTATACCTGTACCGAAAATTGGAGGATTTCTTCCACTTATTCCCGTACTAACAGCATTGTCAGCGCTTGGTGGTTTGGCAAGTGGATGATCCGCTATTGTCAAAGCAGTAAATGCTATCAAAAATGGAAAAGAACAATTGGCTGAAGCTAACCGTCATAATAGTTATATGGAATCAATTGCAATGGGTAAAGGGTTGTACCTCAAACCATATAAAACTGGATATGGTCTCTACTATAGTCCAGCTCCAAAAAACTATTAGATAACCTACCCAATCGCCCATTAACAGATTTGGATTTGAATAAATATGGAAGACATCTCAAACATTTTAGGGGTGTTTTCATGCGTGATTCTTTACCTAAAAAACCATTCAAACAAGAATGCGGCATTGTTAATTTAGATGATTCAAATGTTATGGGAACACATTGGGTAGCATATTATAAAAACCACAACTATAAAGAATACTTTGATAGCTTTGGAAACTTACAACCACCACTTGAGATTGTCAACTACTTAAAATTTCCTATTGAATATAATTATGAACGAAAACAAAAATTTAATACATTTAATTGTGGGCACTTGTGTTTAAAATTTTTATTCAATAAATATGAAATGAAATGAAATAATTCAGAGTACATCGTCCCGCACTAACACAACCTATTAAATTTTTAAAGAAGGGGAACAAAAATGGTAACATCAGCTGAATTGGAAGAACTATTAATAAAACATAGTATTCAGATTGATAAAGAGCATATAGATTTATTTATGAAACTTATAAATGAACTAAGAATATGCAACATTAGTGAAATAAGTAATCCATTTATATGTGTTAATAATATTATACATAGATCTAACTGTGAAAAAATTTACTCAGAATCTTTTGATATTTGCAGATGTCAAACATTCTATACACAATATTTGTTAACACTTAAGTTATTTAATATGTATAAACGAATGTTTAACTATTATTATATTCAATAGATATATGTATTGTATTGTACAAAATAACAAAATCTAAAAATAAAATATACATACCTAAGAATAAAAAGAAAATCTAATAAAATAAAACCTAATTTGTTTTAATTAATCTCATTATTTTATAATTTCATTTATTTAAAACAGCAAAAACTAAAAAAATCTAAATCCTTAAAACAAGTCTATTTATACTCTGGGATGTTGTAAATCAATCAGTAAATTCAATTATGTAAAAAACAGATATTCTACTTATGCGTAAAAAAAACGCAGGCACAACTATACATTCCTTTCTTATCAATTTAAAAATCCTTATAACACAACAACAACAACAACACCACGTACAACTATCTGCTGTAGTAGAGCGGTCGGAACCAGATGGGGTCTTCGCCCAAGGATCATGCGTTGGATATATTCTACGGTCATCGTACCCAACCTCTTATATGGTGTTGCTTTCTAGTGGATTGCTCTGGACAGACAACACAACGTCCGACTTCTTGACAAGGTCAGAAGGTCTGCGGCCATTTATATAACTGGCGCTCTGCGCACCACCCCCATGAAAGCCTTGTTCGCAATGCTCAACTGGCTTCATACTGTGCTTTTCGCTAAGCAGGCGGCTAAGTTTGCTGCGACTAGACTTAATGTACTGTCTCGTTGGCACATTGTACCTTCTGGTAACTCCACTATTCTGGAGGTTGATCTAGTGGCCCCCGTGAATATCGACTATCTCCCTGCTGAATATTGTCTCGATAGGGGTTTCCACTTTCTGATTCCGAGTAGGGACAACTGCAATCCTAATACGGTTGTCCCACCGGAAGTCCTGGATATATATACCGACGGCTCTAAACTCGATAACTGGGATGACTAGACCTGATATTTCTCTCCGTCTGCTGGATGACTGCAGTGTGTTTTAGGCGGAGGTGACGGCAATTTACCGGGCCGCTCAATGGATCCTCGTCAACGGTGCTCCTTTCACTTGCGTCTCGGTTTTTTCTGATAGTCAGGCCGCGATAAGATCTCTAACGTGTTTCGTGAATAACTCTAGGATCGTTACGGAATGTCGCCGCAGTCTCGACCTTCTTTCTGGGCACAGTAACATTCCGGGAAATTATGGGGCCGACGAGCTCGCCAGAGCTGGTGCGCTCCTTCCGGAATCCTCTTCAATTGAACTGGGTATGCCTCGGTCAAGTTGGATTAGGTAGACACGCGGAGAGGATGAGGCTCCCATTTAACGACTTCTGCCGTGGATGCAGATCCACTGAGGAAGAGGAGACTGTTATCCACTTTCTTTGTCAGTGTGCGTCTCTTGCTAGGTGTAAATATAGGTTATTTGGCTCTCCATTTCTTTATAGCTTGACGGAGATATCATCTATTGATATCAAGGATATAGCTTCGTTCATCAAACTTTCTGGCTGGTTTTCCAGTGTAGGGTAGTCGTGCTTTTGATGTGCAGCCCTGGCGCTGACCAACTTCTTCCTCTTCCCTGATTTTGGTGGAACTTGGTCAGTACAGGGACTGCGTTCACCCGTGGCATCATAACGGGCCGCTATGCGTGCTCAAGTGAGCTTTGTGATATCAGAGCTACCAACTCCGACCTAAACCTAAACCTAAGCATACGAATATTAAACGGAGTAAAATATTGCGTTAGCCAAAGACTTCACAACATGGCAACCGTTTTACCACCAATAGCATTTACATGGTTGGACCAGTTAAGGCTATTGTTAAAGATATCTCCTACATTCTTAACGTTATGTACTGACTCAATAGTAGTATTACTAATCTGTAATGGTGCAAGCTGTGCTGTCGAGTTTACCTTGCCTATTGTCAAACTTTCGATTTCATCGGATAGAGGCAAAGACCATTCATTAATCGACGCCCATCGAAACACATTATGCAGATCACAATTTATTTTTTCTATACAATTTGTAATATCAGACGGCAAACAACTAATGTATAGCTGAATATCATTTGCATACATTTTTGCATTGCAGAATTTCAGCCTAGATGACAGATCATTAGAAAAATGGAATATAAAAGTTGACCAAGAATCGAGCCCTATGGTACACCTCTAGATATTAAAAAATAGTTTGATTTGTCACCATCATGATACACAAAAATGACTTTTATGCCGTAAATACAACGAGATTAGCAGAACATCATTATTCGAAAAATGGCACGTGTTTTAACTTTTGGCAGAGAATATTATGATTAACGGTGTCAAATGCCTTAGAATGATCGAGTAAAACCAAAAGTTATGTCATTGTTATCCGCCGTTAATCGCAACTCTTCTGAAACATCAATGAATGCAGAAATGCAGCTTTGATTAGGTCTGAAACCAGACTGCCTCTCAGAAAGCACGCCATTGCCACACAAGTATTTGGTCATCTGCTTATAAATAAATTTCTCGTGAATTTTCGATAAGTATGACAATGTTGCGATTGGGCAGTAAGTTTTATCCTGTTTATTTGATGTAATTATCGTATTCAGTAAATGGGTTATGTACTGGAGAACATGTGTCAAAATTAATTTTATAAACTTGGGATCACTTTCGTCACTTCCGATTGAGTTAGATTTAAGGCCTAGAATGCTCTCAACAACATCATCTTGTGTAACGTTACTAAATTCAAAATTCGGTTGAATCAAGTGATTAGTAGTAGAGAATGCATCAGATGCGTTGTAATACTCCAAGTCCCCATCAATTCCCGGTATATTTGAAAATTCTAAGCAGACTTGATTTACATCAACCATTTCATTGGATATAATACCGCTATTCACTATTCCCAATGATTGAATGTCCCTCCACTTTCTCTTGGTGCTGATATTCGATCGAAATTTATCAGCAAAGAAAATCGATTTTGCGGCTCTAATTTTCAGATTTGTGTCTCTCCTACACGCTTTTGGCCGACGAAAATCCTCTACCAAACCCTCCACGTGGGTGTCGGCTGGTAATGGTGGTTGCCCGATGGGGTGTCCACCAGCCAAGGGGGGAGTCCATATTCATTTGATCGTAGGTCGAATGAATTATGGCTCTCACCATAGGATAGAGGTATGGGCTGGACTAAGGTGTTATACGACCCGTGCCGATAGTCAGCCTGGCTGGGGGCCCATCAAAAATAGCCCAGTCGTTAACGGAGTATCCTGGATACCGGGCGACCTCCAGGATTAACTAGCCTTACCTGGGCACAGCGGATCCCTGCTCAGGTGGACCTTCCCCTTATCCGCAACTCGTGGGACCAAAAATGAATAATGAAAAAGAAAATAAATCAATAAAGGAAAATCAGAAAACCGCCTCCACTAGTGAGGACGAGAACGGAACTCGTAAAAATCCGCGTACGGGTGTTAAGCCGACGGCCGTCTCCACAGAAGAGGGAAAAGACTTGGTTGATGCTAAGGCAGACCAAGAACCTAGTACCTCAAAAAACAGTAGAACACAACAAGCCAAATGCGTCGGCCTTTCCAGAAGCAAGGTTGCTCCAAAAGCCGGACCTTCGTCCAGCAAGAGTGGCCTTGGTAATGTAAAGGTTGACACGGCTCAGAAAATGAAAGAATCGAAGCAGAGGTACAGGGAGCGATTGAGCGCAAAGCGGGTTCTAGACAGGATCTCCAAGATCCCAATAGATAACCGCACGCAGCGCGAAGTGCAATCACTGGCCTGGGCCAAGGAAAAGCTCGAAGAACTAGATAAGACGTCAACCATGGAGGTGGCTGTCAAAAGACAGCGATCTTCTGATGGAGACGCTCCAGGCGCTAAAAAATCACGCAGCTCGCATCGCACCAACACCTTATACAGTGAGGTGCTAAAAGACAGCATAGAAATGGCGGTTGTAGATCGCTCAGATCCAGACGGCAGTATTACACCGTCGAACTGGAGACTTGTAGCAGACGCCCTTGCGGACGTCTTTCTAGAAGTAATGGAGGAGAATCCGGGACCAGTTCCAGTCTACCAAATGTGTGGCTGGCAACAAGCACACGTGAAGTTAGTAACGTGTGCCGATAAGAGAGCCCTGGATCTCTTCTCCATCGCTATAACGAGGGTAGGTGAAATCTGGAAGGGCGCCAAACTAGAAGTAGTGCCCAAGGATGCCATACCTAGCAGACCCCGAAAACGCTCTTGGATACCTTTAACTCCAAAGGAGCCAGAAAAAGTACTAAGGATAATAAAAATGTGCAATCCAAAGTTACCAACACACAATTGGAAAATTGCAAAGTTGGAGGAGCGCCATGGATCTCGCTGTGCGACTATCATAATCAATCAGGAATCCCTGGAGCACCTGGCAAAATCCAATGGTGTGGTGGCCTTTGGATTTGAACATATTATCCTAAAAGTATATAAAAAGGATAATCGCCCCATGGAGTCGGGTGACAACGCCCCTCAGGGGGACAAGCCACAAGACGAACACATGGGCGCATCAGTTAATGAAGAAAAGGAGGAGGATAACCTTACAGCATCCTCAACGCAGATTCATACCCGGTCCAGAGTTAGCTCTCTCTCTTCCACTGGGTCGGATATAGCATCTGCCTTTGATATGCTGTTAAGGGAATCTGACCTCCTAGACGAGGCTGATCAAGAGGATTATGGCCTAGACATTACGATGGTGGAGAGGAGAGAGGATGAAACAGACCAAATAATAATAATAATAATAATAATAATAATAATAATAATAATAATAATAATAATAATAATAATAATAATAATAATAATAATAATAATAATAATAATAATAATAAATAATAATCCAAATAAATCTCCATCACTCTAAGGCAGCATCGGCTGCACTACTTCTCCGGCTGGCGAACAGAGGAGAAGACATAGCCCTGATCCAAGAACCATGGTCCATAGCCAATAAGGTTTGTGGATTAGGGCACAAAAATTAAAGGCTGGTCCATGCCAAATGCGTAGGTAGGCCCAGATCCTGTATACTCATTAAGAACAACTTAATGGCATATTTGCTTCCTAATTTCAGCAATGAAGACCTAACCACACTAACGGCGGAGATCAATGGTAAGCAACATTGGATCTCCTCCAGTTACATGCCGCATGACCTAAGCAGTCACCCACCACCAGATCCAGTGAAGAGACTGGTTACAGAGGCAAAGCGCGCAAATGTTGGCCTGCTGATTGGCTGTGATGCCAACTCTCATCACACTATATGGGGCAGCACGAACGTCAACGAACGGGGTGAGTCTCTTTTTGATTTTATTATATCTAATAACCTATTAGTTTGTAACACGGGTAATAAGCCCACATTTATAACGAAAAACAGAAGGGAGGTTTTGGACATAACCCTTACCTTCGGCAATATTTATGATAGTGTCAGAGATTGGAGAGTCTCGGAGGAGCACTCCTTTTCTGATCATAGGTTTATTGAATTTTCCCTTGGTAGGGGGAACAATACTGTAAGGGCGATTAGAAATCCTAGAAACACGAATTGGGATCTTTATGATCGCCTTGTCAGGCTGGGCTTGGACCCACTCACGAGCTGTAGAATAGACAGTATTTCTGGACTTGAGGCTACAGTAGCTGAATTCACAAAGGTCATAGTAGGGGCTTTTGAAAAAACATGTCCGAAAAGGGTCAACAGGGGTGGAAGAAAACCACCCTGGTGGGACCGGAAGCTGGACATGCTCAGAAAGGAGTCACGGCGACTTTTCAATGTGGCGATAAAGTCCGGTAATGCGGAACAGTGGAGGGACTATAAAGTGTCCCTTGGAAATTACAAGAGATTTCTAAGACGGGCTAAGAGGGACTCGTGGAGAAATTTCTGTGGCAACATGGAAACTATCAACGAAACTTCTAGGCTAAGGAGAATTCTCTCGACAACATCCTTTATACCTAGTGTACTGCAAATGGAGGATGGCTCATGGACCAACTCTGAGAAGGAAACTTTGGATCTTCTTGTGGACACCCACTTTCCACCGGGACATGGTTCGGATGTGCGAACAACCGTCTCGGGGCGTGAATCACAGTGGGACTACTGCTCGATCATGTCTGCGGACGCGATAAAATGGGCGATAGACGGATTTAGACCGTTTAAATCTCCGGGACCGGACGGAATATATCCGGCCCTCTTGCAACGTCTGGAAATGAAACACATCGGAATGCTTGGGGCGATGTTTGTCGCCAGTATTCGGATGGGCCATATACCGTCGGAATGGTGTAAAGTGGGGGTAGTCTTCATACCGAAGGCTGGAAGAACTCTCATACTACACCCAAGGACTTCAGACCCATAAGTCTATCCTCCTTCTTATTGAAGACTATGGAGAGACTCGTGGATGTGAATCTGCGTCAGACCTTGGAAAATCTCCTTTCCGGGGGACAACACGCATACATTAAGGGGAGGTCTGTTGAGACTGCCCTACATAGCCTGGTGTGCAGGATAGAGAAATCGCTGGCACAGAAGGAATATACTCTGGCTACTTTCCTTGACATCGAAGGAGCCTTCAATAATGTGGAACTTTACGCTATAACCAGGGCGCTGGATAGTCTGGGTGTACGATCCACTATAGTGAACTGGATAACTAAGTTACTTTGTGGGAAAACAATCTACCCCACACTTGGGAGCTCACAGACAACCAGGGCTATAGGGAGGGGAACTCCACAGCGCGGAGTACTCTCTCCTCTTTTGTGGAATCTGGTGATGAATGAGCTACTAGTGATACTAGAACAAAATGGATGTGAGGCAATTGCCTATGCGGATGACATTGTTCTTGTGATCTCCGGAAGATTTGTCGACACTATCAGAGATAGGATGCAACTGGCTCTGAGGAGGGTCTGCGTGTGGGCATCTGTGTTAACCCGGTGAAAACGGAAGTAGTACTCTTCACGAGAAGGTACAAGCCACCGACATTTCGTCCATTGAAACTTAACGGGACGGAACTGAAACTCAAACAGGAGGCACACTTTCTAGGACTTATTCTGGATAGGAAGCTGTCTTGGAAATCGAATATCATCAACAGAACTAAAAAGGCTTCCATTGCCCTGTATGCTTGTAACAGAGTGTTGGGGAGAAAATGGGGCCTAGGACCTAGGATGACACACTGGATCTACACAGCGGTGGTCAGACCTATCTTGACCTATGGATGCCTAGTTTGGTGGGAATCCCTTGAAATTAAAACTAATTCGAAACTAATACAGCGACTGCAGAGATCTGCCTGTATTATCATTAGTGGTGCCTTGCGCACTACACCTACGTCGGCACTGGAGATAATTTTGGGCCTCTTTCCGCTTGACCTTTTCTGTAGGGGAGTGACTGCTAAAATAAGTAAACGTCTCTGGGCGACTGGACAGTGGCATGACTCGGGCATAGGCCACGCAAGAATCCTGAGGGAAGTTGGAGCTATCGGGAGCAGTGACTACATGACACCGAGGTACGACTTCACGAAGAGATTCAGGACATCGGTTCCGGATAACGGGGCCTGGAAGGGTGGTGTGACCCACCTGTTTAGATACTCCGTACAAATCTACACCGATGGCTCTAAGCTGAACGGAGCGGTTGGCAGTGGAATTTTTTCGGAATCGGTTGGAATAGCTCAGTCTATAAGACTACCAGACCACTGCAGTGTCTTTCAGGCAGAGGTGGTGGCCATACAGGCTGCGGCGAGTATTATTGGGGATGGAAGGGTCTCCAAGCGGAACGTTACCATACTTTCTGATAGCCAGGCGGCTATCAGGGCTTTGAGTTCTAACGTGATGAACTCCAAGACGGTGTACGGTTGTCGCAGATATCTCGACGAGATAGCGGAACGATATGACATCCATATCGTATGGGTACCGGGACACAGTGGTATTCCGGGCAACTGTAGAGCTGATAAACTTGCCAGGCGGGGCACGACCATCGAGCTCACCGCTGAGTTCTCGAATGAGGACCTGCAAGCTCATAATTGATAATGCGATCGTCGATTCCGTCAACGACAGGGGGCGGCCTCGGACACGGGTAGAACGGCTCGTAAAATCTGGCCAAGGCTGGATGAGGGGCGCACAATGAGTCTACTTAAACTCCAAAGAGGCGCGCTCAGTGCAGTTGTCGGTGTCATTACGGGGCATTGCATTATGGGTACGCATGCGAGGCGCATTGGACTTGGACACCTTGCCAACGACTTCTGTAGAAGCTGCAGAGATGAGGAAGAAGAGGAGACTGTCTCTCACCTGCTGGGTACATGCCCGGCTCTATGCCACAGGAGAAGGAAGTACTTGGGTACTTACTACATGAATGATCTGGAGGAACTGTCAGAGATTGACATTGGCAGCCTAAATCGCTTCATCAGGAGCTCCGAATGGTTTCGAGACTAGGGGACAACGGATGACAGTGGTAGCACAATGGGCCCAATGCGGCCTAAGTGTGTTCATCAACAAGAAAAATTTTTCTTGGATGGGCAGCCACCTCTACCTACCTACCTACCTACACGCTTTAAAAATTTCGTAAAATTCAGTCGTACTATACCTTTTCCATCTTTGATAACCATAATTCCTTTGAATAATTGACATTTGAATTTCGTTAAAGCCATTGGCTTTTCATTTCGAATACTACTTGTTTTCATTGGTACATATTTCTCAAATAGATATTGTATAAAATTAATCTGCCCTGTAAAAAATTAATCGCTCATCCACTGTAAGCAAAAAAAAAGATTTTATTCCATGCTATAGTTAATAATTCTGCTTCTAGTGAAGCAAAATTAATGTTTTTAAAATCTCTATATTTAATCACTTGATCCTTTGTTATTGTTCGAAATTCATATGATAGGGAAAGAAGATCGTGTTTAGAAATACAGAAGCAGAGAGTTGGTCAAATAAAACTATTCGATTGGGATTATCAACAAAACACAAATCAATTAAAGTAGTTGCACCTGATGTGTAGTGCGTAGGCATTGAGCCATTTATTAAATGCAAACCAATGACACTCATATCCCCTGCCAAACCTCTATCTAAAAGAATGTTACCATTGAAGTCGCCTATTAAAGTATTATCCGTATAACCCAAGGTGAGTGAGGGCAATTTATCCAATAAGGGTTTAAAATTAATTCTATTGTTTGGTCGGTAAATCACACGCAGTAAAAGTTTCTGATGGCTACTAAAGAACTCAAGAAATTGTATTGTTCACCTGCAAAGACTTTATATATTGCCACACCTCCGGCAATAGATACTCTACCTGATCGAAAAATACGATATCCTTGCAAATGATAATAACTGTCACTAACATCAATACGAAACTGACTTTCTGAGATACAAATTACATCCATTTCTGATCCTTCAAAGATAAATCGAAATTCGTCAATTTTCCTGTGAAGGCTCTGGCCATTTATATGGCATATCTTAAAACCTGATGCCATCTTAGGAAGTATTCTGACCAAGGTATAAAAATTTTCTCTAGAATGTACTACACCATTATCATCAAATTGTGACATCAATGTCAGAGAAAATATTAATTTAGCAATGCAAGCGCAAATTGAAAGTCCAAAACAATAATAAAATTTGAGGTTGGAGAAAATATATTAGAATATTACAATGTGAAATATGTTAAGATAGATATTACCTAAACTATAGTAAATAAAGAGCGAAATATATATTTTTTAAACTATTATAACCATTTCTAATAAATTACTAATTTGCCTCTGGTGGGCGAAACATTCCTGTACAGAATTTTAGAATTATCTATTGGTATATGATTGTTTAACTTAAGGCTCGTTTGCCTTGATGAACGGTCAAAAATAATAAAGAAAATGGGACGTTATCCAAGTGGTACACAAGTATAAAATTTTTGTACTTCAGATTCGTCAAGGTGGTACACCAAGGCGAAGTGTTTAAATCAAACAAGTTAATTATTTGAATGATTGTAGTGAAGTGAAGTTTATTATTGTTAGTTACTATATTTATAATAAAAATAATGCAATAAAAAAATACAAACAAAATTTGTTTATTACTATTATTTACTTAAAATGGAAAAATAAAAAATATATTCCCATAGTCTGCTCAATGCAAAACGTATATTGAATTTCATACTGTCTGGTGTGTGTAGACAAAAATATTTGATACATTTGCTGACGTATGAATTCTCACGCTTTGCTTTACCAAATTGTGGGAACAAGAAAATATTGAAATATTATTTTATTTCAATTTGAGATTCTTTTATTTTGTTGCCAAAAGTAAGGGTTGTGTCAAGTTATTTCCATTCTGGCGTAATTTGGGGAATGGCATTCCATTGCTTGTATGGGATTGGTGCAGACTTGTTATGATAGTTTTGTGCCCGTGAATCGTGATCATATTATTTTTTAGGGTGCATCCTGCTGCTATTGTGAGTAACCCAGTCCCTTGCAAAAAATTTTAACTACTTTTTCCTTTCCACATTGAGTTGTTGTTTGGTTGCAACCAGCCACTGATTCTTTTTATATAATTAGTACCACACGTTGTTATTGGCCATCAACTATATTGCAATTTGGGTCAGATTCATTATTAAATAAATGTATTTCGCAGCTGTATAATGGTGCACCTTTAGAGTATAGTGCTTGGGTATTTGAGCATGTTGTGTTCGAGGGTATTGTATTCAAGGAGTTTTGTTGTTGTATTATCCATGGCGAAATATTCATCACAGTGAGGGTTGAGAGCAATAATTTTTGTGGAATGGCTACTAATGTATTATTTACTAGCTGTGGGACTGGAGTAAGGTAAAATAGATCATATTCATTTTGATGCGTCAAGGGGATAAGCAATGTGCAAATAATGTGCTGGTTTGAAATGAATGCATGAGCTGTCACTATGCTATATAGATGAATGATACCCACCACTGGTAGTGTTACATCTGGTTGAAGATTTGCATTTATATTGTCAACTTCAATAGAAAATTAGTGTGGAATCAACATTACGGGGCTGAATCGACCATGATAAGTATCCGCTAATAAATTAATCATGGAAGTGTGCATTCGTTGTAAATTGTATGCTATGATAAACATCTGCATGCTGAGAGACAAAATTAGTTGCGATTGATGGTTGATATCAATGTTTGTGAGGTTTCTGAGTTTTTCAAAATTGTCTTGAGTGCGGGCTTCGGTCTGCTTCATAAGATTAAGGGTAGAGTCGAGAAATGATGTTTGGTTCCGCAGAAGACCTTGCAGGTGGGCCTCATTGGTTTTTATGGTGTTAATGGCGTCGGTCATTTGTCCCGAATAAGGAATTCGCCATATTGCCGACGATATCTATTGCCCCGAATTTTTTCCGTTTTGCGAAATTGTTTAAACCGGCCTCAATTTCATCCTTGAGGTTGTGAAAATGGTTAATTAATCCAGTACATTGACTGGTGAGTGCGAATGGTTGCAGTCTTCCACCAAAGCAGATGTTCCGTTCACCAAAAGCTGCAATTCATTATAGAATGGTGTCAATTCAAAGTATATATGAAGTTTCCATTCTGATATGATCGGCTTGATTTGACCAATATGTTCAAAATGTAACCCAGGGATGTTACTGAGTAGTTGAGTATGGTTAGCGCACCATTTTCGTAAATTAAATCCGTATTCTGAAATGACATGCTGGAGTTGCCGCTGAATTTCTAGAGGTATGGCTAAGCTGTCAGCTCCACCTAGCCCATCGTCAACATAAAAATTCTTCTCCAAAAAGCGTGCTGCTAAGGGATAAAGTATCTTGTTGTCATGGCTTATTTTCTTTAAACATCTTATTGCCAGGTACGGCGCTGGTCTGGTTCCATATGTGACGGTGTTCAATTTGAAATAGCTTATTGGTTCAGTGACATTCTTCCACAGAATTATGTGATATTGCCTGTCTTTAGGATGGATCCATATTTGACGGTACATCTTTTCTATATCGGTAGTAAACACGAAACGCGGTAGCCGGAATCGCAGCAAAATAGTAAACAGCTCATTCTGAAGTGATAGCCCGATGTGCAAAATATCGTTCAACGGCTTCCCAGATGATGTTTTCGATGAAGTGTCGAATACCACTCAGTGATGAGGAATAAAGTATTTAGTCCCTTCTCTATAGCGATTTTGGTCATATGCCCTAAAGCTTCATATTCCTTCATAAATTGTGCATATTGTTCTTTCAATGAAGGATCTTTTGATAGTCTGTGTTCTAACGAGAGAAATCGGTTAAACGCGATGCTGTGTGAGTCTCCCAGGGCGGATGTTTCCGCACAGAATGGAAGTCGTACGTTGAATTTTCCGTCTTTTTCACGTGTGGTGTGTTGATTGAAGTGTGATTCGCATTGTGCATCATAAGGTGATAATTGTTGTTGGGTGCTTTCAATCTCCTCCAATTTCTAGAATCGTTCAAAAGCTATATCCATTTTATCATCTTCAGTCAAGACCCCGCATGTTGCAACTGACCATTGTTGGCCAGATACTTTTCCTGAGACTATCCAGCCTAAGGTTGTATTTTGCAGCACTGGAAGGTTGTTATCCAATTTAATTTGCCCAATAGCGAGCCATTGATGGTAATATTCCGCCTGTAATAGGATATCAATTTTGTCTGGACGGTTGAAAGTTGGGTCAGCCAAAGTTACATTGCTGGGAATTGACCACTTATCAATATGAAGAGGTTAAGCAGGCTGAGGAGCAATTATTTACGGCAATACAAATGCATCTAAATGCGCTGAAAAGTTGTTGAGTCGGGATTGGATGATAACGTTGACTCGGTGTTGAACCTTCCAATACCATTGACTGATATGGATGTAGCCCTTGCTGGGAGTTCTAACCGTGCCACTTATCGTTCAGTTATTAGGTTGACTTGTGATCCTGAGTCCAGGATTGCTCTGCATTCGGTTTTCAAACCGTTAGCCTTAACCTTTAACAATGCTGTTCCTAAAAGGACATAGGATTTTTTGTGTGCGTAACTAACTGCTATATTTTTGCCTTTTAAGAATGGGGTAGTCACAATGGATGTAGCATGTTTCGCTGAAGTGTCGCGATCTTCTTTGGTTAAAGAAATCGATTTGTTGGATGTATTTGGTTTTGTGCGCATTTGTGTTGTTTGTTCCAAATGAACTAAAGTGTGGTGCCTTTTGGCAGCGGCCTAAAATGGTACATCTTTTGGCTGAGTGGTTACTATTGAAACAGTTTTCTGTTTCTGCACAAGGTTGAGCCGTAGTAGTATAAAGTCCTTGCAGCGATATAACGGATGAGAATCTCGCTTAGACATGAAGCATCGGGCGAACTCATGTGTTGCATGTGCGCAGGTTGTGTTGTTGTTGGGAGACGTTCGCTCCTTATATCTCATTGTCTCAAGAGTGTGGAAATATTTCTCGAGGAAAGTTAATAATTGGTTGATTGATTGTAACTCTTTGGGGTTAGAGATAGATTGTTCATACTGAGTATGAACGGTTCTGTCTAGTTTTTTGACTAAGACATGCAATAGGAGTGGATCCCATAACGTAATCTGGAGTCCCATATTGGAGAGAGCTGCCAGGCACTCCTTTGTTGTATCGTGCAACCGCTTAATGCTACTCAATGTACAAGCTCCAGATGGCTGATCGAGGAGCCTTTGAAATGCCGTAGCCACCATAACACGTTTGTTGTTGTATCGGTTCTCAAGCAACCGCCATGCCGCTGTTTATTTTCTTCGGTTATAGCAAAATGGTTCATGAGATCTGCTGCTGCATCACATTAGTCTTAAGATGCCATATTTTATGAGCGTCAGATATCTGCTTTTCATTGACAATCCTTTTAAATAAGTCTAAAAATGATAACCACTTCATGTAATCGCCGTCAAATTTAGTGATGGTGACCGTAGGCAAAGGTAATGTATTTTACGTCGTCACTGCTTCTTTGGCTAAATTGGATGATTTTTTGTTGTCGCCGTGGTCTAGTAGGAAGTGTGTTGGCTTATTAGACGTAAAGCCAGGGTTCGAGCCCCAGGCCAGACATCAAAACAAAATACAAAAAGTATTTTTTCGGTGACTTCCACTCAGCAGATTTCTGGCAAAAAATAAAAATGCCATGAAAAGTTTCTCAAAAATCTGTCGTTCGGAGTCGACTTGAAACTGTAGGTCCCACCACTCATGTATAAAATTAACACACACAATATAAGTGGTGTGATAAACTAGGTCGTAATCCTGACTGAAGGGTTGTAATGACCAATTATGTATGTATGGATGATTTGTTGGCACTTGTGAGCTGGATGATCGCTGACTGGGCGTTTTGTTCGAGGTAAACATATCTTTTTGAGTCGTAACCAGCTCGGTCTGGATCAGGATATTTGTCTAAGACCTCATCATTAAGATGTTCTAATTGCTGCCATAGCCGGGCCGTTTTTATATCGTAATAAGATTCTTCTTGAGCTGATTCCAGTTGAAGATCTTCTAGCTGTCGGGAAAGTGTCGCCATTTTGCCAAGAAAACGGCTGATAAGACCATCGTGCCCACCAGTTTGGTGACTTGCTTCTGGGCTGAAGGAATCCTTTGTCGTCTGATGTTTGGTTTTGGTTTTCAAGCTCACGTTCCATTAACGAGCTATATTTGGATGCCAGGGCTTGAATTTTGGAGTAATAATCTGATGTAAAATACTCATCAGATTTGTCGAGGTTCTTTAGGCTCCGCAGCTTGTTATCCAAGTCATCAAACACAGCCCAGGCTTCCTACAGACGCTTCAGTCGGTCTTCGTAATAGGCTGGGGTTTTACGGCTGCTGGAATCCTTGTTGAAATTTCGTATTATGGTGGCAATATTTTCGCCAGTCTCTTTAAGTTGGCGCAGAAGCTTTGATGATTGCTGCATTTTTCTTATTTATATTGTAATCCTGAGTCCTGTCGCGGTCGGCAAAGGTCGATTTTGTTGCCAAAATAAAAGAATTCTAGGGAATTAACAACGATCATTCTCACCGATCTTCTTTATATATACAAAACCTCTATTGAGGAATGCTGAAGATATATTATGACTTCTTTTCAAACGACGTGCATGTTGAAAGATGCGATGATTCTCCGGTGTTAGATTTTCATCAACATAAAATGGAACCAAACTATCATAACCAATAATATTCAGACGCAAAACATCCCTCTTCGACTTCAAATAATTGGTTATGGATTTTAGTACAAAGTCATAAACTTAATTATGATGTCAGGATGTTGTCTTGTTTTTCCCTATCTGTCCTTCTTAAATAATTATTTTTAACATTTACGCGAAATATAGCTTTAACATCAGGTGCAGTAATATTTGAAACTTGACACAGTTTCAAATAAATATCAACAAGGTTCTCAATTTTTTACAAAGGGAGTGCAATTGACTCGTAAGTCATTCGCAACAATTGAGTTTTCCTGTTGCCGGTCATGCTTTTTTAAAGATAATATTTCCCTCTTCAATTCCGTATTTTCGTTAGAGATGTCTCTAGTTTTATCCGACACTGTATTATTTATTTCTTTTAAATCTGATTCTATTGTTTGTACCCTTTCTGTTAAATTATTTACTTCACTCATTGTTATGCTCAGTTTCTTATTTATCTCACTCAAGAGATGATCTTCGCACTCTCTAAACATTGATTGTATTGTTGTTTGTAATTGTTCAGTTATTTTCTCGAATCTCTTGTCCATTATGTTAACAAAACTGTATTTTGTTTATTTATTGTTACAATTGTTTTATATACATATGTTTATGTTATGTTATTCTTTCGTTTAGTATGTATATTTGATAGTTTTTTTAAGGTATACAGTAAAATAAAGTAGTATTTTCGTAATAAAAAAAAACCTGATGCCATCTTAGGAAGTATTCTGACCAAGGTATAAAAATTTTCTCTAGAATGTACTACACCATTATCATCAAATTGTGACATCAATGTCAGAGAAAATATTAATTTAGCAATGCAAGCGCAAATTGAAAGTCCAAAACAATAATAAAATTTGAGGTTGGAGAAAATATATTAGAATATTACAATGTGAAATATGTTAAGATAGATATTACCTAAACTATAGTAAATAAAGAGCGAAATATATATTTTTTAAACTATTATAACCATTTCTAATAAATTACTAATTTGCCTCTGGTGGGCGAAACATTCCTGTACAGAATTTTAGAATTATCTATTGGTATATGATTGTTTAACTTAAGGCTCGTTTGCCTTGATGAACGGTCAAAAATAATAAAGAAAATGGGACGTTATCCAAGTGGTACACAAGTATAAAATTTTTGTACTTCAGATTCGTCAAGGTGGTACACCAAGGCGAAGTGTTTAAATCAAACAAGTTAATTATTTGAATGATTGTAGTGAAGTGAAGTTTATTATTGTTAGTTACTATATTTATAATAAAAATAATGCAATAAAAAAAATACAAACAAAATTTGTTTATTACTATTATTTACTTAAAATGGAAAAATAAAAAATATATTCCCATAGTCTGCTCAATGCAAAACGTATATTGAATTTCATACTGTCTGGTGTGTGTAGACAAAAATATTTGATACATTTGCTGACGTATGAATTCTCACGCTTTGCTTTACCAAATTGTGGGAACAAGAAAATATTGAAATATTATTTTATTTCAATTTGAGATTCTTTTATTTTGTTGCCAAAAGTAAGGGTTGTGTCAAGTTATTTCCATTCTGGCGTAATTTGGGGAATGGCATTCCATTGCTTGTATGGGATTGGTGCAGACTTGTTATGATAGTTTTGTGCCCGTGAATCGTGATCATATTATTTTTTAGGGTGCAACCTGCTGCTATTGTGAGTAACCCAGTCCCTTGCAAAAAATTTTAACTACTTTTTCCTTTCCACATTGAGTTGTTGTTTGGTTGCAACCAGCCACTGATTCTTTTTATATAATTAGTACCACACGTTGTTATTGGCCATCAACTATATTGCAATTTGGGTCAGATTCATTATTAAATAAATGTATTTCGCAGCTGTATAATGGTGCACCTTTAGAGTATAGTGCTTGGGTATTTGAGCATGTTGTGTTCGAGGGTATTGTATTCAAGGAGTTTTGTTGTTGTATTATCCATGGCGAAATATTCATCACAGTGAGGGTTGAGAGCAATAATTTTTGTGGAATGGCTACTAATGTATTATTTACTAGCTGTGGGACTGGAGTAAGGTAAAATAGATCATATTCATTTTGATGCGTCAAGGGGATAAGCAATGTGCAAATAATGTGCTGGTTTGAAATGAATGCATGAGCTGTCACTATGCTATATAGATGAATGATACCCACCACTGGTAGTGTTACATCTGGTTGAAGATTTGCATTTATATTGTCAACTTCAATAGAAAATTAGTGTGGAATCAACATTACGGGGCTGAATCGACCATGATAAGTATCCGCTAATAAATTAATCATGGAAGTGTGCATTCGTTGTAAATTGTATGCTATGATAAACATCTGCATGCTGAGAGACAAAATTAGTTGCGATTGATGGTTGATATCAATGTTTGTGAGGTTTCTGAGTTTTTCAAAATTGTCTTGAGTGCGGGCTTCGGTCTGCTTCATAAGATTAAGGGTAGAGTCGAGAAATGATGTTTGGTTCCGCAGAAGACCTTGCAGGTGGGCCTCATTGGTTTTTATGGTGTTAATGGCGTCGGTCATTTGTCCCGAATAAGGAATTCGCCATATTGCCGACGATATCTATTGCCCCGAATTTTTTCCGTTTTGCGAAATTGTTTAAACCGGCCTCAATTTCATCCTTGAGGTTGTGAAAATGGTTAATTAATCCAGTACATTGACTGGTGAGTGCGAATGGTTGCAGTCTTCCACCAAAGCAGATGTTCCGTTCACCAAAAGCTGCAATTCATTATAGAATGGTGTCAATTCAAAGTATATATGAAGTTTCCATTCTGATATGATCGGCTTGATTTGACCAATATGTTCAAAATGTAACCCAGGGATGTTACTGAGTAGTTGAGTATGGTTAGCGCACCATTTTCGTAAATTAAATCCGTATTCTGAAATGACATGCTGGAGTTGCCGCTGAATTTCTAGAGGTATGGCTAAGCTGTCAGCTCCACCTAGCCCATCGTCAACATAAAAATTCTTCTCCAAAAAGCGTGCTGCTAAGGGATAAAGTATCTTGTTGTCATGGCTTATTTTCTTTAAACATCTTATTGCCAGGTACGGCGCTGGTCTGGTTCCATATGTGACGGTGTTCAATTTGAAATAGCTTATTGGTTCAGTGACATTCTTCCACAGAATTATGTGATATTGCCTGTCTTTAGGATGGATCCATATTTGACGGTACATCTTTTCTATATCGGTAGTAAACACGAAACGCGGTAGCCGGAATCGCAGCAAAATAGTAAACAGCTCATTCTGAAGTGATAGCCCGATGTGCAAAATATCGTTCAACGGCTTCCCAGATGATGTTTTCGATGAAGTGTCGAATACCACTCAGTGATGAGGAATAAAGTATTTAGTCCCTTCTCTATAGCGATTTTGGTCATATGCCCTAAAGCTTCATATTCCTTCATAAATTGTGCATATTGTTCTTTCAATGAAGGATCTTTTGATAGTCTGTGTTCTAACGAGAGAAATCGGTTAAACGCGATGCTGTGTGAGTCTCCCAGGGCGGATGTTTCCGCACAGAATGGAAGTCGTACGTTGAATTTTCCGTCTTTTTCACGTGTGGTGTGTTGATTGAAGTGTGATTCGCATTGTGCATCATAAGGTGATAATTGTTGTTGGGTGCTTTCAATCTCCTCCAATTTCTAGAATCGTTCAAAAGCTATATCCATTTTATCATCTTCAGTCAAGACCCCGCATGTTGCAACTGACCATTGTTGGCCAGATACTTTTCCTGAGACTATCCAGCCTAAGGTTGTATTTTGCAGCACTGGAAGGTTGTTATCCAATTTAATTTGCCCAATAGCGAGCCATTGATGGTAATATTCCGCCTGTAATAGGATATCAATTTTGTCTGGACGGTTGAAAGTTGGGTCAGCCAAAGTTACATTGCTGGGAATTGACCACTTATCAATATGAAGAGGTTAAGCAGGCTGAGGAGCAATTATTTACGGCAATACAAATGCATCTAAATGCGCTGAAAAGTTGTTGAGTCGGGATTGGATGATAACGTTGACTCGGTGTTGAACCTTCCAATACCATTGACTGATATGGATGTAGCCCTTGCTGGGAGTTCTAACCGTGCCACTTATCGTTCAGTTATTAGGTTGACTTGTGATCCTGAGTCCAGGATTGCTCTGCATTCGGTTTTCAAACCGTTAGCCTTAACCTTTAACAATGCTGTTCCTAAAAGGACATAGGATTTTTTGTGTGCGTAACTAACTGCTATATTTTTGCCTTTTAAGAATGGGGTAGTCACAATGGATGTAGCATGTTTCGCTGAAGTGTCGCGATCTTCTTTGGTTAAAGAAATCGATTTGTTGGATGTATTTGGTTTTGTGCGCATTTGTGTTGTTTGTTCCAAATGAACTAAAGTGTGGTGCCTTTTGGCAGCGGCCTAAAATGGTACATCTTTTGGCTGAGTGGTTACTATTGAAACAGTTTTCTGTTTCTGCACAAGGTTGAGCCGTAGTAGTATAAAGTCCTTGCAGCGATATAACGGATGAGAATCTCGCTTAGACATGAAGCATCGGGCGAACTCATGTGTTGCATGTGCGCAGGTTGTGTTGTTGTTGGGAGACGTTCGCTCCTTATATCTCATTGTCTCAAGAGTGTGGAAATATTTCTCGAGGAAAGTTAATAATTGGTTGATTGATTGTAACTCTTTGGGGTTAGAGATAGATTGTTCATACTGAGTATGAACGGTTCTGTCTAGTTTTTTGACTAAGACATGCAATAGGAGTGGATCCCATAACGTAATCTGGAGTCCCATATTGGAGAGAGCTGCCAGGCACTCCTTTGTTGTATCGTGCAACCGCTTAATGCTACTCAATGTACAAGCTCCAGATGGCTGATCGAGGAGCCTTTGAAATGCCGTAGCCACCATAACACGTTTGTTGTTGTATCGGTTCTCAAGCAACCGCCATGCCGCTGTTTATTTTCTTCGGTTATAGCAAAATGGTTCATGAGATCTGCTGCTGCATCACATTAGTCTTAAGATGCCATATTTTATGAGCGTCAGATATCTGCTTTTCATTGACAATCCTTTTAAATAAGTCTAAAAATGATAACCACTTCATGTAATCGCCGTCAAATTTAGTGATGGTGACCGTAGGCAAAGGTAATGTATTTTACGTCGTCACTGCTTCTTTGGCTAAATTGGATGATTTTTTGTTGTCGCCGTGGTCTAGTAGGAAGTGTGTTGGCTTATTAGACGTAAAGCCAGGGTTCGAGCCCCAGGCCAGACATCAAAACAAAATACAAAAAGTATTTTTTCGGTGACTTCCACTCAGCAGATTTCTGGCAAAAAATAAAAATGCCATGAAAAGTTTCTCAAAAATCTGTCGTTCGGAGTCGACTTGAAACTGTAGGTCCCACCACTCATGTATAAAATTAACACACACAATATAAGTGGTGTGATAAACTAGGTCGTAATCCTGACTGAAGGGTTGTAATGACCAATTATGTATGTATGGATGATTTGTTGGCACTTGTGAGCTGGATGATCGCTGACTGGGCGTTTTGTTCGAGGTAAACATATCTTTTTGAGTCGTAACCAGCTCGGTCTGGATCAGGATATTTGTCTAAGACCTCATCATTAAGATGTTCTAATTGCTGCCATAGCCGGGCCGTTTTTATATCGTAATAAGATTCTTCTTGAGCTGATTCCAGTTGAAGATCTTCTAGCTGTCGGGAAAGTGTCGCCATTTTGCCAAGAAAACGGCTGATAAGACCATCGTGCCCACCAGTTTGGTGACTTGCTTCTGGGCTGAAGGAATCCTTTGTCGTCTGATGTTTGGTTTTGGTTTTCAAGCTCACGTTCCATTAACGAGCTATATTTGGATGCCAGGGCTTGAATTTTGGAGTAATAATCTGATGTAAAATACTCATCAGATTTGTCGAGGTTCTTTAGGCTCCGCAGCTTGTTATCCAAGTCATCAAACACAGCCCAGGCTTCCTACAGACGCTTCAGTCGGTCTTCGTAATAGGCTGGGGTTTTACGGCTGCTGGAATCCTTGTTGAAATTTCGTATTATGGTGGCAATATTTTCGCCAGTCTCTTTAAGTTGGCGCAGAAGCTTTGATGATTGCTGCATTTTTCTTATTTATATTGTAATCCTGAGTCCTGTCGCGGTCGGCAAAGGTCGATTTTGTTGCCAAAATAAAAGAATTCTAGGGAATTAACAACGATCATTCTCACCGATCTTCTTTATATATACAAAACCTCTATTGAGGAATGCTGAAGATATATTATGACTTCTTTTCAAACGACGTGCATGTTGAAAGATGCGATGATTCTCCGGTGTTAGATTTTCATCAACATAAAATGGAACCAAACTATCATAACCAATAATATTCAGACGCAAAACATCCCTCTTCGACTTCAAATAATTGGTTATGGATTTTAGTACAAAGTCATAAACTTAATTATGATGTCAGGATGTTGTCTTGTTTTCCCTATCTGTCCTTCTTAAATAATTATTTTTAACATTTACGCGAAATATAGCTTTAACATCAGGTGCAGTAATATTTGAAACTTGACACAGTTTCAAATAAATATCAACAAGGTTCTCAATTTTTTACAAAGGGAGTGCAATTGACTCGTAAGTCATTCGCAACAATTGAGTTTTCCTGTTGCCGGTCATGCTTTTTTAAAGATAATATTTCCCTCTTCAATTCCGTATTTTCGTTAGAGATGTCTCTAGTTTTATCCGACACTGTATTATTTATTTCTTTTAAATCTGATTCTATTGTTTGTACCCTTTCTGTTAAATTATTTACTTCACTCATTGTTATGCTCAGTTTCTTATTTATCTCACTCAAGAGATGATCTTCGCACTCTCTAAACATTGATTGTATTGTTGTTTGTAATTGTTCAGTTATTTTCTCGAATCTCTTGTCCATTATGTTAACAAAACTGTATTTTGTTTATTTATTGTTACAATTGTTTTATATACATATGTTTATGTTATGTTATTCTTTCGTTTAGTATGTATATTTGATAGTTTTTTTAAGGTATACAGTAAAATAAAGTAGTATTTTCGTAATAAGAGAGATAATTTGTTTCATCGATTCAATCTATATCTCGCACTAGTTTCAGATATAAGATATTTGATTTTTTAAAATGAAACGCACAGATTTATCTCTCGATTTATTTTAAAAATTAATTATATGAATGTAAAAATTATTTTCGGGTTTTTTAAATAAAAATAAAAAATTTTCAAGAGAGTTTAAAAACACACATCTGCTCACTTTGATGACTCATCTATTCTTTTTATTATTATTGTATTATTAAAATTTTATTAAAACATTAAAAATAAGAATTGTTCCTGTTTCTTAAAATTGTATTAAATAAGAATTGTTGTAAACAAACTTGTTAACATTGTGTTAAATATTAAAATAATAATTGTTGTAAATAAAATTGTGTTAAAACCTTAAAGAACAAATATTTGTAAATGAAACTGTGTAAATTGCGTTAAAATTTAAAACTATAAAACTATTGATAAAGGAATTTATTATTTCTTTAAATAAATAAAAATAAAATTAAATAAATTTAGTTTTACTTAAAAACTAAATATCATAACCATTAAACCCGAGGGTTTTACGTATCATAAAATGATCACACGAAGACTAATGGAATCCTTCGCACTGTATGCGGTGATCAACACGGGCTATGGGTTGAGGTTGAGTACTTCCTTGATGAGAAACAAATTTAACACAATGCTAGTATCTGAGGCAAAATTTACAGTTACTAATTTTATGATTGATTATACATATATAGTCGCCGTAGTCTAGTAGTTAGTATGTTGGTTTCTTAGACGTAAGGCTTCGGTTCAAACCCCAGGCCAGAAATGAAAACGAAATATAAAAAAATATTTATTCGCCGACTTCATCTCAGCAGACTTCTGGCAAAAACTCTGAGTAAATAAAATTGTCATGGACAGTTTCTCAAAAATCTGTTGTTCGGGCTCGACTTTAAACTGTAGGTCCCGCCACTCTTGTATAAAATTAACACACTACATAAGTGGTGTGAGAAGCAGCTAGGTATAAAAAATCGAGCTATTCTCCCCTTGCAAGGTCAAGCTTCCACACCACTGATGGACTCAACCAAAGGGTAAATATATAGAGGAAAACCAGGTGGTTTTGGGATATTTAAAACTTTTGTTTGGAAGTTATAATAAAATGAGATCAAAGTCACTTATCCCATTATACAGAAATATCCTAAGGTTGTTAATCGGCCTTTTGATAGGACACAGTTGACTTAAAGTACACTTGTCAGAATGGGGATCGTCTCGAACCCAACGTGTATATTCTGCAAGGACGATAATGAATTATCAGAACACATTCTTGGGACACGTGAGATATTAACACTTCCCAGAAAGAACACCTGATTGCATATCGGGTGCTGGGTAGGAAATTGGAATTATTGTCACCTTATTCTGTAGTTTGCAATATTAAATATGAAGGAGCATGATAAATTGTATCGTAACTTTTCTTAACAATGTTTGTCATATATAAAGACGTGTAATAAAAAAATTAAAAATTAACATATTGTTTGGCAGAGATGGTAGCACATACCTTTACATTGTTTAATGACCGACTTTCCTAGATCCAACCAGTGCTATAAAATAAAACGAACAAATAAATTTATATTTAATAAATACTTAGGTATACATATTTATGTGTACTAAAAATGGAATGGAAGGAAAGACATATGCCAAGTCGTAGACTGGTATCAATAACATTCATACAATAATCATTCAATAATATCATACAGATCTTCTTACAAAAAAAGGATTTTTATTAAATCATCAAATTATTGAATATATTGTCAATTAACATAGCCAAGACCTATGCCTGACTGAAATAAGTTAGGATTTCGCCGATATTTATTTTTGGAAATATTTTGAATGCAAATGTCAATCTTGTACTTACTAAGTACAATTATATTACATCAGTGTTTGGTGAATACATTTTTATTTAAAATTCAATTTTTAAAAGCTGTAACAATTTCTGTAGTTGGAAAGCGTGTTACAAAAGTATATTGTTACGTTTTTACCTTTTTAAAAACGTTTAAATATGAGTTCGTTAATTGCAAACAAAGTAAAAACAAATATGTGTTTAATTTCAGTTAAACTCTCTTTATTATTTACACTACTTTTGTGTCACACCGTATACAACTTAACGATACAACAATAATAATCTGTTTATTCTTTTTACTAGTTCACACAATTATTCACTTTACAACCACGAATTGTTTTGTTCACACGCAACTTCACACAAGGCTGACTGAATTAACACTGACTGCTGCCTGCTTTGTCCAGCCCTTTTATAGTCCGACACAACCAGTCTAACGAACATTCTTGAAGTGGAAGGTGCGTGTTCTCGCCTTCTCGAGAGTTCTGTTGTTAGTATATTATTGATTGTGTACTTTGCTTATGTTGTCTATCAAAAATTTGTCGTAGCTGGTTTATTTTCATTTCGTGTTGTTTTTGGTACCAGGTGCAACCAGGTTCGTTGTACATATGTGTGTGCAGCTGTAGATAATCAACACGTTCATTGTAATCTTAGTGTTGGTGTGTATTTGTATTGTGTGGCTTTTGTTTATCGTTTTTAATGTTAAACGATATTAGGTCGTTTCGATTTGCGTAACACTGCCGCCCACTTAAGCCTGTTCGTCCCGAATATTCTCATTATCTCTTTTCCCATATTTTGCCAATCGCTCTATGTGTACGACCTTCATTTTTGCTCGGGGGCTGTTAGCTTTCTGTATCCTGTACATGACATCGTTTAACCGCTTTATTATTTTATACGGTCTATCCCATCTGGTTTGTAGCTTGGGAGATAATCCCTTCTTCCACTTTGGGTTGTATAGTAGAACCATTTGTCCCTCATGAAAGCCCTCAGTGTTTGCTGCTCTATCATACCTGGCTTTCATTCTATCACTGACCATTTTTATACGGATGCGCACGAACTCATGAAGTTCATTCAGGCTTTCTTCTTTTCCAGTGTATGTTTCGTCTCTCTCTGTGGCGGGCTTAACACCAAATTCTGTCACCGGGCAGTTTTATCTCAGTCCCAAAGATAACCTTGGCGGGTGATCTAGATGTTGAATCATGGACCGCAGATCGGTACGCCAGTAAAAACCTCGGAATGTGTTCGTCTCAATTCTTCTGTTGCTCGTTCCCTACTTTCCGCAAGTATTCCTCCAGGGTTCGGTTAAATCGCTCTACCATTCCGTCAGACTGTGGGTGAAGTGGCGTTGTTAGAGTCTTCTTAATACCGTATACTTCACACATTTCCTGGAATACAGCCGACTCAAAATTTCTGCCTGATCGGAATGTAGTTCTATTGGAACCCCGTAGCGGCATACCCAGTTGTTCACAAAAACGTTAACTATTGTGTTCGCCTCTTGATTGGGTATGGCATATACTTCCGGCCATTTGCTAAAGTAGTCCATCACATCGAGAACATATCGGTTTCCGGCACTGCTGACTCGAAAAGGGCATGCAACGTTTATCGCTATCCGCTCGAAAGGTGCGCCTGAGTTATACTGCTGCATCTGTCCTCGACTTCTTCTTGCTGGACCTTTAGCTGCAATACACTGGGTGCAGTTTGCTATCCAATCCGCCAATGCTTGTTGACATCCAACCCAATAAAAACGTTGTTTTAGCCTTTCCACTGTCTTTGCCACTCCAAGATGTCCTCCGCTAGCTCCATTATGGAATTCGTTTAATACTTCTTTCATTTTGGAGGAAGGCACTACTAAAAGGTTGGATGAGGTATTGCCATCAGCGCATTCCCAATGTCGATATAGGCATCTATTTATGATCTTTAAGCTGTCCCATAGTGCCCAATATGCTTTTGTAAAAGGTCCTTCTGCGGATATCTCATTTCTGGTGGGTCGTTTGTCCTCTTCCTTAGCTGCTATTATTTTCGCCAATATTGGATCACTTCTTTGTGCATCGGACCAGTCTTCGTTTGCTTCGATCCGCATTAGCCGGATATCAACGATGGATTCTTTCTGCTCAGCTTTCATGCAATGTTTGCACTCCAAATTACAAGGTCGCCGTGAGAGAGCATCCGCATTCCCATGTTTTATGCCTCTTCGGTGTTCAATGCTGAAGTCGTAAGTCTGGAGGCACTCAATCCAACGTGCTAGCTATCCTTCAGGGTTCTTGAATTGTAGCAGCCATCTTAGTGCGGAATGATCAGTCCTTAGCAGAAAATCTTGTTCATACAGGTACTTATGGTAATGTTTGATGCACTCCAGCACTGCCAGTAGCTCACGCTTGGTTACACAATAATTCCGTTCCGGCTTTGACAATGTGCGACTATAGTAGCCTACGACTTTCTCTGTTCCATGGACCACTTGGGAAAGTACACCACCAATAACATACCCGCTAGCATCACTGTCTAAGATGAATTTTTCTCCTGGGACTGGATACGCCAAAACTGGTGCAGCGCACAGTAGGTCTTTTAGTGTCTGGAACGCCTTTCTTGTGACTCACCCCATTGATATGCCTTTGATTTCTTTGTGAGTTCATGCAAACTTGCAGCCACGCTGGCAAAGTTAGGCACAAAGCGTCTGTAGTACGTGCAAAGTCCCAAAAAGCTGCGTAGTTCATGAAGATTCTGGCGACGAGGCCAGTCCTTTACTGCTCGTATTTTATCTTCATCCGTGGATACCTTCTGCTGTGACAAGATGCCCCATATATTTCACCTGCTTTTAGTCCAGCTGTTGTTATTCGTTGCAGAACTTCTTCCAGGTTCTTGAGGTATTCGTCAAAAGTTCTGCCCTTGTCTGCAATCTCCGTTCCGGCTAGCGTGTCGAGTGTGTCGCCAATTCTTGGTAGCGGGTAACTATCCTTTTTGGTGACATCATTAAGCTTCCTGTAGTCTACGCAGAATCTTGTACTGACATCTTTCTTTTTGACTAAGACTACAGGTGAGCTCCACGGATCGGATGATGGTTCGATTACACCGCTTCTCCTCATTTCGTCGACTAACTCCTTAACCTCATTACGCTTCGCCAGTGGTATGCTTCTGGGCGCCTGTTTTATCGGTCTCGCTTCGCCCGTATCAATTTAATGCTTGACCATAGCTGTTCTCCCTTGTCTTTTATTGTTCGTGGCGAAAGCGAAAGAATACCTCTTTAGCAGCTTTTTGGCTTTATTTTTCTCTGCAGCTGCTAAACCTGCTACCCATTTCTCCACATTTTCACCAAATTCCTTTCGATCCTTGGCTGACATTTCGGCAGGTTGCGACGTTTGTTCGCTGTTTATTACCGCCTCTACTGGAACACATCGGCCCACCTCTGAGTTTTTACAGATGACTTTTTCATGGCCTGATATATTTAGAACTCTCAACGGGGCTATTCTCTGTTCTGTGGATTTGACAAGGGCCTTTGCTGATATTAAATCCGTCTGAGTTTCTGCTGGTTCCACAACCCACAAGCGGTTTTCGTCACAGCCTCCCTCTATACGCGCCCATATCAATGATTCATTCTAAGGAGATAACTTTTGTTGCTCGACAGCAACTATCCTTCTGGCGTGCACTTGATGGTTGTATCCGACGTCAAGAGGTATCTCCACGTCTCGCCAACTCATTATCTGCTGGCCCATATTTAAATTGATACCGTGAGCTATCATAAAGTCGGCACCAATGATAACGTCGTCCACAATATCGGCAACAATAAAGACGTAACTTACACTAATGTTGGCTATGGTCACCTTCGCCTCTGTTTTTCCGTGGACGGTGGCAGATTCTCCAGTATCCGTCTGAAGTCTTGCATTGCTAAGTGTCTCACACTTTCCCTTCACTACATCTGGTCTGATGATAGACTGCGTCGCCCCAGTGTCTATAGTGAAGGTATGTGGTCTGCCATTTATGTATCCGCACGCCGTAAGATTGTTGTTGTTTTGTTGCATCACTGATATTGAGACTGTGGGGCCCTCGCTTGTGGGAGCCAGCACTTGGCCCTCAGTGCTAGCTCGTTTTAGTTTAACGGGGACTCTTGTGAAGATGGTTGGTAGTTCGCCCGTTTCTTATTCCTTGATGGTGAGGCGGATCTTGATCTCTTGCGTAGCGCTTTGCAGTTTCTTTGGAAATGACCACTCTTTCCACAATTGAAGCATTTAAGTTTAGCCCTTTATCCGTTTTCTTCCAAAGCTTGCTTCACCATCTTCTTAACTTTAGTTAAAAGACATTGGTCTTCCTCCACTACTTCCATTTTTCGCACTTTGTTAATTGGTGGTCTTGAAATTGTGCGAGCGGTCTCTTGTGCTAGTGCTAAGGCCACGGTCTCTGCAAAGGTTGTCTTCTGCGTAGAACATACCGCTAGTTTAATGTCAGGGTCGCGTATACCAGTCACAAACGCCTCGGTCTTAATGATGTCTATCAGCGGGTTGTTTTCTCCGGGGTATGTTAGCTGCACTAATCTCTCGACTTGCATTGCAAATGCCTGAAGTGTCTCATTAGCCTTTTGCGTCCGGCACCTTAATTCCATGCGGTACAATTCTCGTTTGTGCTTATCGATGAATTTACTCATCTCAGCTGCAACACCTTTTAGCGCCAAAATTAGTTCCAGAGCCTTCTCTCCATCGTCCCATCCGTTTCTGCTGGCTATTGTCTCGAATTGGAACTTGAAACGGATAGGGGTGAGCTACCATCAAAGGAAGGTGATTTTATCCTGCCAGTACCTTCTGGTACGACTCGCACTGGTTCTGGTCGCTGGGTGTGGAGGTTGTTGATCTTTTCCTCCATCATCACGAGTTTTCCGTCGACTGTCTTTCCCAAATCGTTCACTTTCGTGTCATCGGCCTTTTCTAAATTGTTCACCTTTGCGTCAACTGTCTTTTCTAAATTGTTCACCTTTGTGTCGACTGTCTTTTCTAAATTTGACACTCTTTCCTCGACACCAGTGATTCTTTTGCTAACCGACTCATATATTTCCTCCAGCTTCCCTGTTGTCGCTTCGAGCTCCTTTTCAATTTTTGACAAAATTGCTGCTTGCAGTTTATGGTTTCAGCTCTAGAAGCTTCAAATAGTTTCTGGTTTTCGGCTGTAGAAGCTTCAAATAGTTCCTTAGAAGCTTATTGCACTTCAGCTAGAGGTTTTTACTTTTCGCTTCTAGAAGCTTCGAATAGCTTCTGGCTTGCTACCTCCATTTTCTCCATCATAGCAGCTAGTAACAAATTACTGTCGTTCCTCTTCATCCTCGAACTCGTAGGGATCGATGTCAATGCCTTGAAGCTGCAGGAGTTCCCTTAACCGCTTTTGCAATTCATTATTCGTGCCCATTGTTGACAGCTTGAGTTTATCCAACTCTCGTTTAAGCCTTTCAACTTTTAACTCGGAGAGTTTCATTTTGATTTTGATTTTCTATTCCTTAATTATTTATTTATATTTACTTTTGGATTTTGCAATCCCACTTCTGACACCAATTGTTACGTTTTTACCTTTTTAAAAATGTTTAAATATGAGTTCGTTAATTGCAAACAAAGTAAAAACAAATATGTGTCCCACCGTATACAACTTAACGATACAACAATAATAATCTGTTTATTCTTTTTACTAGTTCACACAATTATTCACTTTACAACCACGAATTGTTTTGTTCACACGCAACTCCACACAAGGCTGACTGAATTAACACTGACTGCTGCCTGCTTTGTCCAGCCCTTTTATAATCCGACACAACCAGTCTAACGAACATTCTTGAAGTGGAAGGTTCGTGTTCTCGCCTTCTCGAGAGTTCTGTTGTTAGTACATTATTGCTTGTGTACTTTGCTTATGTTGTCTATCACATATTTGTCGTAGCTGAATTATTTTCATTTCGTGTTGTTGTTGGTACCAGGTGCAACCAGGTTAGTTGTACATATGTGTGTGTGCAGCTTTAGATAATCAACACGTTCATTGTATTCTTAGTGTTAGTGTGTATTTGTATTGTGTGGCTTTTGTTTATCGTTTTTAATGTTAAACGATATTAGGTCGTTTCGATTTACGTAACAATATATTTGTTTTTTATGTTTATTTATTTAAAATATATAACAATTTATTTACAATATACAACAATTTTTGTATAGTATAATACATATTTACATATATCCAAAGTCCCAGAAATGAGCCCTCGAGTATTATGGATATACATAATATTAATTTTGAATTGCAAATATAATAATTTTTTATATATAAAAAATACAAAAATTTTCCTCTTGTAATGCAAAATGTGAAGAAAAACATTACTTATTTTTTAATTCGTACCTTCAGTCAAGTGGTATGTTTTTGTATGTTCGGGAGCACTTGCTCCATACAAATTTAGGAGCATGTCTACGCTACAGTCGGTAGTGTCGGTTAGTCGATAGGTTTGTAACATGTAATGTGAAAATGTATGTACGTATGTACGAATGATTGGACGGACAGAATGAGTGTGTGTGTAACATGTAATGCGTACGATCGTTTTGTTTTTAATAATAAATTCTTGGCACGTTTTCGTCCTTATGTTTTTTTTTTTGTTTACAGGATTTATACCTGTATGATTGTTGTGTGTTTTTTATTTTTTGTATGATTTAATTAGAATGATCTTTAATTTTAAATGTGATAAGAATGGGATAAACACCTGTGCAAAATTTTTTTTGGGATAATAAATAACATCGTATACCTAAGTAGAAACATGAGTGTACATGTTCTTTGTATTTGTATTGGTTTTCGAATGATTGGACGGACAGAATGCGTGTGTGCACATTCTTTTGAGATAATAATTGTGAAGAAATAGGAATATAGTTGTACGTGGTGTTGTTGTTGTTGTTATGTTATAAGGATTTTTAATTTTAAATTGATGAGAAAGAAATGTATAGTAGTTCCTCCGTTTTCTTCACGCATAAGTAGAATATCTGCTTTTACATAATTGAATTTACTGATTGATTTACAACATCCCAGAGTATAAATAGACTTGTTTTAAGGATTTAGATTTTTTTTAGTTTTACTGTTTTAAATAAATAAAATTATACAATAATGAGATTAATTAAAACAAATTAGTTTTTATTTTATTGGATTTTTTTCTTATGTATATTTTATTTCAGATTTTGTTATTTTGTACAATACAATACATATATCTATTGAATATAATAATAGTTAAACATTCGTTTATACTGATTAAATAGCTTAAGTGTTAACAAATATTTTTCATAAAATGTTTGGCATTTGCAAATGTCATAAGATTCTGAGTAAATTTTTTCACAATAATACAAATGTATGACATTATTAATACATAAAAATGGATTACTTATTTTACTAATGTAACATATTCTTAGTTCATTGATAAGACTTAAAAATAATTCTATATACTCTTCATCAATCTGATTACTATGTTTTGTTAATAGTTCTTCCAATTCAGTTGATGTCATCATTTTTCCCCTTCTTTAAAAAGATAATAGTAGGTTGTGTTGTATTTGAAAATATTCAATCACTTATTAATAATAAGCAATTGGATAAAATTTATGGTTTTACTCAAGATGTAGACGGAAGTTGCAAATATGGCAAGGAAAAATTAATATTTAATAGAGATAATACTATGCGGATAGGAAATATGAAATTGAAAATGACGCCCGGATTATTTGAACTAGTATTTCATAAAAAACTTCTCCATTATTCTAAAAATTAGTTAAAGAAATATAAAGGGATTTTAATTCATAACAATGCACATAAACGTCGCTATAAACATAATGAACAAGTGAAAGGAACACGAGCCTTCAAATATATACGAATAATTAAACATTTATTCGAAACAATAACAAACATTTTAACAAAAGACAGTGGCTTAATGCTAAAATTACTAAATAATCTGAAATCAAATTACATACATTGGGATGATCCTAATGAACTAGTTGACAGACTACGTTTACTTCTTTCATCGGAAGGTGTTGGTCACAACAATCATCAAAACGAAATAATCTCTATTATCGAAGAACTTAAAGATACTAACAAAATTTATTAGAAGAGTGAAAGAAATGTCTTAATTTAATAAATTTGGAAAAGGTTTTAATTAATGTAACCATAAAAACAAAAAACAAAATGTCGTAACCAAAAAAAATATATATAACACAAATATATGATGATCTAGCTGATCAAATAAACAATTTAAACATTGAGGTAGAACACGTTTATCTAAAACATGACAATGACAAAAAAAAATAAAATAGACAAAACCAAAATCCAAAAAAGTAGATTGATATCAGGTATAAAGTAGATCGTGAGAAGATATAAAACAGATCGGGATCAGATATAAAGCAGATCGCTATAGGATATATAGTAGATCGTGACCAGATACAAAGCAGATCGTGATCAGATGTAAAGTAGATCGTGACCAGGTACAAAGCAGATCGTGATCAGATGTAAAGTAGATCGTGACCAGATACAAAGCAGATCAAAATCAATATAAAAAAATTAACTTACTGGAACAGTGATCGTATAAATTGGTGTGTAAATTCATAAAACGCTTGTTTACTATTTTATGGCTCTGTTAATAATGAATTTTCTTTATTTAAAAAATTATAATTACAATATTTTCCTTTAGTTAAAAATGCTGAATCTTATTTTATTTAAAAAACAAAATTATAATATTTCTCTTACCCAAAAATGCTGATACCATGTCTGCGAACTGTGTGCAGTTCTTAGGTAACAGAAAAAAGTGTAATATGAAACGGTAAGTAAAGTGAAGACTAAACAAATACAAAAATATAAAATAATGTTAAATATGGGTATTCACTTAAAAAATATATTAAAGTAAATTTTAACTAATTTGTAGTCGTGTTAACTCCTCCCCCACTTAAGTGAGAGCCGTCCTCGGTTCTCGTGTAGCTATCGATTGCCTCCTGGACTTCCCGTTGAAAGCGTCTACTTCTTTGCGCTTTATACAGCTTAAATGTGGCATAAAAAACAAGCAGGATGAACACGGTTGTTGCGCTTGAAACTACAGGGCCGTTTGTAAGTCCGTTCTTAATCTCCCCAATGATGCGTAGATTTCTAGTGCTCAATTTACCCAGATACGAGAGGCTTAATATCTCTTGTAACGTTAATTGTCGAAGCTGAGGCTGGATTAGGTATTCTTTTTACCATGCCCTTTTCATTTTTATAAATTGAACCGTTAGTTTGAACGGCATCCTCATATGTTATTAGGTAAGTTCCGGTTACAATTTTTGGGGAGCTTTCATTTACGACTATTTCAGCTGTGACATCGTTAATAATAATTACACTGTCATCAATTACCATTAATGGTTCAAGGTGGCTACGACGAGTGCTGCAATGGGATAGCCCGCCAGTATGAAGTTGCTGCGCGCAAATGGGCACTGATAACTCTTTGCAGAAAGTTGATGTTAAGGCTACGCTGCAGTTTCCAATTGCCAGCACCTGCTTTTCACATTCAGCAACGCAATCGCTCTCGGTAAGGTTCAAAATGGTTCCATTATGCTCGACGGGGAAGAGAGTTAACTTTCTGCACTCCAATATTGGCCTAGGATACTTAATTAAAAAATGTAAAAATTCATCACTCAATAGGACCTTAACATATGAAACTTCCATTAAATCCGCTATATTTAATTTTACAGAGAGCTTATCTATTATTTCTTTTAAATCTTCAGAATCTAGAATCAAAGGGTTGACAATTCCTATCTTTGCAAGAGTGATAGTCATCAGTAAAGTTTCAATTTCGGAAATCAATATTCTATTTCTTGAGGGCAGAGTCTCATATAAATGACCCGTATCCAACTGCCTATCCTTTGCACTCTGTATCAGACTGTTAACAGTTTCAGTCAATTTATTTATCTGTTCCTGCGTCTTCGTGTTCAAAATCATTTGTCTATTGTTCGAATGAATCAGCTGTTGTTGGCGTTTACGCTCCAAATCGGAATTCAATAACTTTACCATATGGGATAATGGAAAATGCTTCGTAAGTTGTTTTGTCTCATCATCAATATCGTAGTATACTGTAAAATTTGTCATGTGTTGTAAATAGTCAAAGTCCTGCCAGATAATGACATCGCCGTCTATAACAGGAATATAGTCTGCGTTGGTGTAGTTTGTCAGTTTTGCTGCAAGTGGTCCAATGACAAGAATCAGTATCAAAACCCTACAACAAATACGAAAAAATAAGAAATCCGGTCACAAACAAAAATACAAAAATCTATCTAATATTGTCCTTATGGACCACACTCCCTTCAATAAGGACAGTGGTTCCTAGGTCAGCCTCTATCCTTTTTTCGCTATATAAGGGAGTCAATTTGTTCCCTAACCTCCTGTTATATCTTACCATCACCTTTTCGCCCACTTCAAAAACCCTATTCTGCCTCGAAGGATTGTTTCGTCCCAGCTGAGCCTGCTGAGCCCTTTCAAGCTTTCCTCTTATTTCCTCCCCAAGTCTGGGTAGCGTAGGATGAATTATGTCGGCAGGCCTCCTTTCAGTCACGGAATGAATGGACCGATTATATTTGACCGTTGCCAACAGTATGAGGTCCACAGTGTTGTCGGCCTTCCCTTCAAACTTGAGACAACTTGCTATCTCCGCTAGAGTACTGTGAACTCTTTCGACTTAGCCGTTCGAGGTGCTGTGTAAAGGAGGGGCATCTCCTACGTCCACCCCACATTCATCCCTCAGTAGGGATGTGATAGTCTCGGACCGCAGTGAAGGCTCGTTGTCACAGCAGACATTCCTTGCCCTAGGAAAAAGATTCATCAACTGAATTATTGCAACCCTCAAGTCTATAATAGTGCGTGACGGTATAGGTTGCACTACGGCAAATTTCGAAAATTTGTCAACACATGTTAGAAAATACTTGCCGTCAGTGGAAAAAATATCAATAAACAGCATTTCACCCACATAAGATGGTATAGGGGTCTCCCCCAATTCCTGTTTCATTGGGTGCCTGTCATATTTGGCCCTTGAACAAATCTTGCAATTCATTACAATTTCATTTGCCAGCCTAGTCATTTTTGCAAAGTATTAGCCAAGAATCTGTTTCACATTCTCTTGGGCGGCTCTATGGGCACGATTGTGTTCCGTTGCCACTATGTTTCTCTGGTCATTCTTATCAAAAATGTCCAACACCATGTTTTTGCAATGCCAAAACTTCGTTGCCGGGAAGGTTCTGACCAATTCATCCTGTATACTCGCTAGTACCGGCAAATCGCATACTATCGCATTCACCACTTCGGGATTAACTAACTTCAAAATCCCGAATAAGAACATTCCTATCGACGAACCTAATAAGATGTCGGGTTTTTTTTTTTGCAAAAATTATGAAATCCCGCTTTGAGGGAAAGGATCCTTCCTCCAATATGATCTGGTCCCTTAAGCAATTTACCGGTTTTTCAGTTGTTTCGATCACGTACGTCAGCGACTCCTCACTATGGATTGTGGCGACATCCGAATTCGCCTCCTCCTCCAGTGAATGAATGTTCTGGCGTGAAAGAGCATCCGCCACATAATTTTCTTTCCCAGGCTTGTGGAATAGTTTTGCCTTATGCTCATCTATAAAAGCCTTCCAGCGTTTTATCTTAGCGTTAGGATTTCTGCCCGAAACGGCAAACGTAAGCGGCTGATGATCCGTATAAATATTTAAATCCCTCACGCCATAGAGGTAATTCCTCAACTTCTGCAAAGCCCACACTATAGTCAAAAACTCTCGCTCATTGGTGGCAAAATTTAATTCTCTGTCCTTTAAAGACCTATAAATCATAGTAATTGGCCTACCACCCTGTGATAGTACTGCTCCCAAGCCTAGTGAGGAAGCATCCGTCGTTAGATCGAATGGCCTCTTAAAGTCTGGGTAGAGTAACATGACGTCCTCCGAGGACAAAATCGCCTTCAATTTCTCAAAAGCTCGAAGCTGTCTCTCATCAAAATGCACCCTAATTTTCTTTGACTGGTGAGCACTTACCCTGCCGTTCTCACCTTGGAGGATGTCCGTCAACGGCTTTGCTATCGAAGCAAAGTCCTTAATAAAACATCTGTAATAACTTGCCAGTCCCAAGAACGATCTGACATTAACCAATGTTCTGGGCTGTTCATAGTCACGGATAGCCCTTATTTTTTCAGGACTTGTCCTAATACCGTCTCTGGACACAACGAAGCCCAGGTATTCAACACTCTCCTTAAAAAGTGTGACGTCTCGCGAGAAACCCTCATATTGGCCTCATACAATTTACTCAACACCCATGTGACATGATCGACGTGGTCATTCTCATTCTCTGAAAACATTATCACATCGTCCACATAGACGTAGCATGATTTTCCTATCTGCTCCCTAAGTGCGTCATCAATGGCCCTTTGAAAAATACTAGGGGCATTTTTCAACCCAAAAGGGTGTCAACAAAATTCATATTTTCCATTTCCCACAGAGAAAGCTGTCTTCTCTCTGTTACTTTCCGCTAGTGATATCTGGTGGAAGCCGGATTTAAGATCGAGCGTCGTAAAATACTGTGCCTTCCCCAGGTTAGATAAGATCACAGCCACATCCGGGATTGGGTACTTATCATCTATCGTAAATTGATTTAGTTTCCTAAAATCAATCACCAATCTGTTCTTTATTTTACCCTGTTCGTCCCTACCTTTTTTATCTACCACCCGGATGGGGTTGTTGTAGGGAAACTTAGAGGGCCTTATTATTCCATATTTTAGTAAATCTTTTATTTCGTTATTTACAAAGTCTGCCACACCCATTGGGTAGGGATATACTTTCAAGTAATTTGGACTTTCGTTGACTGTGCGGATGGTGGCAACAATATTTGTATTATAGGGTAGAGATTCGTTGGGGTTCGCAAAAACTCCCGATAATTTTCTCATTACTCTTCGGAATCTGTCCAACACTGTGTGAGGGACATTAATATCCTCGACTTGTGTGAAGCTCACGCTATCACACCTCCAAATTTTAAGTTTTTCCATTCCCGTTTTGATCCGAATTTCCTTACGCTTAAGATCTATAGTAGCATTTGCCTGCGTTAGCAGGTCAAGTCCGATTATACCGTCAAACGTTGACAATGAAGAGAGTATAAAAAAGGGGCTATTTATGTCAAAGAGGTTCAAAAGGCATTTCTCACGAATATTATCAAATCCGTGTAGGCTTAATCACAGGCGCTATGCCGTTCAAGCCATCCAAAGGTTTTATGTAATTTTTAGATGCCCCCGTATCTATCAATATCTTATGACCCTCCCCGCTAACACCCTTTCTATGAATGGGAGCAGGGAGTCTTGCCTAAAAAATTAATCTCGTTAAGCCTGTCCCCCTCGTCAATATCTGATGCCTCTATCTTCGCGGCTGCTTGGTATTCGTCCTGTGTCACGCCCGGTGATAAACCTTCCTGAGCGAGATGATTTATTCTCTGATGTTTCACTCCTGTAAATTTCATTGATTCCTCATTTAGTCTTTTTACAGCCTGTCCAAGGCCTTGCCGTTGTGGCATTCAGACCCGATTAGAATAATGCTGGCTCCGACTCCGAGCAGGATAGTGTGCCGTGTCAGCACGAATGCCCGTCGGCTGTCTAAAGCGAGACGAGTGGTCTATGTCCATCGTCTGAACCTCCATTTGTCCATGTTGGCCTGAATTTCCAAAATTCTGTCTTCTTGAAAATATGGTTTTTTTCCTATATGCGGCCTAACATGTTGGCCCTGACCTGATCTTAGTCTCTCTTTATCCTCCATACTTCTGGCGTAATTCGTAGCGAATAAATATCGCTCATGGTTTGACTCGACTTCCTGAGCTAATGCCAGTGCCGAGGGCAAGTCATCCGGCCTTGCAGAGAAGAGAACATCGCTGAAACTCTTTTTTGTGCCGGATATAAAGACGCGGAGTGCATCTGCCCTATACTTCCCATTTATGGAGGCTGCCACATCCCTATCGTACGTCATTATTGTTTTGTTCAAAAGGAGAGTCAGCTCTTTCTCTACTTCACCATAAAATTGCAATATAGACATATTTCCCTGCCGAAGCGTAGAAAGTTCCTGCTCTATCAAATGAACAGGACGTTTGTCCGAGTATATAAAGTCTAGACGATCTATAATAGCCCTAAAATTTAATGCCGTATTGAAGGAGGCCAGCGTCATGTCTGCTGTTCCCTTTAATTTGTTTCTAATAATAGCCACTGCCTGGTAGTGCTTAGAACTACTATCGTAATCTTCAAAAATTTTATAAGCGGTTTGCGCCGCTTGTCTCCAGGAGACGTAACACTCCTGCTTTCCATCGAACTCTGGTAACGGCTTCACTATCTCTAATGATTCATCACATTGTATCCCCGTACGTATTTCTACGTCCTTATATGGCACAACCTCAGGAATCCTGACAACAATATCACTAAATTTCTTATTAACCCTTTCGCTATATTGTATCCATATGGATACATTCAACTTTGGACGCATCTGACAATCTCCAAGTCAAAGAATTGATTTAGATATCGACTTATTATTGTTTTTAAGATCTTATGAATCATTTTCAATAAAAACCTTTTGAATTTTTACAAAATTGAGAAAAATATAGCATTTAAAAAAAAACGTTTTTTAATTATTTTTTTTTTTTGAAAAAAAGGTTTTTTTATTTTTTTTTTGGAAAAAAAGGTTTTTTTATTTTACAAGTAACATATACATCCAACATAAAGAATAATGTTTATTTTAACTTTTTGCATCATTAGTTTTTTGTTTTAAACAAAAACAAACCTGTTAGGATTTTTAAAACATTGTATGTATCCATATGGATACAAACACAAGTTGTGGTTATAAATGATATACACATAATACAAATACAGTCATTTTACGTTTGATGCTGCTATGATACAGACGTTCTATTTTTAGCTCTGATACCATTTGAATTTACCAAAGAAAATGTCAAGAAAAATAAAGGACTCTGAAATTGAAAATATTTTAACCAATTTTGTTGATTCTGATGTTTCTGACTTGGAAGAATCTGAAGTTATAAACAATTTATATGATGCTTTCGATAACAATAACAGCTTTTTATTGAAGAACTTTCTAGAGAAGGTCCTTATGAAATCAACATACAAGATATTGATGTTGATAATAATGATGAAGGTGATAGGGTTATTGACGAGAGTAACACAGTTGATGACGGTTCAAAAAAGTCCAACAATTTTTCAAACTCCAGAGGTTCCACTTAAAACGGTTGAACAATTTCGTTGGAAAAAGGTTCCTGGACAAATCCAGAGACTTGAGAGACCGAATGGATGACAAAAACAATAACCCGAAAAATAAGTATATGGACTTATTGAGCTTTCGTAATGATATTGCGAATGGGCTTTTAGCTCGGTCCAAGCAATAGGCATGTTCCCGTAAAAGAGGACGCCCAACGTCATGCCTAAATGAGGATATTCCAATTAGTCCAACGACCTCCAACAAGAAACGTAATACTACACTACAGCTACACTTCTATCCGATATGATGGAAATCAGCATTGGCCGAAACATACGACAGACAAAGGAAGATACAAAGTCAAAGGATGTAAGGGTCAAACTATGTACAAGTGCCCAAAGTGCAATGTTTTCCTGTGCATTCCTATTCTTCTTCCTATTCAATTGCTTCAAGGAATTTCATTATATATCAAATGAATAAATTATTGGTAAGATATTATTTTTTCTTTTAGATTATTTTCATGTAAAACAAATTTTATTTTTGTCTTTATTTATTGTAATCATATGAACTTTAGGTTTATAATTTTTAGTTTGTTTATTTAAATATTTGTAGTGTTTGCTTTTATTGTAAAAAAATGTATTTTATGTATTAAAACTTCTGAAATAAATAAAAGCTCAAATATAAAAAAACATAATATACTAGCATTTTTATTTACCATAACCGAAATATGTATCCATATGGATACAGTGCAAAAAACACATTTAGGGTAAATTTTTTTTATATCGAGTATTTATTGTTGTTGTTAGGGCCAATTATAGCCAAAATCCAAAAAATTGATTTTTTTAGCAACCCAGTAAAAACTTGTAGCGAAAGGCTTAAGCTCCTCAATCTGCTTATCAAATGTTTGTTTTTGTGATCTTAAGGCAGCACCGATGACAGTATCCACCAGCACTCTCAACTGATCAGCATTTATCGCCATATTCCACCAATTTTCCCTATCGAATCCTGTCTTATTTTCCCTTCTTTCCACTTCTAATTTCTCTAGGCTCACAAGTATTTTATCTAATTCGTTCGAATTATTATCATTCATGAAGGATAGGTTCACACCAAAATTAAAGTTTAATTAGAATATACTAAATCACTCGTGCAAAGATTCACATAAACGTTGTCAACAATTACAAAATTACTTCAATTTAAATATTTTCCTCTTTATTAATGCAAAAATTGTTGTAAAGGGATCGGATTATAATTATTTTTACACAGAATTTAAAAATAAATAGTTCAATATTTTTATCTTAAAATTTTTTATACGAAATTGCCAAGAAAAAACTATGCTTTTAAATTGTATTCCTAAGTTTTAAGATTATAAAATGGTTTTCAAAAAGAATTTTTTAATTGGTTTATGTTTAATAAATTTTTTGTATTAATTTAAATGAATGAAAAAATTTTTTAATATCAAATTTTTCGCAGAAGCATTAATTACTCCATTAACTTAATTATTTTCTAAACTTACACCTTTTTTATAATTAGTTGATAAGGTATGTTGAGGGTGAAGGGGTTGTTGTTGCTGTTGATGTTGGTGCTGTGAAGGGCTGTTGCTGAACTTCATGTTATGAAAGGGTTGTCGTTGATCCTCTTGTAGCTGATGTTGAGTTGTTGCTCATTTAAATTTTTGTTGTTTTTGGAATTTCTTCGTTTAAACAGAAATATTAAGTTTTTTGTTTGCTTTTTTAATAAATTTTTTCTGTTATTTTATTTTTTGAAATTATTTTATCCGTTGCTTTTTTATTTTTGTTCTTAGCAGTTTTTAAAAGTTAGTTTGGTTGCTTTTGTTTTTACAGTTTGTAATTTTTAATAAAGTTTTTATAATTTAATTATTAATTTCCAGAAAGAAAGTTGTTTCGCACAATTAAATTTTCACAAACAATTTTATTAACAAAAAGTTTTTAAATCACCATTTACATTCACTTTTTTCTAAAAATTCTAATTTAGAAAATTATCACTTATTTATTTACTTCTTTACAATTTCCTCTTTACAAGGATTTGAAAAAATTAACTTTAAAAATTTTTTTTGCCCCACGTTGGGCGCCAATTAATAAAACACTTGTTTACTGTTTTATGACTCTGTTAAGAATGAATTTTCTTTATTTAAAAAATAATAATTACAATATTTTCCTTTTGTCAAAAATGCTGAATCTTATTTTATTTAAAAAACAAAATTATAATATTTCTCTGTTACCCAAAAATGATAATACCATGTCTGCGACCTGTTTACAGTTCCTAGGTAACAGAAAAAAGGTGTAATATGAAACGGTAAGTATAGTGAAGACTAAACAAATACAAAAATATAAAATAATGTTAAATATGGGTATTAACTTAAAAAATATATTAAAATAAATTCGAACTAATTTGTAGTCGTATAGGAGTCGTCTTGATTTCAGTTATTTTTGCGAAGAGGTATAAAAGTAACGTAAAAAAAATTGTTATAATCTACAGTCAAAACAAAAACTCAGCCAGTGTAAGATGAGAAGACGATTTGTAAACAACTTAATAAATAAATTACCTGTTGAAATACATCTACCTGGTCATCAGTTTTGTGGACCTGGTACAAAACTTGAAAAACGTTTAGCAAGAGGAGATGAGGGTATAGATTTATTAGACGCAGCTTGTAAAGAACACGATATTGCATACTCACAATCAAAAGATACAGACACAAGACATCAATCAGATCAAATTTTAGCCGAAAAGGCAACGAGTTAAATCTAAAGATAGTGATATTACAGAACGTGCTAACGCGTGGTTTGTGACAAACGCTATGAAAGCTAAAGTGAAATTTGGATTAGGTTTGAAGGAGCAGAGAAATAAGAAAATAAAGAATTCAAAAAGAATAAAATGTAATAAGAAATTATTCACAGCTACTGTGAGAAAAACTTTAAAACAATTGAAAGAACAGAAACCCCTTGATATAAATGATGCTGTTAAAATAGCTCAAAAGGCTATTTATTCAAATTTTAAATGGAAAAAGACGTTATAATACCGAGAGTTATACCTGTACCGAAAATTGGAGGATTTCTTCCACTTATTCCCGTACTAACAGCATTGTCAACGCTTGGTCGTTTAGCAAGTGGAGGATCCGCTATTGTCAAGGCAGTAAATGCTATCAAAAATGGAAAAGAACAATTGGCTGAAGCTAACCCTCATAATAGATATATGGAATCAATTGCAATGGGTAAAGGGTTATATCTCAAACCATATAAAACTGGATATGGTCTCTGCTATATTCCAGCTCCAAAAAACTATTAGATAACCTACCTAAGCGCCCATTAACAGATCTGTAACCATATAAATATTAAAGATTGTTCACAAACTCTACACATAAGCATACAATAGCAGTATATTAACATACAATAATTTTAAAGGAAATATACAACTTTTTAAAATCATTCTCGCACATAATTTCTGAGGCGGATAAAACTAAACTCATCAACATACAAACACAACTGGAGTATGTAGACAACCTGAAGAGAATAAGAAATAGACATGGTGAACATTTCGAGGATTGCGAATGGTCGAATGAAAATAGCACATACGATCCTGACTCCTGCCCCTGTATATTTTATAAACATAGACTATATCAAGCTGAAAATGAAGCTAAAAATATAATTAATTTTTATAATCTTGCTAAATGTAAAAATTGTGTTTTCAATAAATTGTAATTTTCGATAAATTCAAACGAAGAAATTATATAATAAATAAATAAAATCTTAACTACATCTGAAATCTTTGTTTAGTTAATTATTACTCTTTGTTCAGAGTACATCGTCCGCACTAACACAACCTACTATTATCTTTTTAAAGAAGGGGAAAAAATGATGACATCAACTGAATTGGAAGAACTATTAACAAAACATAGTAATCAGATTGATGAAGAGTATATAGAATTATTTTTAAGTCTTATCAATGAACTAAGAATATGTTACATTAGTAAAATAAGTAATCCATTTTTATGTATTAATAATGTCATACATTTGTATTATTGTGAAAAAATTTACTCAGAATCTTATGACATTTGCAAATGCCAAACATTTTATGAAAAATATTTGTTAACACTTAAGCTATTTCATCTGTATAAACGAATGTTTAACTATTATTATATTCAATAGATATATGTATTGTATTGTACAAAATAACAAAATCTGAAATAAAATATATATACCTAAAGGGTCCATATACTACACCAGCATGCTGGCGCAAACATTTGATTGTGCCATGAAGCTCCTACATATATTACACAAGCATGATTGTACAATATTCATTTAGTTCCAAAAAATTTCCGAAACTAGTCGTTATGAATAATGAGTCAGTTTGTGCCTCAATAATTGTTGCTATTATTAAAAAGAAACAAAAACATAATGGAAGAAAAAAGCGTATTTGGATAAAACAATGGCTAAAAGATAGGGAAAATTTAGGTGATGTTAAACTCCTTAAAGAATTGGACACCAGCGCTGAAGATGATCTTTGTAATTTTTTAAGAATGGATAAAGAATGTTTCTATGAATTGTTAAGCAAAGTATCGCCAATTATAGCAAAGAAAAAACACTAATGAGAGACCTAATTTAGCTGTTACTTTGATGTTTTTAGCTAGCGGAAATAGTTATGAGGACTTAAAGTTCCTTACAGCTATTTCCCCACAAACAATTGCAAAAATTGTCATAGAAACATGTGAAGCTATAAATATTGTACTCAAAGATTGCATAAAGGTACGAAAAAGTAAATAAAATGACTAGGCAAAACATTTTTTATATTAATATTTTCCAGCTTCCAAAAAATACAAATGAATGGAAAGCAGAAGCTAACGCTTTTAATGAAATTCTTCCCAAAATTTTTTATCTTTCAGATTCATTATCACACAATAATTATTTTTGGCACAATATTTACAACTTGAAAAATTATATTGTAAAAAGTTTATTTTTTACAATACACTACACAAGCTTCCTTGCACAAACATAAAAATATCAAGTTCCTTTTGATATCACACAATCAGCTTGTACAATCGCACCACAAGCCCATATACGTTCAATCGGCTTGCACAATCACTTGGTGTAGTGTATGGGCCCCTTAAGAAAAAAATCTAATAAAATAAAAACTAATTTATTTTAATTAATCTCATTATTGTATAATTTTATTTATTTAAAACAGTAAAAATAAAAAAAATCTAAATCCTTAAAACAAGTCTATTTATACTCTGGGATGTTGTAAATCAATCAGTAAATTCATTTATGTAAAAACAGATATTCTATTTATGCGTGAAAAAAAAACGCAGGCACAACTTTACATTTCTTTCTCATCAATTTAAAATTAAAAATCCTTATAACACAACAACAACAACAACACCACGTACAGCTATATTTCTATTTCTTCTCAAAAGAACGTGCACACACTAATTCTGTCCGCCCAATCATTCGAAAAGCAATACAAATACAATGAACATATATACTCATGTTTCTACTTAGGTATACGATGTTATTTATTATCCCAAAAAATTTTTTACACAGGTGTTTATCCCTTTCTTATCTTACTTACTTACTTAATTGGCCATAACAACCCGATTAACGGATTTCGGCCTGCTGCAACACATCCTTAAAGGCGCCTCTGCTTCTTACGCGCCTACGCCAGTTGGTCACACCAATCGATGACAGGGCTCCCTCGATTTGGTCCTTCCAACGGATACAAGGTCGTCCTCTTCGCCGACTTCCGCAGATCCCCGCATCAAATACTCATCTCGCTGGAGCATCCTCCTCCATTCGAACGACATGGCCGAGCCAGCGCAGCCGCTGGATATTAATACGCTGTACAACGTCCATGTCGTTGAGCAGCTCATACAGCTCACTATTGTATCGAATGCGGAAATCATCGCCAACACGTACTGGACCGAAGATCTTACGCAGTACTTTTCTCTCGAACACTCTCAAGGCTGCTGCATCAGTACTTAATAGGGTCCATGCCTCTGCGCCATAAAGAAGCACGGGTAGGGTGAGCGTCTTGTAGAGTGTTAGCTTCGTCGTACGAGAGAGGTCTCTACTACTCAATTGCCTATTGAGACCATAGTAGCACCTGTTGGCAAGAGTGATCCTGCGCTTGATCTCCAGACTGACATCATTTGTGGTGGTAACGGCGGAGCCAAGATAAATAAATTCCTTGACTGTTTCAAAAGTATAGTTATCGGCCGTAATCTGAGAATCAATACGCCGCACGTCTCTACTTGTCGATAACATATACTTTGTTTTGCCCTCATTTACTGCCAAACCCATCTTAGTAGACTCGCGTTCAATAACACTAAAGGCAGCAGTAACATCTCGCTTCGTACGCCCTATGATGTCAATATCGTCAGCGTACGCAAGCAACTGGACACTTTTATGAAAAATAGTGCCACTGCGATGCACTCCTGCCTTTCGCAGAACACTCTCCATGACGAAGTTGATGAGGTCGCATGATAAGGGGTCGCCTGGTCTGAAACCTCGCACGGTATCAAAAGGCTCGGAGAGGTCCATTCCTACCTTGACGGAGCTACAGGAATTGCTCAACGTCATTCTACATAGCCTTATCAGTTTCGCAGGTATACCGAGCTCAGACATTGCGGCAAAAACACGATCCCTTATGGGGCTATCAAAGGCAACCTTATAGTCGACAAAAAGATGGTGTGTGTCGACTTGTTTCTCGTGGGTCTTTTCCAGGATTTGGCGTAGTGTGAAGATCTGGTCGATGGTGGACTTACCAGGTCTGAAGCCGCACTGATAAGGTCCAATCAGTGTTTTGACGAGTGGCTTCAGTCGTTCACACAATACGCCTGTAAGAACCTTATATGCGATAGGGAGAAGGCTTATACCCCTATAGTTGGCGCATATAGTAGGGTCTCCCTTTTTTAGGACAGGAGAGAGGACACTGAGGTTCCAATCGTTGGGCATACTTTCCTCTAGCCATATTTTGTAAATAAGCTGGTACATGCGCCCCACCAACTCATTACATCCGGTCTTAAACAATTCAGCGGGAAGGCCATCAGGACCTGCCGCTTTATTGTTTTTATGTCGCGTAATCGCGACTTTGACCTCTTCATGGCTAGGCGGCGGAATCTCCACGGCGTAATCATCGATCGGGCTCGGAACATCATCTCTAAAGGCGGAATTGGTGTCGTCATCGCCTTGTAGCAGAGTAGAGAAGTGTTTCCTCCATAACCTCAGTACTCCCTGCGGATCTATTACTAAGTTTCCATTTTCGTCCTTGCAGGAAGACGCTCCGGGTTTATAACCCTCGGTTAGACGCTTAACCTTTGATAGAATTTTCGAGCGTCATTCCTACATCTATACATCTCGACTTCCTCACGCTCACGCCTTTCCTGCTCCCTCTTCTTGCGTCTGAAAAGGCGTCTCTCATCCCTTCTCTTCTCTCTATAGTTATCGACAATGGCTCGCGTAGCGGCTGACTGCAACTTCCCTTTCTTATCACATTTAAAATTAAAGATCATTCTAATTAAATCATACAAAAAATAAAAACCACACAACAATCATACAGGTGTACATCCTGTAAACAAAAAAATCATAAGGACCATGAATTTATTATTAAAAAAACGATCATACACATTACATGTTACACACACTCATTCTGTCCGTCCAATCATTCGTACATACGTACATACATTTTCACATTACATGTTACAAACCAATCGACTAACCGACACTACCGACTGTAGCGTAGGCATGCTCCTAAATTTGTATGGAGCAAGTTGTCCCGAACATACAAAAACATACTACTCAGTCAGGATTACGACCTAGTTTCTCACACCACTTATGTTGTGTGTATTAATTTTATACATGAGTGGTGGGACCTACAGTTTAAAGTCGACTCCGAACGACAGATTTTTGAGAAAGTTTTAATGGCAATTTTTATTTACTCTCAAAGTTTTTGCCAGAAATCTGTTGAGAGGAAGTCGCCGAAGAAATACATTTTGTATTTTGTTTTGATGTCTGGCCTTGGTCTCGAACCCTGGCTTTACGTCTAATAAGCCAACACACTAGCTACTAAACTACGGCGACTTCAAGCATTACTTATATATCACAAAAATAGTGAAACAAGTATTAGGATAAAAAAGGAGGTTTTTTTATTTAACTATCCCATTATCCACCAAAACTTTTTGGTTTTTGTGCTTTGTAATGTAAAAGAATCTTTATTCGATATTCTTTTATCATACCTGTTAGAGAAATATGATATATTATTGCAATCTACGGCTTTGACATGGGCACGTCTATAATTATTATAAAAAATTGGAATACCATTGTTATCTTGAATTATCTTTAACCTGTCTAATAACAAAAATGCCTCAGGACGACCAAAACAATTTTGTAGAGGGTTAGATATATAATAAAAATTTGTATAATAAGGTGCCATAATCAAATTATTTTCATTACATGAAATACATCTCAAAATATAAATTGTAGTTAAACTTATTATAAAATTGTCTATTTTTATAATATTTGATGTATTATATTATTTTTTATTAGAAATATATTTTACATAGTTGCTGTATGCTGATCTAAATAATCCTGTGCGAGCTCTCAAGCATTTGCTTTCAAATACCCTTATTTTTCCATGTAGGAAGGTGAGATATTAAACCATATCGGACATCCCTATATGAGGATTGGCCTAATAAGCAATGAATTTCCGCTTTAATTATTTTGAGTAAAATAATGCTTTGTACCTAAAGAAAGCTTTTTGCGCTTTACTTATTGTTTCAATGACATGGAATAAATATATAGGAATTTATCTAATTGAATTTCTAAATATCTAACAATTTGTTTGTTTGGTATATTGGCATTATTTACATTCGATTTAATTCCAAATGATTTCCAATTTTTTTATTGTTATTGTTACATTTCTCATTATAATTTTACATTTTACATTTTATCAACGTAACAATATTACTAAAAAGAGAACAGTACTCCAAAATCAAAATTTCAGTTATGATTTTTAGTATAATATCAGGTGTTTATACCAAACCGATTATTGACTGTAAATTTCATAAATAAAACACTTTTTCCATTAGTATTTCCAAGCAATTCATGTATTCAACGATAACACAAAACTTGTCAAACAGAAACAAAAAAACAATACAGAATCCAAAAAGAGAGAACCAAGCCATCAATTCATTATACACAGTTGTAATAAAATGTTAGTAAATAAAGTACGGTAAAAGAATAAAAGGGATAAATAGTTAACAGTCAGAGATGATGACTTCAACATTCCGCCCCACGTTGAAAGAGTGATCCTTCAAAAATCCAAAAAAAGTGGACAAAGCTTGGATATTGGACGTTTCAGCGACCCATTTTTAGTCTTAATAGTCACATCTCGGACCAAACCATCATTTCCAGGATGTGTTAAAAGTATTCTACCCATCAGCCATTGTGCGGGGGGCATGTTGTCCTCTATTATTAACACCATGTCACCAACTTGAAGATTTTTAGAATTTTGGACCCATTTTGGTTTCTTTTGTAGTTGACACAGATATTTTTCGACCATTTTGACCAGAACTGTTGAACAAGATGCTGCATATATTGCCATCTAGTAAGGCGATTAACGTTCACATTTATCAAGTTCTCATCTGGTATTGATACCATCGGGCGAAGAATCAAGAAATGTCCGGGAGTGAGCGGATCTTCATCGCCCTCAAACTTCAGGCACAAGGGACGTGAATTTAAACAACATTCTATTTGACATAGAAGTGTAGATAGCTCCTCATAAGTTGCACTTGAATTCTTCAATACTCGTTTCAGGTGAAATTTCACTGATTTAACGCCTGCCTCCCAAATGCCACCAAACGTTGGACCTGAGGGCGGAGTAAAGTGCCATTGAATTTCTTGAAAGGAAAGCTCCTTATCAATATTCTCAAAGTTATCATTCAGAAATTCAAATAATTCCTTTAGTTCCTGGTTACATCCCACAAAATTTGTACCGTTGTCTGTATATATGTGTCTAGGCTTACCACGTCTTGATACAAACCGTCGAAGGGTTGCCATGAATGCTGCTGCAGAAAGCTCCGTCACTGCTTCCAAATGAATTGCCTTCGTACTTAGGCAAACAAATACGGCAATCCAACATTTATAATTTTTGGAACCGCGACCTTTCCAGGATTTTACCAATGTTGGTCCGGCAAAGTCAACTCCCACACGTTCAAAAGTTGGACACGGTTGTACACGATAGCTTGGAAGGTCACCCATTCGTTGTTGGAACGGAATTTGTCTAAACCTCATGTAAGTGGTACATTTATAAACTGTTCTTTTGATAACATGAATGACGTCTGGTATCCAATATCTTAAACTTAACAAGTACTGTAACTGCCTAGTGCCGGCATGAAGGTGATGTAGATGATAATGTCTTACGATAAGAGAAACTAAAGGATCCTTTGCATGAAGTATGAATGGATGTTTTTGGTCGTAGTTTATTCGGGCATTTTCGAGACGGCCCCCTACACGCAATATACCTTGAGGGTCCATAAAAGGAGTAAGCGCAGCTAGTTTATTTGTTCTCGAAATATATCCTTGGGTAGCCAAAATACGTTTTTCATTATAAAAGAAATTATCTTGAGACAACTTTACCAATGATAAGTGAGCAGCCTGAAGTTCTGCCGTAGTTATGAACCCTCGAATTCTCTTGGAGGTGTCGCCCTTAATTTTACAGTTGTTAATAAAATGTAGAACCAGAGCTGTGATTCTAAGTAGGGTATTGAGACTCGAATAACGATCGGTAATATTGAATTCGTTGGCATTGTGAACAATTGCTGTAGAAATGTTCTTTCTTCGCTCCAAATCTGTATCATCATCCATTTCAAATGTTGATTGACAAGGAAGTTTAGGATTTTGAAGAGTAGGCGGGCCTTGCCACCACAATATATTATTCATAATATCGGAAGATGAAACGCCCCTAGTGGCCAAATCCGCTGGGTTAAATTGTGATGAAATGTGTCGCCATTGAGTTGCGGGTATTTTGTCGATGATATACGATGTACGATTTGCAATAAAGGTCTTCAATCTAACAGGATGATCACTGATCCATGCCAGAACAACTGTTGAGTCAGTCCAACCATAGGTTGGCACGTCGTGGAATCCAAATGCATCCTTTATTTTGACCATGAGTTTTACCATAAGATGCGCAGCGCAAAGTTCCAGACGTGGTAAACTTATCTGTTTTATGGGAGTTACTCTAGTTTTTGATGACAGCAAACAAGTCGATATAGTACCATTAGGTTTAATTATACGTATGTATATAGAAGCAGCATACGCCAGTTGTGAAGAATCAGCAAACCCGTGGAGCTCTATAATATCTCCCATCTGATAGTTGAACCATTTAGGTATTTTCAAATCTTTAATGTGCTGCATATCACTCTGTAGTTTAAGCCATTCATCCCCTAGAGGGCTGGGCAAATTCTGATCCCAACTTACACCTTTAAGCCATAGTTTTTGCATGAATATTTTCAACGTTATTGTCACTGGTGATAGCCACCCAATGGGATCATAAACCCTAGAAATTTCAGAAAGTACCCGTCGTTTAGTTATTACATTGGAATGTTCCTGGAAACATACGCTGTATTGGAAACAGTCAGACTCAGTGTTCCACAATAAACCTAATGTTTTCACTGTTCCAGAGTCGTTTATAATTGCAGACGATGATAGATCTCTGTCTTTTACTCCAATGGCCTCCTGAAATTCATGTGAATTTGACGCCCATTTCCGCAGGTTAAAACCTGCACTTGACAATACGGAACAAATATTTTTACGCATTGAGTTCGCCGTTTCGATATCTGGGGCACAGGACATGTAATCGTCAACGTAAAAATTGTTGTCAATTTCTGGATGTGTTGTAGAGTTATCAATTGCAACCTGTTTCAAGGTGCGTGTTGCCAAGAATGGTGCCGCGGCAGTTCCGTAAGTAATAGTTCGAAGCTGGTATGTCTCAGGTTCTTCCAAAGGTGACTTACGTAATAAGATACATTGGTATGGTCTGTCCTCAGGGTGTATCAACACCTGTCGATACATTTTCTCGACATCTGCAATAAATCCAATTTCAAATTTCCGAAATTTCAGTAAAATCGTAAATAGGCCATTTTGAATGGTAGGTCCAACTAACAGATGATCATTCAATGACAAATCGTTTGAGCTCTTGCACGAAGCATCAAACACAACACGTAGCTTGGTGGTAGTGCTTGTTGGCTTTAGGACCGCGTGATGAGGCATATAATAAGCTGCTTTGATGTCACTTGGTATTGCTTCCATATGGTTCAACTCTTTGTACTCGTCCATGAACCTCAGAAATTCAACCTTTAGGTCTTCATTTTTCATAAACTTCCGTTCCATAGATTGAAGTCTCTTTATTGCCGCAAGTTTAGATTCCCCAAGTTCTATAGAATCATTTTTAAATGGTAGCCTCACCATATATCTTCCATCATCTAGTCGTTGAACAGTATCCACGTAATGTTTTTCGGCTTTTTCCTCATCAGGGCTAACAATCTTACCTTGAAGAGTACATTCCTCAGTCTCCCAAAATTTCTGTAGTTGAATGTCCAAACTTGGATACACATGAGCCACAAAAGTAGATCGCACCGGCTGTTCAATTATATCTCCCATAACAATCCATCCAAATATTGTGTTCACAGCAATGGGAGATCCACTTGGGTGTGTATGTTGTCCGTCTAACATGCAATGTGGAAATACGTTCGCTCCCAAAATGATGTCAATACGATTCCTTTGATGAAATGCTGGATCCGCGAGAGGAAGATTTCGGAAATACTCCAAACTTTCGCTCTTGACAGTATGAGTAGGAAGGTACTGGGTCAGATTTTGCAAGCAATAAGTTTTAACCAAAAGTGTCCTGTTGTGCTTTTCAGTAAATATTTCCAGTTGAACCATTCCCTTAGTATAGTTTGGTTGTTCTCCACCAACACCGTACAGTACGGTATTATCATGCGATTTCGGTAGCTGTAATCTCTGAACACACGCTTCCGAAACGAGGGTAGATTGTGCCCCCGAGTCTATCAGAGCCCGACATGGTTGAAGGCTGTTATTTTTATCGCGTACCATCACAATTGCCGTTGGTAAAAGTGTCGTCTCATGATTAACCCGTTGGTTTATGTTGATGTTAATTGTTGTGGGATTCTCATCGTTATCACTTTGGACGATTTCCGCAACTAGCACGTTGTCACCCATATGAAGTAGTGTGTTGTGTTTTAGACCGCATACTTTACAAAGACCTGATTTACATTCCTTCGAGATGTGCCTACTCTTGAGGCAGTTAAAACAAAGTTTGTTCCTAAAAATAACTTCCTTACGCTTATCAACATCTAACGCTTTGAATTGCGAACAATTATATAAAAAATGGTCGTCATTACAAATTAGACACGACTGATTTGCAGTAGCAACATTTGCGATCCTACTTTGACGTTGGTATTTTATTGATGCATTTGCCTTCTGTTCCTCCTCCACTTCAACTACACGATTTCTCAAAAACTTCAATAATTGTGGAAACGTTTGAACTTCGCCCTCTTTACGCTGCCTGCGCCAACGTGTAATTGTTTCTGCGTCCAACTTCTTCTTCATGTGAAACATCAAAACATAATCCCATGAATCAAGAGAACCCTTTAGAGTTTTCAAAGCATTGTACGCCTCAACCGTATTGTGATAGAACTTCTTAAAATCCGAAGCCGTTGCATTCTTAACATGCTTCTGATCAAAAAGGAGTTCCAGATACTTTTCTACAATCATTTCGGAGTTGTCGTAATTTTCCTTTAGAAGCTCCCATGCAATGTTGTAATTGTCATTCGTAGGCGTTAGATGTTTTATGACCGTAGAAGCTTCACCTTTCAATTTCATTTGTAAATATTCAAGCTTCTGAACATTCGATATATTAGTCCTCGAATCTACCATAGATACGAATAAATCTCTAAAGCGTATCCAGTTTGAGAGACTCCCATCAAAATCTGGTATTTCTATTGGAGGTAAACGCAGTTCGGATTGATTAGTGCTTGACAGTTGAACATTTTGCGCCGTAGAATTTGAACGCATATCAGTTACGGCCGAGAGTGTTGCCGACATTGTCTCCAATAAAGATGTCGTAGTCGACTGCTGCTGAACAATCGCCTGTATTGTCATGTCAATGTTGTTTGGGCTGCTGGAAGCTGCACCCTCAATAACTGTTCTATCCAACGTTTCATTTGACTGGGTAGACCAAATGGTTTTTATTGCAAAATAAATATCTTCAATCTGTGTTCTGTATTGATCCTCTTTAATCTGCTCATCATCATTCTCACACAAAGAATCAATTTCATCTTGGCAACTCTCATAACATTTATAAATTTCCTCAAGTTTATCAATACGTACCTTTATTTCATGATAACTTGCATTCTGATTATTGACAGCATTATATATTCTCGTAATAGACTTCTTTATCTGGCAACGTTTCTTCTTTAGTTCCTCCATTATGAATTTCAAATCTGTTCACTTATCTAACACCACTTATCAAAACCATACCAATGTCGAGCATAAAACCTCACCAATTCAGTTCTCAAACCATAGCAAACGATTATTAATGTCCGTTAAATTATTATCAAGGTCCAAACCACTTCAAATCAAGTGCAAGTTTAAAGTTCACTGCTTTTTCAAATATAGTTATAGATGCACTGCTTTCTTTCTATCTTTAGCAACACTAGTTGTCGGTCTTCAAATTAACGACTTAAATTTTTCTTTTCTCTTTAGCACACTGTTGCGCTGTTTTTCTGTACTCTATTCACAATCACTCACATGCACCATTGTTGTTGTTTTAATGTTCTTTTTCTACAAAATTTCCATATTGTATTATTGCCTTTACTTTGTCCTATGTTTTTCCTTTATACATTCAACAATAAACAGCACAAACCACCGACGCGACGGCGAGAATGTATGTATGTACACAAATATGTATATGTCCTTATTACGATCACAAACAACAAAAAAACCCCGACGTACCGGCGACGCGTATTTATTTCTTTTACTACGATTTGTTTGTTCGAAAGTTCACCGATGTTAACCGGCTCGAAAGGCCAAATGTTTATACCAAACCGATTATTGACTGTAAATTTCATAAATAAAACACTTTTTCCATTAGTATTTCCAAGCAATTCATTTATTCAACGATAACACAAAACTTGTCAAACAGAAACAAAAAAACAATACAGAATCCAAAAAGAGAGAACCAAGCCATCAATTCATTATACACAGTTGTAATAAAATGTTAGTAAATAAAGTACGGTAAAAGAATAAAAGGGATAAATAGTTAACAGTCAGAGATGATGACTTCAACATCAGGAATACCATCGTTTCTTGACGATAATTTGGCTCTAAACTTAGAAAATATAAATAGCATTTGGTCTTTAGTTATAAAATATCCATTAGCCTGTAAATCACTCAAGTCATTAGATATTTTTTCCGCGTTAAAAAATGTTATAGTAGTTGGATTACTATCGAAATCATTTTTAAGTTCTAAAAATCTGTTAAACTTGTCACTTACTTGTAAATATGTGCTATTATTTCTACCTATTTCTTTATGAGAATGGACTGATTGTAGACAAGAAACAATGGCATCTAGCATTTGATTATGATCACGTATTATATAATTGTTGAAATTATGTTTTTTTAAAACATTGATATCAATAGCTACTGTAAATAAGTAAAAACAAGTTTATTCCTTTTTATTTGCCAAGTGCACAAGAAGCGCACAGTTTGGGTTTGGTTTATTAATTAATTATTATCCCTAAAATGACTTAGTACTTATACATAAATAATGCTGATCAAGCATTATGTCTACAGTGGAAGGTATAGCAAGAATTTCAATCAATTATTAAGAATATGAAAATATGAATATGTCCAACACCAACATTGACTATTAAATTGCAAACGCAAGTAAATTGAACTTTGCTTGAATTTACCAAACAGAAGTGCTAGCAACAATGTGTGTGTATGTACATATGTACGATATTGATAGTTTGTAATAAAAACATAATAAAAAAATTACTTTGAACATGCTACACCTCCCTTTTACGGAAGAATGTTCATATACCTGAGAGTTTTATGGACATTCTTTTACAATAATAAAAAATAATTCTTAAACTAAATTTAATACTATCTTTTTATATTTCTATTTCTTCTCAAGAGAACGTGCACACACTAATTCTGTCCGTCCAATCATTCGAAAAGCAATACAAATACAATGAACATGTATACTCATGTTTCTACTTAGGTATACGATGTTATTTATTATCCCAAAAAATTTTTTACACAGGTGTTTATCCCTTTCTTATCTTACTTACTTACTTAATTGGCCATAACAACCCGATTAACGGATTTCGGCCTGCTGCAACACATCCTTAAAGGCGCCTCTGCTTCTTACGCGCCTACGCCAGTTGGTCACACCAATCGATGACAGGGCTCCCTCGATTTGGTCCTTCCAACGGATACAAGGTCGTCCTCTTCGCCGACTTCCGCAGATCCCCGCATCAAATACTCATCTCGCTGGAGCATCCTCCTCCATTCGAACGACATGGCCGAGCCAGCGCAGCCGCTGGATATTAATACGCTGTACAACGTCCATGTCGTTGAGCAGCTCATACAGCTCACTATTGTATCGAATGCGGAAATCATCGCCAACACGTACTGGACCGAAGATCTTACGCAGTACTTTTCTCTCGAACACTCTCAAGGCTGCTGCATCAGTACTTAATAGGGTCCATGCCTCTGCGCCATAAAGAAGCACGGGTAGGGTGAGCGTCTTGTAGAGTGTTAGCTTCGTCGTACGAGAGAGGTCTCTACTACTCAATTGCCTATTGAGACCATAGTAGCACCTGTTGGCAAGAGTGATCCTGCGCTTGATCTCCAGACTGACATCATTTGTGGTGGTAACGGCGGAGCCAAGATAAATAAATTCCTTGACTGTTTCAAAAGTATAGTTATCGGCCGTAATCTGAGAATCAATACGCCGCACGTCTCTACTTGTCGATAACATATACTTTGTTTTGCCCTCATTTACTGCCAAACCCATCTTAGTAGACTCGCGTTCAATAACACTAAAGGCAGCAGTAACATCTCGCTTCGTACGCCCTATGATGTCAATATCGTCAGCGTACGCAAGCAACTGGACACTTTTATGAAAAATAGTGCCACTGCGATGCACTCCTGCCTTTCGCAGAACACTCTCCATGACGAAGTTGAAGAGGTCGCATGATAAGGGGTCGCCTGGTCTGAAACCTCGCACGGTATCAAAAGGCTCGGAGAGGTCCATTCCTACCTTGACGGAGCTACAGGAATTGCTCAACGTCATTCTGCATAGCCTTATCAGCTTCGCAGGTATACCGAGCTCAGACATTGCGGCAAAAACACGATCCCTTATGGGGCTATCAAAGGCAGCCTTATAGTCGACAAAAAGATGGTGTGTGTCGACTTGTTTCTCGTGGGTCTTTTCCAGGATTTGGCGTAGTGTGAAGATCTGGTCGATGGTGGACTTACCAGGTCTGAAGCCGCACTGATAAGGTCCAATCAGTGTTTTGACGAGTGGCTTCAGTCGTTCACACAATACGCCTGTAAGAACCTTATATGCGATAGGGAGAAGGCTTATACCCCTATAGTTGGCGCATATAGTAGGGTCTCCCTTTTTTAGGACAGGAGAGAGGACACTGAGGTTCCAATCGTTGGGCATACTTTCCTCTAGCCATATTTTGTAAATAAGCTGGTACATGCGCCCCACCAACTCATTACATCCGGTCTTAAACAATTCAGCGGGAAGGCCATCAGGACCTGCCGCTTTATTGTTTTTATGTCGCGTAATCGCGACTTTGACCTCTTCATGGCTAGGCGGCGGAATCTCCACGGCGTAATCATCGATCGGGCTCGGAACATCATCTCTAAAGGCGGAATTGGTGTCGTCATCGCCTTGTAGCAGAGTAGAGAAGTGTTTCCTCCATAACCTCAGTACTCCCTGCGGATCTATTACTAAGTTTCCATTTTCGTCCTTGCAGGAAGACGCTCCGGGTTTATAACCCTCGGTTAGACGCTTAACCTTTGATAGAATTTTCGAGCGTCATTCCTACATCTATACATCTCGACTTCCTCACGCTCACGCCTTTCCTGCTCCCTCTTCTTGCGTCTGAAAAGGCGTCTCTCATCCCTTCTCTTCTCTCTATAGTTATCGACAATGGCTCGCGTAGCGGCTGACTGCAACTTCCCTTTCTTATCACATTTAAAATTAAAGATCATTCTAATTAAATCATACAAAAAATAAAAACCACACAACAATCATACAGGTGTACATCCTGTAAACAAAAAAATCATAAGGACCATGAATTTATTATTAAAAAAACGATCATACACATTACATGTTACACACACTCATTCTGTCCGTCCAATCATTCGTACATACGTACATACATTTTCACATTACATGTTACAAACCAATCGACTAACCGACACTACCGACTGTAGCGTAGGCATGCTCCTAAATTTGTATGGAGCAAGTTGTCCCGAACATACAAAAACATACTACTCAGTCAGGATTACGACCTAGTTTCTCACACCACTTATGTTGTGTGTATTAATTTTATACATGAGTGGTGGGACCTACAGTTTAAAGTCGACTCCGAACGACAGATTTTTGAGAAAGTTTTAATGGCAATTTTTATTTACTCTCAAAGTTTTTGCCAGAAATCTGTTGAGAGGAAGTCGCCGAAGAAATACATTTTGTATTTTGTTTTGATGTCTGGCCTTGGTCTCGAACCCTGGCTTTACGTCTAATAAGCCAACACACTAGCTACTAAACTACGGCGACTTCAAGCATTACTTATATATCACAAAAATAGTGAAACAAGTATTAGGATAAAAAAGGAGGTTTTTTTATTTAACTATCCCATTATCCACCAAAACTTTTTGGTTTTTGTGCTTTGTAATGTAAAAGAATCTTTATTCGATATTCTTTTATCATACCTGTTAGAGAAATATGATATATTATTGCAATCTACGGCTTTGACATGGGCACGTCTATAATTATTATAAAAAATTGGAATACCATTGTTATCTTGAATTATCTTTAACCTGTCTAATAACAAAAATGCCTCAGGACGACCAAAACCATTTTGTAGAGGGTTAGATATATAATAAAAATTTGTATAATAAGGTGCCATAATCAAATTATTTTCATTACATGAAATACATCTCAAAATATAAATTGTAGTTAAACTTATTATAAAATTGTCTATTTTTATAATATTTGATGTATTATATTATTTTTTATTAGAAATATATTTTACATAGTTGCTGTATGCTGATCTAAATAATCCTGTGCGAGCTCTCAAGCATTTGCTTTCAAATACCCTTATTTTTCCATGTAGGAAGGTGAGATATTAAACTATATCGGACATCCCTATATGAGGATTGGCCTAATAAGCAATGAATTTCCGCTTTAATTATTTTGAGTAAAATAATGCTTTGTACCTAAAGAAAGCTTTTTGCGCTTTACTTATTGTTTCAATGACATGGAATAAATATATAGGAATTTATCTAATTGAATTTCTAAATATCTAACAATTTGTTTGTTTGGTATATTGGCATTATTTACATTCGATTAAATTCTAAATGATTTCCAATTTTTTTATTGTTATTGTTACATTTCTCATTATAATTTTACATTTTACATTTTATCAACGTAACAATATTACTAAAAAGAGAACAGTACTCCAAAATCAAAATTTCAGTTATGATTTTTAGTATAATATCAGGAATACCATCGTTTCTTGACGATAATTTGGCTCTCAACTTAGAAAATATAAATAGCATTTGGTCTTTAGTTATAAAATATCCATTAGCCTGTAAATCACTCAAGTCATTAGATATTTTTTCCGCGTTAAAAAATGTTATAGTAGTTGGATTACTATCGAAATCATTTTTAAGTTCTAAAAATCTGTTAAACTTGTCACTTACTTGTAAATATGTGCTATTATTTCTACCTATTTCTTTATGAGAATGGACTGATTGTAGACAAGAAACAATGGCATCTAGCATTTGATTATGATCACGTATTATATAATTGTTGAAATTATGTTTTTTTAAAACATTGATATCAATAGCTACTGTAAATAAGTAAAAACAAGTTTATTTCTTTTTATTTGCCAAGTGCACAAGAAGCGCACAGTTTGGGTCGGTTTATTAATTAATTCTTATCCCTAAAATGACTTAGTACTTATACATAAATAATGCTGATCAAGCATTATGTCTACAGTGGAAGGTATAGCAAGAATTTCAATCAATTATTAAGAATATGAAAATATGAATATGTCCAACACCAACATTGACTATTAAATTGCAAACGCAAGTAAATTGAACGTTGCTTGAATTTACCAAACAGAAGTGCTAGCAACAATGTGTGTGTATGTACATATGTACGATATTGATAGTTTGTAATAAAAACATAATAAAAAAATTACTTTGAACATGCTACACCTCCCTTTTACGGAAGAATGTTCATATACCTGAGAGTTTTATGGACATTCTTTTACAATAATAAAAAATAATTCTTAAACTAAATTTATTACTATCTTTTTAATTTCTTAATTAAAATTTAGTTCGAGCGTACTATGCTCCTTATTTGTAAATACATTTGTATATATTAACAAAAAATATATTTTTTTTACTTGATGCCTCAGATGTTTAGTTAAACATTTTTATTGTATAGCTTAAGTCTATTCTTATGTACTATTTGTTCCTTAATAGTTATCTTATCTACTATGATTACATTATTTCTTAAATCTTATCCAATTTGTGTCCGTTTTAATTTTTAAGAAATACTAAATCTTCTTTTCTAAAATTACAATCTAATGTATTCCTGTCAAGTGCTACTTCTATCTTATATAGTGGTGCAACTCTATCTACCTGATTGAAATTTTTAAAACTATTTGGGATTTTACTGAAAACTAATTCATAAGGACAGTAATTATGTACTGTTGATGGTGTTTTTTTTTTTCGAACGTCCCCCGCCTCACACTAACCCACCCTCACCCGACCGCGGAGGGCTAGTCCCCATTACGTAGGGACACGTACACACTACAGTCCGGACTGTAGCGGGTAAGGGAAAAGTAATGGCAATGAGAACATAAAACAGCTACAGAACTTAATCACAAGCTGAATAAAGTTACAATAAACTAACTACCTATGACAAGAACGAAAATAAATTTTTATATAATAATTTACAAATTAATGCCAGCATATAAGCTACGTTTTATATTATAAACACTACTATTAAAATCAATAAATTCATAATATAAGTTAAAATCTTACATAATCTACGAAAAGGAAAATTACATCCATAGTTCGTTCTATAAAAATCTAAAGAAACAGGATGATAGTGCCGTGAAAATCTTGCTGGAATACTGAAATTCAGATTACAAACCAAAAACTCAGAATCGATATCACCTTTAAAATTAAGAATATTAAAAGAAGATTAAGATTAAAAACAAAACAAACCCCTAAAACAGTCCTTCTACGTTCCAAAGTTGGAAGTTTTATCAAACCTAATCTAGCTTCATATGACGGAAAGCCATTGGCATAATCCCATCCTAAGCCACGTAAACAGAATAATAAAAACTGCTTCTGCACAGATTCTATTAAATCACTATGACAACGATAGTATGGATTCCAAATAATAGACGCATACTCCAAAATAGGTCTAACAAGTGAAATGTGTAGCAATCTCGTTATATAAGGATCAATATTAACCCATTTACAGCCAAACAAAAACTACAAGTTAAATTTTTAAAATTTCAATGTATATTTATTTTTAACAATGCAAAAAAAAAACAGAAACGTAAAAAAAAGTGAAAAAAATATAAAATTCAGGACATTTGAGGGGTGTACCCAAATTGGTACAATGGCCACTTATGAGTGATATTTAGCAAAACAATTTTTTACAACGCAGAGTGTTTTTTCTTCTTCAATTGTTTTTCTGCTTCTATTGTGGCAGATGACACAACGCACACGCTTAGGAAGCTTTTCTGGAACATGATCTGCGCCGTCTAGATGTAGACTCTCAATATTTGATGACGAAGGATCGACGAAATCATAATTGATCCACAGCATTTTCTTCACAAAATTCATGTAGGCGCCACACATTTGATATAGCCATATCAACCATGTACGTAAATAAACACCACCACCATTTTTTGCTATGTATATATGCTAATTCGGTATATAATGCTTTTGTTGTAAGTTTGGAACAAGTGAGGTATTTGCATATCAACTTTTTGTTACTAGTTTTATAATTTTTATATTTTTTATAATTTGTTTTTAGTATACTGTGGTCATTGTACCCAAATTGGAACAGCATTATTATATGTTCCCTAAGATCTTATACATTTGTTGTATGAAATTAAAACGCTTTTCAATGTTTCACTGTTTATTGAATTTTATATTATAATGCAAATAACGACTATAAGCTTTAGGTAGAAAATATAACTTTGGTTACCATTGACCTACCACTACATGAGTATTGTTAATGAAGTTTAATAGATTATTACAACAATAACAATAAATGTAGTTAAATTGCTTCATTCAATATTTATTCAGAGCACTTTCCACTATTCAATAATGCAAAAATAAATAAACTAGAGTAAACAGTTTTTTTATACAGCCTTAATAATTAAGTGTTCCCAAATTGGCATAGTGACCGTAAATGGGTTAAAACAGTAAGTAAAATACCTAAGCCATTCATCGCAGTCGTCTTTATCTACCGATATATATGAGCTTACATATTCATTAAATGTTCTGTGAGTTATTTCTATTGTACCCAATCTCTGGTGCTGATGTGCTGTTGAAGTTAATTTTTCAACTTTCAATAGTGTAGTGTACTTAGCATAATAATAATAAACAACACACCACATTTACTATACAAAAAGATTTAAATTACATTTGCTCTACATTTGTACAACACATTATTGTTGTTAAAATTAAAATTTCGTTTTAAAAGTAGAGAGTACATTAAACAAACAAAAAAATTTTTTAGAATGTAAGTAGCAGTTTAAATGTTTAATTTTATAATTAAAAGGTAACCCCACATGTATGTGTATATTATTGAATGTTTTAAAATTGTAAAAGGTAAAAGGAAAAATATAATAATTGAAAAACTTATACATTAAGTATAGAATTTTTTAGATCATATTTGTTCGGTAGAAGATTTATTGTTGTGACTAATCATAGACCACTTGTTTCACTTTTTACTCACAGAAATCCTTCGATAAAATTAACACGCATAAAAATAGATTTATTAGACTATGACTTTGAAATTATTTACAACAAGGGAACAATAAATACTATCGCTGACGCCCTATCCAGAATAAAATTGGACTCCACCATGTTGAAGAATATGATCCCTGTAGAAGACGACATTAAAAAACCACCTAAAATCTTAGCAACGACACGTGGAATGAAAGAAAAAGAAATTAGTACTAGAGTAATGGAAAATAACAAGAGTGTCATATCCTAAGGCCAACATATAAATCATATGTGGGAATGTACATCTTTAAGAGATATAAAGAATACTCACGAATTGAAATTTAATATTATTAGAACCGGTATAAATAAAAAGGATGGACCAAAAGATGATACCACAAAATGTAAAGATAATAGTTTTGTATTAAATGTTAATGAAGATCTAGCAAAATACGTTTTGTCTCTAGAGAAGTTAATTGTTTATATGCATAAGCAGAATATAAAGAATCTCGCTTTGTCATGCGAAGATAAAATTTTTAGAATATTTAAATAGAAGTTATGAAGAGGTGCACCGGAAAATATTGAAAGCGAACAAATACAAAAATTATGAATTGAATATTATATTATATAAACCATTACAACACATTAAAGACAGAAAACTACAAATGAACATTATAAAAGAATTCCACGATTCTCCACTTTCAGGACGCTTTGGTATTAGAAAGACAGTACTGAAATTAAAACAACGTTACGTATGGAAAAACATGCGAAAGATGGTTAGATATTATATTAACAAATGCGACAAATGTATGAGAAACACACAAACGAAATAGGTTAAAGAAAAAATGGTTATAACTGAAACTCCTAATAATAGTTTTGAGACAATAGAAATAGATACCGTAGGACCTTTACGAATATCAAATGGGTACAGGTACATTCTAACAATGCAGTGTGAGTTAACAAAATATGTTGTAGCACATCCAATTGAAACGAAAGATGCTAAAAGTATCGCTAAAATATTATTAGAACAGTTTATTTTAAAATATGGATTCTTTAAGACGTTAAAATCTGATAGAGGCACTGAATTTAACAATGATTTGCTAAAAGAAGTTTGCAATTTACTTAATATAAACCAAAAATTTTCAGCACCCTATCACCACCAATCAATAGGTTCTATCGAACGTAATCATCGTGTATTAAATGAATATTTGTTAAATTTTGTAGATGATCGCGAATGGGACAAATGGATACCATACTACACATTTGCATACAATACAGTGCCACATATTGACACAAACTACTCACCATACGAGTTAATATTTGGCAAGTTAGCAACACAACCAACAGACAAAATAAAAATACAAATAAATGGTATGACATAGAAATTAAAATAAGATTAAGAAAATCTTTAGAAAATGCCAAAAAGTTATTAGAAATAGCTAAACAAAAATCACAGGTAATTTATGATAGAAATATAAATAATGGTAATTTCAAAAAGGGAGATTTAGTATTAGTAAAACTTGAATCAAGAAAGAAAAATCAGAGTCCATATAGGGGACCATACCGAATAATTGAAAGACTAGGTGTAAATTCATTATTAAAAGTAGGCACTAAAGAGAAAATTTACCATAATAATCTTCTAAAGTTATATAGCAAATTAAATATAAACATTCCATATTTACTTTTACTTATACTTTATTTTAATTATAATTGTAAAACAATATATTCACTTATTAAAATTATTTATAAGTTTCATATTATTATTAATATTTTTATTAACACTACTTACATCACATACATATATTTATAAGATTAAATTTATTTCATTAAAAATTATAAATTTAATCTTAAAGGGAAAGGTGTAGTGTACTTAGCATAATAATAATAAACAACACACCACATTTACTATACAAAAAGATTTAAATTACATTTGCTCTACATTTGTACAACACATTATTTTTAATTGTAATTGTAAACCTTTGAAATAAGTAAAAACAAAGTAAACAAAGTATGACACACTTTAACAGAAATGCAATTAAAACAACTGACATGGGACAAAGCACTTAGGAATGAAATTTATGACTTCAAATGACTCACTTTTAAAGTAAGGAGTAAAAATATTAAATAATATTGAGTGAAGTCTTGACCAATCCCAACTCAGTATTTGTATCAAATGAATATAGAATATGTAATAATGAAATGTAATAGAAATGAATATGTAATAGAAAAAGCAAATTATAGAATATTAAGAAACATTGTAAAAATTAGAAAATAGTATAAATAGTTGAAAACATTCAAATAAAAATTCAGAAAAAGAAAAAAAGAAAAGCTCTTGATGTCCAAAAAGAAATCAAAACTTTTCTCATTGTTCTAACCTAGCACCTTAAACAGTGCAGGGAAGAATTAAATCAGCTGTGGCTAGACATAGCATTCAAAACAATCTAGCACATCATTTAATTTTAATATCATCCTGTTATTGAATAAGACTTTATAATAGGTTGTAAAGTTCAGTTAGTATAGAGTTTATGTATTCTGTACCCATGTCCGTAATGAACGTCTTCATTGGACCATAGGGAAGTACAAAGTTTTCAAATATCGCTTTAGCGACAGTTTTTGCCGATTTATCTGGTATTGGTACCGTTACCAAATATTTAGTTAAGTCACATATTAATGTGATTGCATATTCATTTCAATTTATTGATCTAGGAAATGGTCCGATTGTATCTGCATACGCCGTATCAAGTGGCTTAATGGGTGTTTCTGTAAAAATCATTGGACTTTAATGTGTTTGGTTGTTTTTGCTAAGTGACATTTTTGACATAATTTTACAGATTTAGCTATGTCTTTTGTCATGTTTTTCTAGTAGTAGAATCTTTTTATTTTTTCAGCGGTTCTAAATATCCCTCAATGACCTCCTTCAACCGGGTCATCATGGTACTTCAGGATTATCTCTAGAATTGCCTTAGCATTCTTATTATTTATTATTGTTACTTTGTTTAATAGCGCTATTTTAATTTTACTTGATACGTTATCTTTAAATTCTTTTCTCACTAGGTGCTAACTGTAGGTTATTAATGTTCAATTTACTGGCCACTTCCTCGAGCCTAGAGAAAAATGTTCTTAAGTCAAGTTTCTCTTTAGTAAACAAATCACTAATTTTTATGTTAGCTACAATAGATTTTCCTTTCTTTAAATAACTTTTATTAGGAAAAATCATTAATTTATAACATTTTCTGACGTCAGTATTCTTAATTGGTAAAGAGTATATACTTTGGGCTTTTCAATTTTGTTTGTTTTATGCTGATTTATCATTTCACTACTGTCTTTATTTGTTGCCGTCGACATTGTCGTGACTCTTAGCACAGAGGATACTTTTTGTTTATTTCTTTAAGGTCATTTATTGTAATTCGTGAAAATACGTCTGCGACATAATTTTTTTCCCCTAAGATACTCAACTGTGAAATCATATTCTTCCTAATCGAGTCTCATTCTAGTGAGCTTAGAGCTAGGATTTTTCATTCAAAACAAGTAAGAAAGTCGTATGCGGTCGGTTCGATTCGGTTTTTTCCATAAGTATATGACCTAAAATGTGTGATAGCCCAATGTATGACTGTTAATTCTTGCTCAATGGTTGACTTGTTACTCTCTCCCTTGGTAAATGTTTTTGAAGCGTAAGATATTGTTAGCTGTTTACCTTCATATTCTTGAGTTAGTACAGCTCCACAAGCATGCTTGCTTGCATCTGTTGTTATCCAAAATTCATTTGTAAAATCGGGATATTGGAGTAATGTCGGATTCATTAATGCTTTCTTTAGGTATTTAAATGCCGAATCGCAATCAGCTGTCCATTCAAATGGTACACCTTTTCTAGATAAACGTGTGAGATGTCTGGAATACTCAGAGAAATTTTGAATAAATCTTCGGTAACAATTACAAAACGCGACAAACCTTTTGGCGCTATTTGCGTCCGTATGTGTCGGATAATTTTCGATCACCGAATATTTACTGTCATCTGGTAGTATTCCTTTATCAGTACACTTGTGGCCCAGATAGGGTACTTCGTTCATAAAGAATGAACATTTTTAAGTTATATTTGCGACAAAGATCGAAAACGTCACTAAGATTGGAAAGCATATGCTTCTCAGAACATCATAATACAACCAAATCGTCCATGTATAAGAATGTCTCAATGTAAAGAATGTCATCATCCTTTGAAAAGGATTGGGTGCCACTTTTAAGCCATAGGGTAGCCTAGTAAATCTGCATGAACCATTGTTGGTTGAGAATCACGTTAAGTCTCTCAACTCTTCATCCAAGCCTATTTGGTGAAAACGCGACAGAAAAATATTTTCCTCCTCCAAGTTGTTTTAAAATATCATCGATTCTAGACAATGGGAGTTTATTTGATATCAATTTTTTTCTTTGCCTATAATCTATCACAAATCGCCATCTTTTTTCGTTTGAACCTGGAAGTGATTTCTTTTAAACTAATAGAATTGGACTGTTATATTCTAAAAAAGAAGGTTCAACTATATTATTTTCTATCAGTTTTTCAACTTGACTTCTGTTTCTAGACCACAAATATCGCTATATTCTGTACAAAGTGTAGTTAATGATGTTTTGAATTGTTCTGGAAACTTTTTCTTTAATTAGTTTATAACTTTAGATTCTCTTTCTTTTCTTTTGTTTGAGTTTTGTGTAATTATCTCATAATCAGAAAAATTTTCAGTTTGTAGCTCTTGTTTAATTGTAGCAATATTATTAGTAGTATTTAAAAAGCGAATAAATGCATTATTTGATTTTACCAACATGTTTGGGATAAAAACACCTTCTTGAATTGGTACAACTACATCATTTTTAAGTTTTACGAATCTAATTTGTCTAATTACTTCCTTCTAATTAATGTAATACAATTTCGTTTTGTTAAATTAGACGGTCGTGGGATAAAATAGTCAATTTCACCATTAAAATCCAATGCACAGTTGTACCTTTTTAAAGTCCATACCGATGATCCCGTCACATGGTATAGGAAAGTTGTTTTGTACCAATTGGAAATAATGTGGTACTATAAAGTTTTTTATTTTCATTTCTAAAAATATTTTTCCTAATGACTGTATGTCCTATTCCACTAATTGTTGTTGTTTTATATGTATTTATTATACTTAAGTCAAAATTTATTGACTTTATTAGCGAAATGGCAGTATCAGTGTCAACTAGTAGTGTTGTCGGAGTGTTAAAAATATTTGCATTAATTCGTATAAAGAAGCATAAGCTGAGATTAAGGTTATACACCTTGTGATTCACTGATTGATCTTAGATCTTAGAGGATGGTCGGAGTTTTCCGAACCGTTTGCAGCATGTACGTAATTTCGGTGTCTACCTCTGTAATTATTGCTTGACTGGTTTCTATTACCATAAGCATTTTGAGGTCTTTGTGAATTATTTCTGTTATTATGATTATTATTGTTATAGTATCTTCCAGGGTATTGTCTGTTATTTCCTCTATACTACTTCGGTTGAATCTCTGCCCGAAATACATCACTGCGTTGTGCTGTCCAGTTACCTCTGTGTAACTGCTCACGAATTTACCAATGGCCTCATTCATGTTATTGAATTGGCCTGCTTCCATGATAAGTTTCACCTTAACATTGGAACAATAACATTCGTAATAGCCTTTACATCAACCTGTGTAGAGTACTTAGATGCTAGTTCGCATGATAGACCGTCAGAAATGTATGCAGTCTCATTTTGTATGTAAGCATTTCTCAAGTTTTGTTTTTATTAAGTATACGGCTGTGGGTACATGTTGACTCTTTATTGCCTCAACTAATCGCAGGGAGTCAATGAAAGAAGGCAGGTTTTCAGATTTCTCGTCAAATTCGGTAATCAGTTTTGAAGCTGTATTTATAAATTCCACTAATGTTTCTGACATTTTATTCAAATTTTCAGCAAGATCAAATTTACCTTTTCATGCAGTGTATTTGGTAATTCAATTTTTATACCTTTAAGTCCAAGAAGAACCCGTCTGCTGCTGTCTAATGTCCTTTTGTCAATCTAAAGTAGTTTAAGTTAAGCACAACTCTTATTTGTTCAAATCTAGTTAGTAAGTTTTGAATGTGGCATTGAATGGTTTCGTCCTTTGTTGGTCTGTCAATGTTCAGACATTTGTACGAACGGGCGAAATGTTCTTTAATTAACCTAACCTTGTATAATATGTTCTTCCATTCCATTAATATTTCTAAACTTTATCTAGGTCATTGCCTCTACTTGAATATTTTTTCTTTAATCTTCTGTTATGCAGTGCGTAAATGTATGCCTCTATCTCATTCACTACATTGGCATTGGGCCTGTCTACTTTTGACTGTTGTTTTCCCATTTAAAGTCTATTTTCTATTATTAACCAAGTAAAATTTTCAAATAATATTCAAGTTCCATTTACATACATTAACTTTAGAGGCTTCAACTCAACAACTACTTCAAAATGCAACAAAAATAAATTCCCTGGCACAAAATTAACATATTTCTTCTACAATATCATATAAATTATTCTACAAATTTCAATTTAAAACTATTTTAGATTTATTAGTTCTTTAGACTTTTTGTCTTAAAAAAATGTTCTGCCTCGAGCTATTATTAGGCTTATAGGCCCTAAAGGTGCGGAAAAAAAGTTTAAAAAAAATATTTACTTGCTATTGCTACTCAAATGTTGTTCAATCAGGAACTCATTTGTTGTTTTGAGCTGTTCCATCTTAAGCAGTAATATGCTTCCTAAATGTGCATTACCTTATAATCCGCACGTAATTTATCTTTCATTTAGGGATACCCGAGTCATTACGGCATTAAGTGCGATGGTTAAAGCAATGGGGAGAATATACATCCTAAGCGTACTTTTGCCGCTACTAAAATTTGGTCATTCGTGTCGTATTCAGCGGGTGGCATCGTCGAACAAGCTATTGATTAAAAGGATAGCTTTGCTCGTGACTCCTTTGCATTCTAGTTGAACGCTTTATCGACGTTTATGAACCACTTGTAGAGCAGTGTGCGTCATTCAAGATACTAGTGGACCCTGGCCCGATGTGAACTCCCACATGCTTCCTTCAACGCTACTGACGGATTTTCGGCTGTCCGTCAGGATGTAACACAAAATTTGCTATTATTGGATTATTATTGGTTCCTTGGGTGCTTAGTGAGGTAGCACTCCAGGACCGGTAGGTCCACTGTTATATTCTGGGTGCTAATAATTGCAGCACTTCCAGAATAGTGGTAAGATTGTCATGTAAATAAGTAAAAACAAGTTTATTTATTTTTATTTGCCAAGTGCACAAGAAGCGCACAGTTTGGCTTTGGTTTATTAAATAATTCTTATACCTAAAATTACTCAGTATTTATACATAAATAATGCTGATCAATCATTATGAACATGCTACACTACATTATCAAGTACGTGTTTAAGGTTTTGTGAAATTTTTATGTTGTCCACATGTAATGGTGTAATTTTTTTAAAGTTTTTTTTATTTCCTCGAACTTTTTTCGAATCTTTTGGATCTAATTGGGTAAGTTTATTTTGTATATTTTTGTTTAAAACGTTAATTATGTTTTCTTTTAAAAGTTTTTTAATTAGTTTTAGTTGAGATCGTAGTAAGTTTAATGAAGTTTCGGATAGTGTGAGTTCTAGCCTGTTATATTTTTTAATTATTGTTAAAATTTTACTTTTTGTTTTCTTAAAATAGTCGACTTTCTTAGTCTTAGGAGTTACCTTTTCAATAGCATTACAATTAAATTATTTAATTTATCAATAATTGTCTATTTCAGAGTTTGAAAGATTTTGATTTTTGGAATAAGTGTATTATTATCCAGTTTAGTATGATTTTATCAACCAACATTGTTGATAAAAAGAGCGAAATTTGGTCAAACATAAAAGAATTATATGATAAAGAGTAAATGAGATTCGTCGATTCGACGAACAGTAACCAATTAGGGTTAAAGTGTTCGTCAATTCAACGAAGAGTTACCTTAATGTACAAAAATGAAGAGTAACCGTCCAGGGTTAAAGAATTCACATTTTTTTAGTAAGAATGAATTACTAGCCATTTTTTACACTTCTGCCTGGAAAAGATAGCATCGATAAGTGATGTTTGTAGGTTTAATTGTTTTTGGAAATTTGCCACTTGATTATTTAGATTTATCATCTTTTTTTTAATTCTAATATAAAGGTATTGTAATCAGAATTCGAATTCATATTATTATTATTGTTTACTTTTAAAACATTAGCAAAACTTGCTTTTGGGCTATAAAAAGAATTTACATTAGTAGCATTATTTTTATTTTCTATTAGTGATCTTTACTTAAGTCTAAGTTTTTGTTGCAGTTGCTTGTATTTTTCACAGCCCTTATATGAGGCTGGTTGGATGTATTTGTTGCAAAGCTCGCAGTACAATTTTTCTCTTTCTTTTTTGGCAACATTTGTTAATTTACATTCACCTCTTTTATGATGGCTATTGCATTTAACGCATTTTGAAAGTAAGTACCAGTTTGCCGCGCTGTGGAAAAAGCCTTGATAATCTAAGCACTGGGGAATATCTTCTCTTTTTACTTGTTCCCATTATATCATGCGATAAAAAAGAGCTTTAATATTTTTTAACTGATTTATATTACTTCCTTGTGTAATTTGTACTAAAAAGAAAGGCAAACTGTACCCTTTCTTAATAGAATTTTTCGTTGTAAACTGACTAACTTTAACAAATTTCAATTCTTCAGTTTGATACTGGCATAGATCATCCAAAATATCGTCTGCTTTTTTAATGGAGTCTAAACCCTTTAGCAGGAGGATGCTCCGGCGAAACGGGTATTTGATGCGAGATTCTGTAAATGTCGGCGAAGAGGACGACCTTGCATCCGTTGGAAGGACCAAATCGCGGAAGCCCTGTCATCGATTGGTGTGACCAACTGGCGTAGGCGCGCACGAAGCAGAGGCGCCTGGAAGGATGTGTTGCGGCAGGCCGAAATCCGATAAACGGGTTGTTGTGGCCACTTAAGTAAGTAAGTAAGTAAGTAAACCCTTTAGCAAGGCTAAAGTGTTTTTAAGGCTTTTGGAGTAAATGTGAAAAAATTTTAATTCGTTTTAACTAGATATACTTTAACTCTTGAAAAGTCATCTAAGGAATTCATAAATAGAGCTTTTTGTTTCTAAATTCTTTAATTTTAAAGCCTAATTTTTAAAGCATTTTTTATAAATTAATTCTTTATTTTCTATATCTGTTAAGTTAATAGTTTGTTTCTATTTCGTTCAGTATTGATTATTGTATTATTATTATTTATTGATTCAGAAATATTCTTTTCATTTATTTTTTGCATTTCAGACATTGCAGCTAGAGCTGAGTTATGCTATTGTAATTTTTTCTTATTGTTCTTAACATGTTCTTCAAATTTTTTTAGTAGTTCACGGTCACATTCGGTGTCATATACAGTGTCTAGCACTTGATAATAGTTGTTTCTATAATGTTTGGATGTTGATTGATTCATTCTTTCGTTTTTTCTTTTCTTCATATTCCCGTTGTTGATGTTATTGTTTAAATTTACATTATTATTATTGTTCAATGAGTTTTGAGTCTTACGCTCGCTCATATCACAAATGTTTTAAACTTCTTTAAATGTTTTTTCACCGCTAATGCAAAAACAAAAGTATTATTTCTTCGACTTTGCAAAAGAAGTAAAAAATATGAAAAGAACTTATTGAAAATAACATTCGACTTTTTATCCGTAATGCGACCAACTCTCATGACGGTGACGATCGAACTCCCATATATTTATCGGTTGAGGACTTACAAAATTGTCCTCATTAACGACAGACTTGATTCCGCTAATATAGTTCGGAATCCGTAAAGCTCCAAAAAAAAAATGCTTAAGTTTGATTTTATTAACCTCATGCTCTATCTCGAGGGTCATTTCAATCGTATCGTTACGTTTTTACCTTTTTAAAAACGTTTAGAATATGAGTTCGTTGATTGCAAGCAAAGTAAAAACAAATATGTGGGCCACCGTATACGACTTGTCGTATGCAACAATAATCTGCTTGTTTAGTTCGTTATTCTTCTCTGCTTACAACCTTTTTGTAAGCAATACCACTTGCACGTTATATCTGTATAGTGAAGATCTTCACAATAGCGATCTTCAAGCCACGACTGTTTACTTCGCACGCAACGTGTCTTCACACAAGACCGATTAAATTATTACTGACTGGTTGCCTGCTTTTTCTTGCCTTTTTATATGCTCGTTTATTCAGTCTGATGAAGGTGCTGGTGTTCTTGTCTTCGCCTTCTTGACAGTTCCATCGCGACTACATTGTTGTTTGTGTATTTTGTTCCTCCTGCACTGTGGTCCAAATATTTAAAAAGTAAATTTTTTGTATGGTAATATGTTGACAAGTGTCTAAAGTACATAACGGCATATTTTTTTTCTTTAAACAGCTACACTAGCGTTGATATATTGCTACAAATACAAGTAATTTCTTCTTTGCTAAAAAAATTAATATCTCAAGTGCCATTTAACAGTGCGAGTGAAATTGTCATGAAAAAATTATAAGAACAATTAAAAAAAATTTGTTCTTGTAATTAATATAACAAAGGTATGAGTAAATAAATACTATTTAAATTGTTCATAAAATATGTTTTGTTTATAAATAAAATGCAATTATGTACATGTGTGTGTTAAATGTGAAATTTTTGTTTAATGTCCGAATTCAATTAGAATTTCAAATGGCAGTTTGTCGTACTTAAGCTTTGGTTTTTATGTTGTCGTCATCTATATATGTATATGTGGCTTTCTAATGTTTAAAAAATTAGCTGCCGGATTTTGCCCAAACGATTTTTATTTCATTTAGAGTTTAACATGTCCATTACAAGAAAAGAGCTGTATAATGCTTGGCGTAATGAAAAACAACTAACTAAGAAAACTGATGCTGTTGTTAAACACGTTGTTGCTAAGTTTGGTATTAAGAATGATGAAACGGATAGCTATTACAGAAAAGTAAGGCAATCTGCTCCAATGTCTGTATGCATTTTAACGAAAAAGTGGGCGCAAGCCAGTCGAATAAGGCTCACGTTCGAAGATAAAACTAAATATTGGTTAGAAGGGTATTTTAATATTCCACCTAAATTTTCTTCATCATCTCGTGTTGAAGGATGCTTGGATGGACCATCGACCTCCAATTATGGCAGGCCTTCTAAGGAATTTTTATGTAAAACTGAGAGAACAAAGCGTAGAAATGTTGCTCCTTTATTAGAGAACGGCAGAAGAACTGAATATCGACACTAAATTTCATCATAACTGATTTGGGGATTTTGACTGTTATTGTTTCTCCAGATATACGAATTTTAGTATTTTATTTATATGGGAGGTAACACGCCCACTGTAGCTAGTTCAACCATTTTTCCCACAAATGTTTATGTAAATATCAAAGTTGTCCATGTTGAATTCGAAGATTCTAGCTGTTGCAGTTTCCATGATATAAGATTTCAATACTTAATTATTAAGGTACGCGTGGCACTTCTCCCATTTAAAACTTTTGAATAAAAATTAACATATAATTCCACCCACACATACAGAAATACGGAATTTTAGGAAAATTGGTTCAGTCGTTTTGTCGTCTTTAGGCTTTAAACAGACCCCCAAAAACAAAATTTACATACATACAAACACTCATACACACATATATACATTTGATTTTTTCTCTCTAATTGTTTATATTGATGAAATCTATAAACGTACCAAGTTTCATGTCGGTACGGCTTTGCAAAAGCGAGTTATAACTTTTGTCCAGCTAGATTGAGCATTTGGACCACTGTGCGCTGTTTGTTGTTGCGTTCTTGTTTACTTGCTTATCTCCTTTTCTTTCATACTTGTTGCTGTTGCTTTACTTGGAATAAGTTTGTGTGTGTGTAGCTTTTGTTTATCGCTAATGTTAAACGAAGTTTTCATTTTCGTAACACTGCCGCCCACTTAAGCCTGTTCGTCCCGAATAGCCTCATTATCTCTACTCCCATATTTTGATAGTCGCTCTATGTGTACGACCTTCATTTTGTTCGGAGCTGCTAGCTTTCTGTATCCTGTACACGACATCGCTTAACCGCTTTATTATTTTATACGATCCATCACCGCTGGTTTGCAGCTTGGGAGATAATCCCTTCCTTCGCTTTCGGTTGTATAGTAGAACCAGTTGTCCCTCGTGGAAGACCTCCGTGTTTTCCGCACGATCATACCTGGCTTTCATTCTATCAGTGATCATCGCTATCCTCTCCAAAGGTGTGCCCGAGCTAAATTGTTGCACCTGACCTCGACCTCTTCTTACGGGACCTTTAGCTGCAATACACTTGTAGTGTATGCATACATCATACCCGCACTTTATTTAAGCATTATATTATAAACATTCTTTTTATGAATTAATACTTTGTCAGCTTAAACATATAGTTCACTGACACATATTGTGCATTAATGCATAAACTCAAAGTTTGCTGACACTTATTTTATGCTTTTTGTATCGATAATTCGTATTGTTTATTGTTAATTGAGCAAAATGCTGATTTAGAGTTGGTTTAGTATATAAGAGGTGCATTTCTTTAAATAAAATTCGGAATTAATCTAGAAGACAAAAGAATAAACTTCTTTTAATTCTCAATCCCAAAAGGGCATTTTAATGCTCGTTGAATAGCGGCTGAAGAGGTAAGATAATACTGATAAAATAAAAGAACATATATTACATGGCGATCCCGCCCAGTATAAATGATTCATACTTTAACTTTTATGTAATGTACGGAAATTAAAAAAACCTCCTTAATTTCATTTTATTTTCAATGTAAATTTTTATTATGACATATATTACATGGCGATCCTGCCAACTCGATCCTGCCTGATAATTAGATCCTTGTAAACTTTATTTTTTTAAGAAAAAAATAAACGTATTTCAAGTAGAAATATAAGTAAAGTTAATAAAAATTAAAAAGTTAACTTTACTAGACAAAATGGAATCATATTTAACGGAAATTAAACAATTACGTATACCACCCCCCAAATATGAACCTAGCGGTAATAGTCCACCACGTAGCGGCTATTATCCTCTAGATAGACGCTATACACCACCACGTGACTATCTAGTGACAGCAAATGAATCGATTTTAATTAATCACCATCACCAGCAATCATATGAGGAAGGTGGTGAGGATTTGCGACCAACATTACATCAAAAAATTTAAATAATTTTCAAAATAATTTTCACTTTAGTTATAATTATTAATGTAAACATATAATTTTAATTAGAAAAGATGAGGAATAATAAGAGTAAATTGTTTTTAAAATTTCGTTTTAACAGAGAGTATATAAACAAACAAAAAAAAATTGTTTAGAATGTATGTTTAATTTTATGAAAATACAATTAAAGGATAACCCGATATGTATGTGTATATTATTGTATGTTTTAAATGTAAAAAAAATTTAAAAAAATTATAAAAAGTATTAGTATGTAATCAAAAACAAAATTATTAATTAGTTTCTCGATTTTCAACAGAGTGCACAATTCGTTTAATATAGAATTTTTATATTCTGTACCCATGTCCGAAATGAACGTCTTCATCGGGCCATAGGTAAGTACAAAATTTTCAAATATCGCTTTTGCGATCGTCTTAGCCGGTTTATTTGATATTGGTATTGCTACCACGTATTTAGTTAAGTCGCATGTTAATGTGACTGCGTACTCATTTCCATGTATTGATCTTGGAAATGGTCCAATTGTGTCTACATACACTGTATCAAACGGATTGTTAGGTGTTTGTGTTATTATCATCGGGCCTTTAACGTGTTTGGTAGTTTTCGCTATTTGACATTTGTGACATGCTTTTACATATTTAGCTATGTCCTTTGTCATATTTTTCCAGTAGTAGTATCTTTTTATTTTCTCTGCGGTTCTATATATGCCGCAATGACCTCCTTCGATAGGGTCATCATGATATTTCAGCATGATTTCTAGAATTTCCTTAGAATTTTTTATATCAAGTATCTTTATTTCATTTAAAAGCGCTATTTTAATTCTATTTAGTACCTTATTGCCCATATTTCTAAATTCAGACTTTGAGATAAATTCGAAAATTTTCTCACTAGGTGCTACTTGTAGTTTATTGATATTTAATTTACTGGCCACTTCCTCGAGCCTAGAGAAAAATTGTCCTAAGTCAAGTTTCTCTTTAGTAAATATATCATTTATATTTATGCTAGCTAACATTGATTTTAAATTTTTTATATAGCATTTATTGGGATAAATCTTTAATTTATAATAGTCTCTGGCGTCACTATTCTTAATTGGTACATATATTTTAGGCTCATTTAATACATCTGTTTTATTTGCTCTATGCTGATTATTTATCCTACTACTTACTGTCTTTCTATTCATTTCCTTAAAATCATCTATAGTAATTCGCGATAATGTATCCACAATATAATTGCCCTTCCCCCTAAGGTATTCAACTGTAAAATCATATTCTTCGAGATCTAGTCTCATTCTCGATAATTTGGAACTTGGGTTTTTTTATTGAGAACAGATAAGAAATAGGTCTATGGTCAGTACGAATTAAAAAGTGTTTTCCGTAGTTATATGGCCTGAAATGTGTGATAGCCCAGTGTATGGCAGTTAGTTCTTGTTCAAGGGTTGATTTATTACTTTCACCCTTTGTAAATGTCTTTGAAGCGTTAGCTATGGGAAGTTGTTTACCATAATGTTCTTGAGTCAAAACAGCACCGCATGCATGCTTGCTTGCGTCTGTTGTTATACAAAATTCTTAATAAAGTCGGGGTACTGAAGCAATGTTGGACTAATTAGTGCTTTCTTTAAGTTCTAAATACAAATCCGCAATCTTCTGTCCATTCAAATGGCACTCCCTTTCTGAACAATCGTGTAAGATGTCTAGAATATTCGGAAAATTTTTTGATAAACCTCCGGTAATAATTACAAAAGGCGATAAACCTTTTTGCGCTATTCGCGTCCTTGGGCGTTGGATAGTTTTCGATTACCGAGTATTTACTATCATCCGGTAGTATTTCCTTATCAGTACATTTATGTCCAAGGTAGGTTACCTCTCGCATAAAGAATGAACACTTTTCAGGATTTAGCTTAAGATTGTATTTACGACAGAGATTACAAGCATCCTTCAAATTTGAAAGCATATGTTTTTCGGAGCATCCCAATACGACCAAGTCATCCATATATAGAAATGCTTGATCTGGCTTCAGACCACTGAAAGCAATTGTCATCATTCTTTGGGAACCATTGCTCGATGATGTCAAATCTCTGGAGTTTTTCTCCAATCTTATCTGGTGAAATCCCGACATCAAGTCTAAACAGGAAACATACTTTGCTCTGCCAAGTTGGTCTAGAATATCATCAATTCTAGGCAATGAGAATTTATCCGATAAATTTTTTTATTTATTTGCCTGTAGTCTATCAACAGACGCCATCTTTTCTCGTCTGAAACCGGAAGTGATTTCTTTGGAACCAACAAAATTAGACTATTGATGGTTCAACTATTTTATCATCTATTAGTTTTCTAACCTGTTTGTTAATTTCATTCTTATGCGAATGTGGTATACGATAGTTTTTGATGTATACTGGCTGTTTGTCATTCAATCTCAACTTTTGCTCATAGAAATTGTTAGTAGATGTCACTATATTCCTTGCAAATTTTCGTTAGTGTATATTTAAATTGTTGTGGGAAGTTTTTCTTTAAAATATTCATAACTTTTGATTGTCTATTTTAAATTTTGTTCAACCTGTGTGTAATTACATTATAGTCAGAGATGTTTTCGGTTTTAATCCTATTTTGTTTGACTGAAATTATACTGTCATTAGTATTTAAAAAACGAATAAAAGCTTTGTTAGATTTAACTAGAATATTTGGTATAAATACGCCTGTTGTTACTTCCTGATTTGGTATCAATATTTCATTTTTAAGATTATCAAATTTAATTTCCCTTATTACTTCTGACCTTAGTGGTAACGTTATCTCATTATAATTATTTGTTATTGGTATGTCTATTGTATGTTGCAGATTAGAGGGTTTTAGAATAACCAATAATTCCATCACAAGGTATGGGAAAATTGTTCTGAACCACCTGAAAGTAATGTGGTATTAAAAAGTATTATTAATTTGAATATGTACAAAAAACTCAAGTTGAGATTAAGGTTGTATATTTTATTATGTGTTGAGCTTATCTTAGGGGGGTGTCGGAGTTTTCCGAACCGTTTTCGCATGAGTCAGTTGCTCTTACGTAGTTTCCATTTCTACGACTATTATTGAAACCTTGCCTATTTCTGTTATTTCCTGGTCTTTGTGGAGGTCTAAAGTTGTTATTAATGTTTTGATTAGGAAAATTATTATATTTTCTTCGATATTGATTATTATTTCCTCTGTTACTAGCTCGATTATATTTCCTACCCAAATATAGCAACGCATTTTGCTGGCCAGTTGCTTCTGTGCAACTGTTAACAAATTTCGTAATTGCCTCATTTATGTTGTTGAATTGGCCTGCCTCCATAATAAGTTTTACCTTATCTATGGTACAAGTTTTCGTTAATGCCTTAACGGCAACTTGCATTGAATAATTGTTTGCCAATTCACATGACAACCCGTCCGATATATATGCGTTTTCCAATGATTTTAAGTTTTCAATTTCACTGCAATAAGTGTTTGCAGTTTTATTATTTTGTCTAGTATTCATAATTTTAGCTCTCAGTACTTCTACCGACTCGCCCTTGACCGTAGCGCGCAACTTACTGATTATTTCCGATATTGTACCTTCATTTTCAATTAGATTCCTAGCGGTTCCTTTCAGTTTGGTCTTTATTAAAAACACTGCTATCGCTTCATTATCACCTTTAATTGTGTTTAGCAATTGCAGGGAGTCTATAAATGCTCTCAGATTTTCTGACCTGTCATCAAAGTCAATTACGAGTATTGAGGCTGTATTTAGAAATTCTACTACTGTCTGGGTCATGTTTGATGACATTATTACAGGTTTTGTTTCTTGATTATACAATCGAACCAATGTTTCGTTTGATTTTTGGTCTGTCGTTAATTTATAAGATACTTCCTGATGGAATGTAGTTGGTAATTCAATATATAAACCTTTTTTTGATAAATTATTTAGTAGCCTACTCCTTACATCAGAAAAGAAACCTTCGGCTGCTGCTTTGTGAGGTGTTGTAAGTCTGCTGAAATTTACGTTATTAATAACTCTGATTCGAAGTCGCCGTGGTCTTGTAGGTAGTGTGTTGGCTTATTAGACGAAAAGCCTGGGTTCTAGCCCCAGACATCAAAATAAAATACAAAAATATTTCTTCGGCGACTTCCTCTCAGCAGATTTCTGGCAAAAATTCTGAGAGTAAATAAAAAATTGCCATGAAAAGTTTCTCAAAAATCTGTCGTTCGGAGTCGACTTTAAACTGTAGGTCTCACCACTCATGTATAAAATTAACACACACAACATAATTGGTGTGAGAAACTAGGTCGTAATCCTGACTGAAGAGTTGTAATGACCAATTATATATGTAATAACTCTGATTCTTTCGAATTTGTCAAACAAAGTTCTCAGATGCTTTACTGCTGTTTCGTCCTTTATATTTCTTTCTATATTTAAACATTTATATGATTTATCAAAATCATCCTTTAATTTTCTTAATTTTTTAATTATCTCTTGCCAATCCATTTAGATTTTGTCTAATTTATTGGCTCTACTTGAATATCTCTTTCTAAGTATTATAGAATGCATGTTGTAAATTTTCAATACAAAATTCAGTACTATTGAAATTGTTATTATAATCAAACAAATTTCAATTTTATTCAAGTTTATTTTATCTTGTAGTACATCTACTTCATTTACGACATTGGCCGTTGGCCTAACTAGTTTTGTTTGTGTCTGGCACATATTTACGAGAAAAAAAACCTTTTTAAATTTTAAAATGTCTTAACATTTTAATTGTTTCCTCTTCTATTGAATTTCTAAAGGGTCCGCCAAATAACTTTTTTTTAAATGCTTTAAAAAAAACTACTGAATATTTACTCGATTTTTTTTTATTTGAAAGTAAAATCCTTCCGTTTAATAATGGAAAATAATATCATTCAAATGGCTGCCTCGGCTGGCCATACAGTAGCCTACACGATCGGTCCAATTTTTAAGCACATTATTGATTGTGTGCGGCTGTATTTCACCAATGGCTTCACGAATATTGTCCTTTAAAGCGTCAATTGTCTCTGGCTTGTCGGCGTAACACTTATCATTGGCGGCACCCCACAAATAATAGTCCAACCGTGTCAAATCGCAGCTCCGAGGTGGCCAAACGACATCAGCTCTGTGGCTGATATGCGATCTTCAAACACAGGGCGCAAAACATCGAGTGTAGCTTCGGCTGTGTGGCACGTAGCGCCGTCCTGTTGAAACCAAATGTTGCCAATATCCTCCTCTTCAATTTTTGTGAACAAAAATTCGTTCAACATGGCCCGATAACGATCGCCATTGACTGTAACGGCCACCCCTTGCTGCTTTTCGAAGAAAAATGGCCCAATTATGCCTCTGGACCAAAATCCGCACCAAACAGTGACTCGTTTGGGTGCGTCGCTTTTCAATATATGCATGCGGGTTTTCTGTGCCCCAAATGTGACAATTTTGCTTGTTTACATACCCGCTAAGATCAAAATGGGCTTCATCTGAAGAGATGATTTTTTGACAAAATCGGCATCTTCTGGTGTAGGCTACTGCATGGCCAGCCGAGGCAGCCATTTGAATGAAATGATTTTCCATTATTAACCGGAAGGATAGTACTTTCAAATAAAAAAAGAAATTTGAGAAAATATTCAGCAGTTTTTTTAAAGCATTTCAAAAAGAAAAAGTTATTTGGCGGACCGTTTATTAGTAACCTCCTCCATAGTTGGGGTCCTGTCCATTCCTATAAATTTCCAATTGGTTTTGTCTGTGAAATATCCTCAATCGGATTCCTAGACCTAATGTTTACCCTATTCATACTAAAGGGATCTTATACAAGTAATTAATAATTCCAAATGTAAAATATAAATTTATTTTATATTAGAGGAATCAAAATTTTTCTATTATTTTCCTTAATTTTTTTTATCATAATTTAAAATAAAAAAAATGTATACATATATTTTTAAACTAAAATGTTTAATTTAAATTGTTGGCTTAAAATATTTAAAAAATTGTTTATTTCTAATTTGCCTCGAGCATATAGGCCCTGCCAGTGCAACCCTTGAGGAGCACGTTGGTTTAAATAAAAAGATTTTATGTTGTTTTCCTTTCGTTGATTAATACTGCCATCATTTTCTCTACCTTGTTCCACAAGGTGGTAGCTTCCTCCTAGGATGGTGGTGGTTGGGAATATATTAGTCGTAAGAAATTGGCCTTTTCTCTTTTTAATTTCTGGATTCGGCCTTTTCCGCTTGTTGATCACCGGGATTTTGGTTTCCGTCTGTGTTTTAGGTTTGCGGTTCCTGGCCAGTGGTTGTGGCCCCGCCTTCGTTTGGGGTGGGGTCATTTTCCTCGAACCCACTGTCTATCGGCCAGACAGTTTCTTCTTTCAACGCGGCTGGTGGATATCTTCGGCTGATCCACCAGGCTCTTTTTTAAATTTTATGTAGCTTTCCTGTGTGCAAGATAAAATCTATAGCACTCCAGGATTTATTTATTTTATTTCGGGTGCAGGACTTTTTTGTCCGTAAGCACTCCAGGATTTTCTTTTTTAATATTATTTCCTGAGTGCAGCTACCGTAGCACTTCAGAGTTTGGCAGGATTGGCATCTAGTATAATCAAACAGCAAAAGATTTGTTTGCTTGGAACCAAGTGCATAAGAAACGCTCAGATTGGTTGGAATTGGAATTGAATTTTCGAGGGAAAATGTCCCTTCTTTTATACTAGAATTCTGGCTGGTTTGATAATTCCAAGTCAACCCCTTACTTCTAATACAATTTTGAATCAGCTTAATGCTATAACATATGTTTGTGTGTACATTCAATGCTTAACTATATTTTATGGGTTTGTGTGTGTAAAAATCATGGGACAAGTGGATGTCATATGACACGCGCCCGCTGTCCATATTATATGCATATATATTATCTGCATACCAATACCAATATGATCGTCGCGAGTTATGTACCCTACCTGCCGATTTGTGTTTTTATTTTCAATGCACTTAGCATGAATACAACGTTTTTTTTATTATTTTTAATGCGTACATTTTTTAATTCTACATCAGTGGTGCTCAAACACATACTATCATAGTTTTAGTTGTGTTGGTAAAGCAGCGGAGAACAAAATTCAACTTAATTTTTGAGAATCGTACACTGGGAAAATAAAAAAAAATAAATAAAATTGGTTTATTGTGTTGCGTGCATGCACATAATGAACTTATGTATGTATGTATGTATGTATGTATGTATGTATGTATGTATGTATGTATGTATGTATGTATGTATGTATGTATGTATGTATGTATGTATTGATGAATATATTGTATGTATATGTATGTATTTATGAATATATTGATGTATGTGTGTGTATGTATTGATGAATATATTGATGTATGTATGTATGTATTGATGAATATATTGATGTATTGATGAATATATTAATGTATGTATGTATTGATGAATATATTGATGTATGTATGTATCAATACGTCTGTCGTCAAATTCAAAAAGAACTTTCCGTCATCGAATGGACGGCACTGCTTTGCTAAAGCCAAAGCAACTATATATGATGCCTTTTTAAAAGGCAATGACAATTTAACGTTATTATATGGTAAATTATTGTAATTTGGTACGTCCGTTTCGTCAACCATGAATTTTAAAAAAATTCTGCTTTTAATTGCAATAATTTTAAAGTCCTATCATTTCCTTTAATGTTGTCGAAAAATCCATGACTAGCCTCGTAATGTCTTTTTATAAAAAAAAAGAATTACGACATAAAAAGCGATAACACAATATATTGTGCATTACCATCCATATTCCCTATAAAAAAAATCATATTTCCAATTTTCATCAAAAATTTTGCTGCGTGTATTTGCAAAAAACAAAAAATCATTCAGAAAAGTTGCGTAGCGAGGTCTTGCCTCATCAAGTGCCAAACATCAACTGAATTGATTTTGTTCTCTGAGTTCAACACAAAACAACAAACAAAGCAACAAACACACGATCATTATAAGAAACCGCACAAGTAAGCTTATAGTGTACGTGTATCAACGCAGCGTCAGCAGAATTTTCTTTGCCTATCACATGTGATAGGAAATATGGATTTTGAGCATCACTGTTCTACATTCATTTTTATTTCTACATCCTGAGAGCCGAGTGATCGACAGGCATCTGTTTAAAAAATATGCATAAATTTACATGTTTTAAGACTTGGTTAAAACTTATATTTTCAAATTAGCACTTACCTGTTAAGGCGTCATAAAAAGCAGCAAAGTCTTTTAAACGCTTTTTACCATGAACACCATCCAAGTTTATGTCCATGCACAAATTTGGTGACATAGTTTCCGAAAGCTTTTTCTGGCAAGCGGCTCTTTAATATTGTTTCACTTCACTTCAAATAAAAACACTTCAAATCTTTCGAATTTATGTATTTTTTAATTTAGTGTATTGTTTTTAAGTATTTTACGCAAACAATAAATTTTTAACCAAAAATATAAAGCGAAAATATGACACGCGGTTTTGTTTATTAATCAAACGTCTAAGACGTTAGTTATCTATATCCAACGGCGTCAAGAATTGGAGTGTTTGTATACACTTTGGTTAATGTAAATTTTGCATTGCGTAGTAGTTGGCTTTAAGTTAGTCTATACAAGCAAACTTAAAGTTAGTTTTTTTTGTAGTTAGCTACTCATTTGACGGCAGGGTATGTACATCCACAAACACAACCAAGGGTTGATGTAGACGAGATCATCGCAAAGTATTTAAACAACAAGTAGAAGTTCATTGGCACTTGGAACAATGAACGAATACTTTCATTTTAAAGATTTTTTTCAAGTACTAAAAATATTATTTCATTGTAACAGTAAATCACATTATGCTCCATAAGCATTTTTATTTAACCAAGAGCATTGACATTTAAAATAATTAACAGAACCAAGTCACTTTGTTTATACAATAACAAAGTGATTGTATCGATCTGACCAAGCAGAATCGATGTCATTGGCCTAATGATTGCTTAATAATTTCAAGTGTTTAGTTTTTTTACTTTCTTTATTTTCCTTTGTTTTTTATTCTGAAGTGGTTTTTTCTTTGTTTTTGAAATTCTAAAGTTTGGTGTAGTAGGCTAGATATTAAAAATTAAGATTTTGTAAAATTAGTCTTAAGACCAAGTTTGATCAATAAAGTTGCATAAAAAAAATATAACAAAATATTATTTCTTTGAAAAGAAATTTTGCAAAAAAATATTGTTTCAGTGAAAAGAATTTAAAGTGAACGTTTAAAATAACTTAGCTTGCGAGTTATTTGAAGAGAATTTAAAGTGAACATTTAAAATAACTTAACTGGCGAGTTATTGAAAAGAATTTAAAGTGAAGTTTTAAAATAACTTAACTGGCGCAGTCGGAAAGTTAAATTTCAAAAGAAATTTAACCGAATCATTCGCTAAACAAAACTTAATCTCTAAAGAGATTAAACTATAAGTAATTAAATACATCGAAATTGTATAATATTAAACCGAAAAGAAAAGTGAAAAAATATATATAAACTATAAGTAATTAAATACAGTGAAATTGTATAATATTAAGCTGAAAAGAAAAGTAAAAATAATTGTTTACGAAGCAGAAGATGAGTAAGTTCGACGAGCGAAGAAACCTGCACGAACCTGTTGGCGAAGAACAGATGGCAGAGGTAATAAGGGCACAAGAAGAAGCTATAAATCAGCTAAAGGCCCAATTAGCATATCAATAGAAAAGTGTTGAAAAAGTTTTTTGGCTCGAACCTCGAGACGTCCTCACACAATGCAAATAAGGTGTCTGGACAAGGACCACGACGTTAATGCGTTTATATCGTCAGTGGAAGCCATTATGACCCTATGTCCGCTGAATAATAAACAGCTAGAAAATCTAGCAATGTCGATAATAGTAAATGAAAAAATTAATGGTGCAGTTGGAAGTTACGTCAGAGAATTGGGAACCAGCGCAACTTGGGACCAAAGAAAATCGAAATTGAAGGAGTACTACATATGGCGACGTCTTCAACAGATGCAGAGAAATAAAAGTAAGCAATTTAAGAGAACTATTCAATTATTTTGAAAAAGCAAAATATGATATAAACCAAATATATTTATTCGATGACAATAGGCCTGGTATTTATAAACCAGACGAAGTTGATAGGGATTTGGTAAATATTCTAATAAAAAAATTGACATACCAATGAGGACCCATTTAGACCAGAATTGTACACTTAATACTAAAGGGTGTTTTTTATAGAGGCATAGAACTTTAAGTTGCAATAAAACAACGATGGATTATTCGATTGACATGAACTTTATTTATCCGAAAGATACTCTTGTGGCATTACATTTTAAATATGATTTCTGGCATATGACCGCCACGGCTGGCGCGGATGTAGTCCAATCTGGACGTCCAATTTTCAATGACTTTACATAGCCCCACAGAAAGTAGTCTAGCGGTGTTAAATCACAAGATCTTGGAGGCCAATTCACAGGTCCAAAACGTGAAATTATGCGGTCACCAAACGTGTCTTTCAATAAATCTATTGTGGCACGAGCTGTGTGACATGTTGCGCCGTCTTGTTGAAACCACATCTCCTGGACATCATGGTTATTCAATTCAGGAATGAAAAAGTTAGTAATCATGGCTCTATACCGATCACCATTGACTGTAACGTTCTGGCCACCATCGTTTTTGAAAAAGTACGGACCAATGATTCCACCAGCCCATAAAGCGCACCAAACAGTCAGTTTTTCTGGATGTAACGGTGTTTCCACATACACTTGAGGATTACCTTCACTCCAAATGCGGCAGTTTTGTTTGTTGACGTAGCCATTCAACCAGAAGTGCGCTTCATCGCTAAACGAGATTCGCTTATGAAAATCGGGAACAACGGTAATCTCGTTTTGGGCCCATTCGACGAATCTACGCCTTACTTGATGATCGTTTGGCTTCAATTCTTGCACGAGTTGGATTTTGTAAGCACGCAAACCAAGATCCTTCCGCAAAATCTTCCATAAAGTGGATGGACACAAATCCAATTCCTGTGCTCTCTTAAGCAGATGATCAGTGCCCTCATATTATACTATGGTTTTATTGACAGTATAGTTTTGTCTTTTGACTGTTACAGCATCGCGGAGATTTATGTGTGTTGGTGAAAAATTTACTACACGTCGTCGTTTGTGGAAATATTTAATAGAAAATATTTTACTACACGTAGTTGTTTGTGTGATTTTTATATAGAAAATATTTTACTACCACGTCTAATCTAACGTTAGTAACACATATAAAAAAATACTACACGTCTCCGTAAGCGTAAGTATTTTTGTAATTTTTGTTTTCACTTTATTTTGAGTTGCTGAAAAGTTTTTAATATTTTTTGTATTATTGTACAATTAAATAGTGGAAAATGGCACATTCAAAAAATACGATCTGATTCTCTTCCCTAGGCTGTTATCCAAAAACATACAAAAACGAGCAAATTATGCTATATGTCCCAAAAAAAAAAGGAAAACTACACATACATGTTTAGAGTGTAATAAACTAATATGTATGGGCTGCAGCAAACGGCTATGCATTAATTATACTAAGACTGAATTTGACGAAAGATAATTTTACCTCAAAAGACTGATTGTTATTTTTTAAAAGATATTGAATAATATTTAATATATATTTAATTATTATATTATATTAATATATATAAGATATTTTTGAAGTCGCCGTAGTCTAGTAGGTAGTGTGTTGGCTTATTAGACGCAAAAGCCTAGGTTCGAGCCCCAGGCCAGGCATCAAAGACAAAATACAAAAAGTATTTTTTCGGCGACTTCCTCTCAGTAGATTTCTGGCAAAAACTCTGAGAGTAAATAAAAATTGCCATGAAAAGTTTCTCAATAAATAAAATTCTGTCGTTCGGAGTCGACTTTAAACTGTAGGTCCCACCACTCATGTATAAAATTAACACACACAACATAAGTGTTGTGAGAAACTAGGACGTTGTACAATGGGTCAATTCGACCTCCGGGTACTGTACTTGTCTTAATTGACAAAGTACACGTCCTCTAACCTAACCTAAAATATTGAAATGTTCCATTTTATTTTAATAAGTATATAACTTAGGCTGTTGAAAAATGCCATTCATTGGTTTTGTTTAACCTTAATTTTCTTGATGTACAAGTAAATGATACACATATTTTTTTGTTTGTGTAAAATAGGCTTGTGAAATAAAATACAATTTTTTAAAATAAATTTGAATTTGTTTCCTTGTTTTTGTTAATAATGCGTTTAGAAGCAATCAAATTCGAATAATATAAGTATAACATTATTATAATATATACACATTAAAAATTATATGAAAAATAATTCGGGTGTATAATTTACACCTCTTCATATACGCTAAACAATTTCACGTCATAAGTCAAAGGTTAATATCGCCTCAAAATCTTCATTACCAATAATAACCATTTCCATAGAGAAACAAAACATAAGGTGTCTTATCGACACCGGCTCTACTACAAGCATTCTAACCGAAGAAGTTTTGATAGAGCATTACCCTAGAATTAGGCTTAAGAATCCTTTATAATTTAAAACTTTAAACGGTACAAATAAAATTGAATATATTGTAACTACACCATTCCCAAAGGAATTTGGTTATCCTGGCACACTTCAATGGAAAATTATCAATTCTTCAAACGAAAGCTTTTCGGGCATAATAGGACAAAATTTTTTGAGAGCCTTGAAAGCTAAAATTAACTATGATGAAAATTATATTGAAATACTTAAAAATCAATTGTATTTCGAGGAATATGACTTTGACAAATTTTTCCAAAATGTTTGTAATTTAGAACATACAGGAAACAATAAAATAATGAATAGTATTGATTTATCCCATACAAATCACGAAGAACGTCAGGCAATTTTAAAATTGCTTACTGAATTTGAACATTTGTTCTTCAAAGAAGGGGATGTTTTATCATGCACAAATGAAGTTTGTCACGAAATAATAACTACAAATGAGAAGCCGTTGTACCCCCAAATACATGAGGAAGAAATATAACGTCAAACTAAAGATATGATGGAACAAAAAATTATACATGAAAGCAATTCACCTTATAATAATTCATTGTGGATCGTCGAAAAGAAATTGGATAATTCTGGGTACAAAATGTTCAATCCACGATTGACGATAAATATCCTATTCCTAATTTAAATTCACTATTAGATAAACTTGCAAAAGCACAGTATTTCACAACTTTGGATTTGGCCACAGGTTTCCATCAAATACCGGTTAGGGAAGAAGATAGAGCAAAAACTGCTTTTTCAGCACCCTTTGGGCATTACGAAATTATCCGTGTGCCATTTGGCTTGAAGAACGCTCCATCAACCTTCCAAAGGTTAATGAATAAGGTTCTCAGGGATTACATAAAATAAAATTCTATATGGACGATATATTGGTTTTTGGCACATCCTTACAAGAACACTTAACAAACCTTTAATTAATACTCCAAGCACTTAATAAAGCGAAACTTAAAATAAAAGTGGATAAATGCGATTTCCTAAAACAAGAAACACAATGAAGGAGTAAAACCAAGTCCCTTGAAAATCCAAATATTTCAAAATCTTAAAATTCCAAATACCACAAAAAGATAAAATCCTTCCTAGGTATGACTGGATTTTATAGAAAATTTATAAAGGACTATGCAGAAATTGCATATCCAATGACCCGATTTTTAAAAAAGGATCAATCAATTAACACAAATTATCCAAGTTTTATTACTTCTTTTAAAAAACTTAAATATTTTGTAACAAACTCACCGATATTGCGATATCCTAATTTTACGAAGAAATTTAAAATCACAACAGCTGCCAGCAACTTTGCCATATGTGCTGTTCTATCTCAAGATGGACACCCTGTTGCATATGCATCTAGAACCTTAAATAAACATGAAGCAAATTATGCTACTATAGAGAAGGAGTTACTCGCCATTGTATGGGCGGTAAATACTCTCGGCCATACGTTTACGGTAGGGAATTTAATTTAGAAAGTGACCATCAGCCGCTGAAGTGGTTGATGACAAAATATTCCGAAAAGGATATAAGCCCGGGACTTCAAAGATGACTAGTGAGTTTGGGAGAATATAATTTCTCGATTGAATATATAAAAGGAAAAACCAATAATATTGCAGATTTTCTTAGTAGGATAAGAAATGACGAGATTAATGCTCAAATAGAACCAGTCCACGTCAAAAAAGACAACAATAGCATGACAGTTGAAATAGACACAGTTCATTCGCAACAGCAGAATTCAAATTTTGAAATTCCAATATTGGATACTGTCGTAAATAGATTTAAAACTCAAATAGTTATTGTGCAAAGAAAACAAAATACAGTTGAAAATATTTTCAGGTTTAAGCGTATCTACATAGACAAAAACGATATTGATAAAAATCAAGTCTTGAATATTATTAGAAGAGAAGTAGAAAAAGGGAGAGTGGGGATATACTCTTATCTGAATGATCATGAATGTTACAAGGTTCCGAAAAAGATCGAAGAAGAGTTCTTGTCAAATAATAAAGTGAAATTTGTGAGGTGTTCTAGAATGGCAGAAGATATAGCAAATGGCGAAGAGCTTAAAAAAAAAATCGCTCTCTTCCATAAAAACGAAAGTGGCCATTGTGGTATTACAGCCACTTTTGAAAACTTAAAAAGCAAAGTGTATAATCCTCAACTTAGAGAGGAAATAACAAAAGTCATCAACAATTGCGACATATGTTCGGGTGGAAAATATGGTACAAATCCTATTAAAAATAAATTTCGTATTACTGAAACTCCACAAACTATTAACGAAATAATTCATATCGATACCTATGTCAATAGTAAACATTCTTTTATCGTTTTCATTGACAAATTTTCAAAGCATGCTACTTGCTTACCGCTAACAGATAGAACCAGTATTACACTAGTAGCGCAAATTCAACAATTTCAAAGGTAAAGTGAGAAAGATGGTGTTCGATAACGAATTTAATAATGAGAACGTTAGAGAGATTCCAGGAAGGAATAGAATATCACATTACTAAACCAAACAGTCACACTGGTAATAGTGATATAGTACGATTAAATAATACAATTACAGAAAAAATTCGAAATTTGAATCTTGAACATCATTACCTATTTCTCAGCAAATATATAAAGCATTTATGTTATATAATGACACATACAATCAAATGCACACTTCTAGAAGTACAAAACCACAAAATAAATCACACAATAATACACGAAAGGCTTTGCAAAATTAAAGAGTTTAATATACGTAAGGCAAACAGAAGTAGAGAAAATTATGTAGAAGGCAGAGAAGTAGGATTTATAAAAAATTATAAAAATTTTCGACATAAAGAAGAACCCAAGTTTAGAAAACATTCATTACAAGGGATTCACAGAAGCAACATTAAAAGACCAAACAAATTTAATAATACTTAAGTACCCTATTACTAACAATTAATCTAAAATTGCAGATATTGTTGTGGACAATATTAATATTTTTGTAATTGGCACCAACTAAAGCTAATATAATGATTTACCCCATAAGAGAAACAAACGGCTTTGTGGAAATTCTTAACGGTAACTGTACCATTCCAATGAAGTCCGATTTAATTTTACATCAGATAAATATTGTAAAAATTAAAAGAAAGAATCAATAAATTTCTTATAGCTAAGTGCGCCAGAGAAACGCACTGTTTTGCTTTCTTTTATTAATTGAATTCTTGAGGGAAAATGTCCATTCTTTTATACTAAAATTTTGGCTGATTTGACAATTCCAAATCAACCCCTTACTTCTAATACATTTCTTATATTTACTTAATATTTTAACAATTGTTTGTTTGTTTATATATATATTCTATATTAAATAATATTACATTGGTTTGTGTGTATAATAATCATGGGACAAGTTAATGCAATATGACACGCGCCCATTGCCCATATGAAATAATAATTCCCACGTTAAAATGTGAAGAGAGAGCCACACACGATCACTAGCAATGCAATACAACAACAACACACATACTGCATGTTATATGCAAACCAATACAGTCGGCGGCCACTCAACAAAGTGTCATATGATCGTCGCGTGTGCGCATTATTATTGTGGCGTTAACGCAGCAGCGACGGTCAGCAACATTGAGTCAAGTGGTCGCTGCTCACATGCAATTGGATATTCTTTTGTTTATGCACATGAAATGTTGTGTTGGTATTGACAACTGTAAAATCATATTACAATATAGAAGAAATAACAAACGTGTTGTCTTCAATGAGAAGTAATATAGAGGCTTTTGATGAAAACGAGAAAATATATGTGAATAACGAAATAGATGCCCTGTTAAGCAAATTAAAAACAATCAGCCTTATCATGAATGTCGCATGTGAAAATATCCGAACAAAAATTTTTCTTCACATGGATTTTATTTTCGTATCATGAATTCCATGTGAAAAAAATAACATACCTGTTTTTAAAAACGTGTGTCATTATATTCGGAGTTGTAAACAAATGAAATTTTAAAATATCAAAAATAAAAAGAAAACTATCGAAAATCGCTGGAAAATTTTATTTTCAAAATATATAGCTTTGGGATATTATTAGCACTAGAGGAGGAAGAAGATGTTTACAATCAACGCGCTATAAGAAGAAGCTTGCGGGATGATTTCAACCCCTTAGAAATGACCAATAATTTGTGAGTACATCCATATTTCATATTTTTGCATATTTTTTAAGACATGATTTTTCAGATTTCATAAGTATTATCGTGTGACAAAAGATGTTTTCAAATATCTATTGGAGGTGTTGGATGGCGCCTTACCAAGCTTTGCGGTGCAACCAACTGTGAAAGCCTGTTTAAGATTTCTTGCCGAAGGTTCGTACCAAAAAGGGTGTCGGAAATGACAATAGGGTAGGTCTAGCACAGTCATCAGTTAGTTGTGTTTTAGCCGAAGTGCTTAACGTATTGGAAGAAAAGTTATGTCCAGAATGGATTTCTTGGCCGGAGAAGCAAGAAAAAACAGAAATTATTCAGCGAGCTACAAACAGGCATTTGTACTATAACCGTAAAGGAAATTATAGTCTTAATGTATTATTGGTAAGTTAACTCGTTTTTTATTATCCATTTTCATTGAATTTTGTAAATTAATTCAAAGTATGTGATAATCAGATGAAAATCCGTTTTGTAGATCCTACACATCTGGGAGCAAGCCACGATTCTTTGATTTGGAAGATGTCAGAATTACGAAAAAACATGGGGGAAAAATATTTGCTAGATCGTAGTAGTTGTTGGTTATTAGGTGTGTTATATGTTTTTAATACCATACGAAAATTTGTTTGCAAGTACATCTTTTTTAAGGTGATGCGGGGTACCCTCTGGAGCCATGGCTCTTGACCCTATACAGGACAACAGTGCAGCCAAAACAACAAAGATTTAATGACGCACATACAAAATGTCGTAATATCATTGATAGTACTAACGGTGTCCTGCAAAAGAGGTGGCGGTGCACGTCTGGTGCACTACAGCCCTAAAAAAGCAGTACAAATTATAAATGTTTCTGCTGCTTTGCACAACATTTGTATACATTACAACTCGGACATTGATACACCATTGACTGCTGCTCTAGAGGTTGAATCTCACGAAGACGAAGAAGTGCAAGCAGATTCAACGTATAAAAATATAGCGCAACGTATTCGTGATGACATCGCCGAAGGTCTTTTGAACTCTATTTATTAAAAAACGTTTTTATAAAATTAACTATTTATTATAAAAAAAAGAATAAAAAAGAACAAAAAGTTAATTCTTTTATAAACAAAACAACTTTTATCACACCTTGAAGTAAAATAAAAAGAGGAATTGGTGATGGTAACTAAACACTAAGTCACAAATATCGCACTGTAATTTACCATTTCACTTATCTTTATCATTCGGAAGCTTTTGCAACTTTAAATTTTCAGTTTTCATCATCAAAGCGTTCATTTTCAAACTACTTTCGACTTCAGACTTTTTTAACTTTAATTCCATCTTTCTCATCGTTTCCATTTCCAGATGGTCTCTCTTCACTTCCTCGTTTCCTAGCTTTTTCTGTTCAAGAATTTTGTCTAGTGCTCTGTAAATTCTTTTTAAGCTCAACTCTTCATCACGGTAATGACTTTCGGCTTTAGATTTAAATTGAGTCATTTCATCACAAAGCTATTTTTGAGTTTCCAAACCTATCATAGCAAACTCGGCAGTTGTCATTTCCACTTTTCTTTTCCTTCCAGAGTTTGCCTGCTTGATTGTGGGTTCGATCGTAACATCATTAGTAACCAGGTTTGTCTGCTTGGATCTAGACTCCACATTTACATCACAAGTAAGCAAGCCTTGTGTTTCATTTACCGATTTTGCAGTTTTTAAACCAAATGATCGACTGCCTTCTACGCCATCTGCTGCTTCTTTTGTGCCAAGTATTTCTAGAACGATTTCTACGGATGGTGAAAATTTAGATTCCTTATTAGGTCCACCTCCTGTTCCTTTTCTGTATTGCATGTTAGTTGTAGCCCTTTTCCTCAAATAAATTTTTGATCCAGCCAAACCCGCAAATTATTTTTAATACTTTTATTAGAAAATACGATTCCTTTTAAAATTTTCGATTTTTTTCCATTCTGCGGTTGTTTTTACAGGAGGGCCGACGCAATTTAATTTATCTTTCATATTTTCCCAAAAATCTGAAGCCTTGGTTTTGTTTTCCCTGATAAAACCTCTTGCAATGTCTGGATTTTCGATCATTTCATCAAATAAAATATTTATTTGATGTTTATTTACCGTTTTACTCCTATAAAAATAAGCTCAAATAAATTTCTGCATTTTGAATTATTTTATTTTAATAAAAATTATCATTTTTAAAATTTTCCGACAGATAAATTTTTGTGAAAATTTTCCTTTGCAATTAACCAAAAATCTTCACATTTGAGCCATTCAAAATCATGTGAAATTTTTTTGAAAGGAAACAAATTCACTACAAATTTTTTTCAGAGTTCAAAAATGTAAACATTCGGAAATTTTCACAGCATGGTTCATTTGTAATACCAAGAGTTCACACGTTCGGAAATTTTGATGTGAAATTCTATTCATGATAAGGCTGAATAACTCCAGCTAGTAGGAAAAAACGCGGCTAATAAATTTGGTGGGTCATGCATACAAGTATCTTTTTGGAACAATGGACAGTGCAGATGAAGAAGACATTACTAACCATTTTAATACAGTTGACAGAAATATACATAACTCTATAACAGAGCTAAATCAACAAGTAAAAATTAATGACCACTTTAATAAAACAATACAATTAATAAAGGACACTTTAACACAAAACCAAAGAGAGGTACTAATGCATTTTGCAGGACTTCATAAAACAGTTAGGAACGTAGTGACACAAAACATAAACCTTGAACGAATACTGATCTTAACAACAATAAGAAATCACATAGAACATATACAGGGTTACATTACAGCAGCACAAAATGGATTAATTGATGCTAGTATCTTGACAAAACAGGAAATAGATGACTATGGTATAGATATAAGTATAGATATAAGTAAATGAATTAATCTTTGTAATTAAGATACCAAAAGTTTTCTCAACCATACAGATTATAACTATTATTCCAATAACATATTTAAACAAAGAGATAGAAGCAGAAATAGAAAATATATTTCATTATAAAAATAAAACATACGTATGAGGAACATGTAAATTTAAAACAAATGAAAATACAGAAATTGTAAATATTAACGATCAAATAATCATTATAAGAATGCAAAAAATGAAACAATTGATAGTGATTGTAATAATACAAGTAATATACTAAATGGAAATTTTCTTATAAATTACAAATATTGTTCTTTAAAAATAGCAAATTAAAGTTTTTCTAACTATAACAAAATATATTTAGATAAAATAATCATACCAAAATTTCGAAATGTTACACTTACAATAGAAGAAGTTAAACTCACTACTGTTCAAAATCTAAAAGAAATAGAGGAAATCAAATATAATAATAAAATTATATACTATAGTGTACCACCAATTGTAATAGCAACAGTGATAATAATATTAGTGATTATATGATAAGTGTAAGACACAAAACCGAATAATTCAGGAGAAGCCTTCATCTGGGGGAGGAGTTATGTATGTACTTCCACAAACACAACCAAGGGTTGATGTAGACGAGATCATCGCAAAGTATTTAAATAATAAGTAGAAGTTCATTAGCACTTGAAACAATGAACGAATACTTTCATTTTAATGATTTTTTTCAAGTATTAAAAATATTATTTCATTGTAACACTAAACCACATTATGCTCCATAAGCATTTTTATTTAACCAAGAGCATTGACATTTAAAATAATTAACAGAATCAAGTCACTTTGCTTATACAATAACAAAGTGATTGTATCGATCTGACCAAGCATAATCGATGTCATTGGCTTAATGATTGCTCAATAGTTTCAAGTGTTTAGTTTTTTACTTTCTTTATTTTACTTTGTTTTTTATTCTGAAGTGTTTTTTTCTTTGTTCTGGTAATTCTAAAGTTTGGTGTAGTAGGCTAGATATTAAAAATTAAGATTTTGTAAAATTAGTCTTAAGACCAAGTTTGATCAATAAAGTTGCATGAAAAAAATATAAAAAAATATTATTTCTTTGAAAAGAAATTTTACAAAAAATTATTGTTTCAGCGAAAAGAATTTAAAGTGAACATTTTAAATAACTTAACTCGCGTGTGCGCATTACTATTGTGGCGTTATACGCAGCAGCGACGGTCAGCAACATTGAGTCAAGTGGTCGCTGCTCATATGCAATTGGATATTCTTTTGTTTATGCACATGAAATGTTGTGTTGGTATTGACAACTGTAAAATCATGCTACAACTTCCAATGTAGATACGAATTATACACCATTTGAATTGGTATATGGAAAACTTCCTAGATTACCAGGTGACGAATTGAGAAACCCTGACAAAATCTACAATCTAGACAATTATCTGAATATACAGGAGACCAAGTTTTAGTAAAGGCCGAGAATAGAAAAAAACTCGAACCTCCTTACAAAGGTCCATATAAAATATTAGACATAGATGGCTTAAATGTTACTGTAGAAATTGATAAAACAAAATCCAAGACCGTACATAAAAATATGATAAAGAAATTTAATTCTTGATATTTATAAAAATGTATGTTTATTTGTATGTACATATATTTAAGTAATAAAAATAATGAGAACATTTAATTGCACAAAAAAAAAAACAAACAAATTTTTTTAATTATTCTTATTCTTATTCTAAGTTTATTAACCGTAAGAACTAAAATATTTCTTTTAATTTACGTAATAAGAACCCCCTACTATAAGTTCAGTTAACCAAACAATTGTTAATATTTTTTTTTTGTTATGAATATATTTTATTTTTAATACCAATACCAGAAAGGTGATGGTGTAGTGTATGCATACTTCTTACCCGCACTTTATTTAAGCATTATATTATAAACATTCTTTTTATGAATTAATACTTTGTCAGCATAAACCTATAGTTCACTGACACATATTGTGCATTAATGCTTTATATTAATCGTCAGCATAAACTCAAAGTTTACTGACACTTATATTATTCTTTTTGTATCGATACTTCGTATTGTTTATTGTTAATTGAGCAAAATGCTGATTTAGAGTTGGTTTAGTATATAAGCGGTGCATTTCTTTAAATAAAATTCGGAATTAATCTAGAAGACAAAAAATAAACTTCTTTTAATTCTCAATTCCAAAAAGGACATTTTAATGCTCGTTGAATAGCGGCTGCAGAGCTAAGATAATACTGATAAAATAAAATAACATATTGTTACGGAAATCGAAACGACCTAATATTGTTTAGCAACAAAAACGATAAACAAAAGCCACACGATACAAATACATACTAACACTAAGAATACAATGAACGTGTTGATTATCTAAAGCTACATATATGTACAACAAACCAAAAAGGGATAGACAACATAAGCAAAGTACACAAACAACAATGTATTAAAAATAGAGCTCTCGAGAAGGGGAGATTACGAACCTTCCACTTCAAGAATGTTCGTTAGACTGGTTGTGTCGGACTATAAAAGGGCTGGACAAAGCAGGCAACAGTCAGTTATAATCCAGTCAGCCTTGTATGAAGACGCGTTGCGGTTTGAACGTACAAGTGGTATTGCTTGCAAAAAGGTTGTAAACAGAGAAGATCTAACGAACAGTTGTTAGTGTTAACGCGGACAGAAGTGTGAAATAGAATAGTGTACAAGCAAATTATTGTTGTATCGTTAAGTTGTATACGATGGCACGCAAAAGTAGTGTAGAGAATAAAGAGAGTTTAAGAGAAAATAAACACATTTGTTTTTACTTGGTTTGCAATTAACGAACTCATATCTAAATGTTTTTAAAAGGTAAAAACGTAACAATATATTACATAGCGATCTCGCCCAATATAAATGATTGTTAATTTAACTTTTAAGTAATGTACGGATATTAATAAAAAACCTGTTTGTACTTAAAGTGAACACCACTATTGTAATTAATTAAAACCGGGAATACTCATGTTATTATTAGTATCAGCTTATGTATCAAATTGCAATAAAATTAATTTTATTTAAAAACGTTTTGATTGGTTAATTTAATGAATTTTTAGCAATAAGAATATTATGTTACATTAAAATTATTTTGTTGATTTAGCATTATTGTTAATTTTAAGTAGTATAAATAGTTAAATAAAAAATTAGCATGTGGTTCAGTAATAAAAATATTGTCTTTGATTATTGTGCGACTTTACCTTCAAGTTACAAGTGCTTGAGGTATAAAAATCAACAATTAATAAAACAGTTAAAATTTATGTGTTATTAATTGAGTATAAACATTTTTGGTGAGCCCTAGATAAGGACACGCAACCTTCAGCATAGCACCAAACATTTTTTGCGGCATCACACATCCTTCATAAACGTATCAAACACATTTTTAGGATTCCGCAGACCGGAAAGGAAAGGCTTCCTATTTTGAGGAGCGGCTACGGCGTCGACAGGAATCTTGGAATCAGTTTCAGGAAACGGATTCCAAGATTCGAGATGCATGCGAAGAACCTATGAAGCTCGAGTACTTCTTTACGGACTATTACGAAAAAATCAAACGCGTAGCCTCCGAATACATTGAATTATTCGAAAATGAAGCCACTCATCTAAAACAAAAGCCGATAACTGGGAGTTTAATCCATGAAGGAGATAAAACTTTAAGAGATATTGATTCCGTAGAAGTTCCTAGCAACGCCTGCGGGATTATGAGAAAGTTGAATGCCAAACTATCAGCATTCATTCCTTTATTAAATGGAGTTATAATTACAAAAGACCAAACTCTACAATATTTTGAATTAAAAATAGACACATTAAAGAGGTTTTCGGAGCAAATCGACACGCTTCATGGTGAAGCTCACGAAACACTAACAGATCCAGTAGCCAACGGGCTAGATCAGGATCAATATGACAAAACAGTCGATCAAATGCATCAAGTGCTGGTCAATCTTGCTATTAAGGCTGACCAAATGAGGAGTGTTGCCCATACACAAAATGGAGTAACACCGGTTTCAAACATTGTTAGTTTAATACAGCTGCCAAAGCTCATGATTCCAAAATTGTATGGCAATTATTTAAAATGGCGCCAATTTCACGATTTGTTTTCTGAAATGATAGATAAACAACCGATACCATCTATTGAAAAAATGTGCTATCTAAATAGCAACTTGTCAGGGGAAGCTGAACATCTAATCAGTCAGTTTTCCCTTTCGGACTCAAATTATACGGCTGCTTGGAAAACGTTAATGGAACGTTACAACAATAAAAGAATTCTTATGGCCAACTTGGTGGACAAAATACTCAATTAACAGTCCGTGACGTCATCAGCCCAGTCAATCAAAAACCTACATGATACCACTAAGGAGTGTTTATTGGCACTAAATAATTTGGATTTTAATATATCATCATGGGATGCAATTTTCATACAAATACTGGTCAAAAAACTTGATAGGAACACGTACATAAGGTACATGCAATCATTAGCAAACCCGAAAGACCTACCATCTATAACCGAATTTCTTTCGTTCCTGGAACTTCATTTTCAATCATTGGAGGCAATTTCTCCCAAAGAAAAAACCTCCCAAAAGGCAGTTTCAGCTTCACTTTCGTCCAATTATAACAGCTCATACGGACTGTGCAGTGGCAATAATCATAAAGTATACCATTGCAACAAGTTTCTGCAATTATCTGAAGAGGAACGGTTACGTTGGGTTCAACGTCAACACTTATGTGTCAACTGCTTTGGTAGTGACCACAATTCAAAAATCTGCAATTCTGGTAACTGCAAAAAATTTACTAAAAACACAATACGCTGCTTCATTTAGAAAAGAATGACAATATTCAAAAACATAAAAGGCATTCAGCAGAAAACTTTCCACAGCAAAATAAAGATTCAAACCATCAGGTAACTTCAACCACTACATCATCATCCAACGTTGCTGCGGGCCGCCAGGGCACATCAAGTGGAAGGACATCCACTGTATTAAACTCAGGCTCACAAGTAAACATAGTCTCCAAACGCCTCTGCCGAGAGTTGTTTATCTCGCCATCGGGAGCATCACTTTGCCTTGACGGCATTGGTGAAATTCAACAAAAAGCAAAATATCGCATAAATGTTGAGTTGAAATCCAGAGATCGCAAGTTCTCAACAAACGTGGAAGCTTATGTACTTCCAAGCATTATACCAGCGCAACCAAATCAGTACATTAACATCTGAAATTAGAATATTCCTGAAAATATCGATTTAGCAGATCCTCATTTTGATCAACAAGAAAGAATAGATGTGCTCCTTGGGTCAGAATTCTACTATAGATTGACTCAAAGTCGAACAATACATCTTGGGGACAATCTACCAACACTCCAAAACACGCAATTGGACTGGATTGTAGGCGGAGCAGTTGGAAAAAATTTAGTGTCTAAACCTCTAGAAGCGCTAACATGTGCAGTATTGGAAGACACCTTACTCGAAGAATCATTGAACATCTTTGGACGAGATTGAAGACAACCAAAAAGGTCTGTCACCGTCAGAAAAAGATTGTGAATCTCATTTTATCCAAATGTAAACACCAATGCAGATGGTCGCTTTGTAGTCAGTCTCCCTTTTCGAGAAAACCCAACAGCATTGGGGGAATCCAAAACAATAGATTTATGAGTCTCGAACGTCGACTTCTGCAAAAGGAAGACATAAAAGGTCAATACATAAAATTAATGCAAGAATATGAACAGTTAGGACATATGGAAAGGGTTGATATTGATGTCGTATTGGACCCCAAATATTTTATTCCCCACCATTGCATTTTCAAACCAGATAGTATCACAACAAAACTGAGGGTCGTCCTTGACACATCAGCAAAAACATCATCAGGCCATTCGTTAAATGATTTGATGTATACAGGGCCAACTGTGCAAAGTGAACTATTCTCTATTTTGCTGCGTTTTCGACTACCAAAATTTGTCTTTACCACTGACATTGAAAAAATGTACAGGCAAATTGTAATGCATCCCGATGATCAAAAATATCAGTTAATTATTTGGAGAGAAGATCCATCGCTTCCCATTAGTTACTACAAACTCAACACGGTTACATATGGGACACGCGCAGCGCCATATCTAGCCACAAGATGTTTACAAAAATTGGCAGATGAAAATTTCATAAAGTATCCATATGGCTCACAAATGCTCAAACACAATTTTTACGTAGACGATGGCCTTGGTGGTTCAGACAGTCTCAATATTGCACTTGCGATACAGCAAGAACTAATTTTAATTTTAAAAAGCCATGGCTTTAATTTAAAAAAATGGTGTGCAAATCATCCTCTGTTACTGAAAGATATTCCAGTCAGTGATCAGGAAGTAGATTTAGATTTCAGCAGTACCAACACCAATACAGTAAAAACATTAGGATTACTGTGGTTACCTACAAGAGACAAATTTTGCATTAAGGTCAAAGCTAATAATTTACATACAGTTTCATAACGTACAGCAACCTCAGATCTGGCTAAATTATTTGATCCTCTCGGGCTACTAGCACCCGTTGTTGTCAAGACAAAGATTTTTATTCAAAAATTATGGCAGCTAAAACTAAACTGGGATGAACCATTACCTAAAGATCTTCATGAAAATTGGACTAAATTCAGAAATGACTTAAACAGCTTAAACAATTTCAAAATTCCTCGACACGTCTTTAATGGGAATCTTCCAGCAAATACGCAATTACACATATTGTCAGATGCTTCCGTAAAAGCTTACGGTACAGTTGCCTATATACGAGCAACTCTTAAACACAGAAGAGTTGTTGCACAATTACTCTTTACCAAGACACGGTTCGCTCCATTAAAACAACAGACTTTACCACGTCTAGAGTTATGTGCTGCAGTCATGGCTGCTCAACTTGGACACAGAATTGAAACTGATCTTCAGATTAGAAATTTGCCTATGTTTTTATGGACAGATTCCGAAATAGTACTATCTTGGATAAACGCTCAATCCTCATTGTACCACACATTTGTAGCTAATCGAGTTTCCAAAATACCAAAATCCAGAGGACTATCGGCAACAAAACTCGCCGAATGCAGTTTATGGTTCCATGGGCCGTTGTTTTTGCGCGGAAAAGTACAAAATTGGCCACCTGAATTCTCACATCGACTTATTCCAAATGATAAAGAGAGAAAGAAGACAACCGTTATTACAGCAGCCAGTTGCTCCAATGACGATTTTGTTTACAAGATTCCTCATAAAAACTCATTCAGAACTCTTCAAAGGACCCTAGGATACATGCTTAGATTCATCAGAAACACAAGAATAAAAAAGGAAGAATGTCCAACATGTAAGGCATTAATTCCGACTGAGCTGGACGATGCACTATTCTTAATCATAAAAACCATTCAAAGGTCCGACTTTTCTTCAGAAATAAATCAACTTCAAAAGAACAAAGAAGTCGATAAAAAAAGCTCTATCATAAGTCTTTGTCCATTTATAGATGGTTCAGACATACTACGGGTGGGAGGACGATTGGAAGCGTCATTGCTATCCTACGATGCTAAACATCCAATGCTGATTGCATATAATGATCCCATCGTAAAACTCTTATTCATCATGATTCACGAAGAAAATAGTCATTGTGGACCACAAGCACTTTTGAACACAATCAGATAACGAATTTGGCAATAAAAGGTAAAATAATGGCGCGAGCAACAGTACAGAAATGCGTAAGATGTACAAAGGCTCAACCACAATTATGTCAACAAATTATGGGAAATCTTCCAAAGACTTGGGTTACCCCAGCACGACCTTTTATCAACACTGGTGTAGATTATTGTGGACCGTTCTGGATTCACTATAGGATTAGAGGCAAACGACCAACAAAGGCATATATTGCGACATTCTGCTGCTTCTCTACAAAGGCAGTTCATCTTAAACTGGTTTAAGACTTGTCAACAGACGCTTTTATTGGCGCTTTGAAACGATTTATTGGCCGACGAGACCGATGCAAAAACATCTATTGTGACAACGCTACGAATTTTATTGGAGCAAAAAATCAGTTAACAGAACTAGATGATAGCATTTACTCTTCTAAAGCGCAATCATCAATTATTTCCGCTTCTAGTTTAAAGGAATACATTTTCATTTCATTCCACCGAGAGCACCACATTTTGGAGGTTTATGGGAGGCAGCCGTAAAATCAGCGAAGCATCTTTTATTTCGGAATGTCGCAAATGCATCTCTAACCCAAGAAGAATTGGAAACGATCATAGTAGAAATTGAAGCGATACTTAACTCTCGTCCACTAACACCAATAACAAATGATCCAAATAACCTTAAAGAATTAACTTTCCTTATTAGCGAACCACTTACCTCACAAGTCGATAGCAAGGCACAACTATCAAAAGTATCAGTTTTATCTCATTGGAAATTGGTATCCCATCTCAAAAATTAATTTTGGGACAGATGGTCTACAGAATACTAAAATGAACTACAACAACATAGCAAATGGCAGAGACAATTTGCTAATATTAAGGTTGGAGACATGGTTATTATAAAAGAAGATAACATGCTTATTATGAAATGGCCATTGGGAAGAATTACTCAAGTCAATACTGGTGATGACGGTGCAGCAAGAGTCGCAGACGTAAAAACCGCATCAGGAACATTTAAACGTCCAATTCATCGACTCGCCTTACTACCCATAGAACAAGATCCTGAAGTTACTATTCCCACTGAGAATAATAATGGCAATATCAAAAGATTCAAAGATGAACCTAAGGCCAAGAGAATTAAAATACCAACAAAGCATATAACACTTGCGTTACTTACTACACTATTACTATTACCACTAGCATATGGATCTCCAGTCAAAAATAAAAGGTTCGGATCAAAGTTCGGAATCCATTTCGAACAAATTGGAGCAGCCGGTATTTCAATTACCGAATGGAATCTGTTCGTATACTACGATCTAGCTGCTTATTGGTCCGAAACATCAATCCTTGTCAATGGGACGAGATCAATACAAATCATCTGTAAGATGCTACAACACAATACATCATGCCTCAGTACGATTGATCACTTTAAACAAATGGAAAATGAGTTACAACTAGATAACCAATTATTGCGAAGAAAAAGGGGTACACTGGATATAGTTGATAATGTTGCTCATTCATTATTTGGCATCCTGGATTCAGAATACGCTGAACATATGTCTGATACAATAAAACAAGTCAATGGAAATGAATCGTATTTGCTTAAATTGTTAAAAAATCAAACATCAATTGTTGATTCAACATTAAATATTATACGTCAGAATCAAGTAACATCTAAAGCAAGATTTGAACGACTGGATCAGGAAATCAAAATATATGCCGAGAAAATACATGACATTAACAACGTATTAGTACAATTGCAACTCAACTAATTGTTTAATTCCGCGGTTCTTGAATTAACTCTAATTGGAAATAGTATTAAAAAAATACAGGCAGCAATCCTTAGCACACTTATGGAAACACGTCATGGAAAAATCAGTCCATGGTTACTCACCCCAGAACAATTACAAATTGAAGTTAACCAGATCATATTCCATTCACCGCAATCGCTGATTTTTCCAGTATCAGAAAAATCGAATTTTCTTCAATTATTTAAACTTATGAGAGTAAAGCGAACACTAACGCAACAACACGCCATCTTTAAAATAGCCCTACCATTGGTCGAACATGAAAAATTCAATGTATTTCACCTGATTTCGGTCCCTAACCTGATGAATAATACAATTGCAGCCATTAAACCATGTACGCATGTCGTAAACAATACATTCCTTTTACCAGTTCCAAGTTCAGCTCCTGTTACATAATAGAACAAGGTGTCTTTGTTTGCTCCAATATTCAAATTCGTTACAATTTTGGTGCAAGTATCTGTACGTGCGAAATTAATTTATACAGCAACAAAACAACACCAACTTGTATTCTGGAGAAAACTGACGCAAAATGGATACCAATCGACAAAGGAAATCAATGGATATATGCCAGTCCACAATGCTCAAAAGCCACCGCTGTTTGCAATAGGGAAATCATTCCCATATCATTGAAGCGCTCTGGTCTGCTCACGCTAGATCCAGAATGCTTCCGCAAACATGACTCTATTACTATGAACGGACGACAAGCTATATCAAGCACAATAAGATCCTCATATACAAATCTCAGATCGTTGCCTAAGAATATTACAGTCTCCATCCACAACAATAACTCAACCTCAATAAATCCGGAAAAAATATATGCCAAGAATATGAACGAGCTCTCAAACTTGCAAAAAAACATTATACATACATACATAACATTACCCAACAAATTTAAGTCCCACCAACTACACAACCATGCGATTGGGTACATTGCACTTTTCTTAAGTCTGGTGACACTCATCATAATTGCTAAAACACGCAGAAGTCAAAGTAGACAACAAAGACCAACAATAGCTACTGAAAATGCTGAAAAAACTATCGAACTTCAATCAGTTAGACCAGAAACCAACAACAGGACCCCTACACCCATGCCACGTCAACTCATGCTAGATAATTAGTCCAGCACAACGGCTTATTCAGCTTAACCACACATCCTCATTTGGTTGAACATCCGTTCAACGTGGGGGAGAATGTTTGTACTTAAAGTGAATACCACTACTATAATTAGTATAATGGTCTACACATGGGGAATACTCATGTTATTATTAGTATCAGCTTATGTATCAAATTGCAATAAAATTAATTTTATTTAAAAACGTTTTGATTGGTTAATTTAATGAAATTTTAGCAATAAGAATATTATGTTACATTAAAATTATTTTGTTGATTTAGCATTATTGTTAATTTTAAGTAGTATAAATAGTTAAATAAAAAATTAACATGTGGTTCAGTAATAAAAATATTGTCTTTTATTATTGTGCGACTTTACCTTCAAGTTACAAGTTCTTGAGGGATAAAAATCAACAATTAATAAAACAGTTCAAATTTATGTGTTTGAATTGGTAACTTATTAATTGAGCATAAACAACCTCTTTAATTTCATTTTATTTTCAATATCCGTTTATCAAGTGTAAACTGTCCCATAGTGCCCAATATGCTTTTGTAAGAGGACTTTCTGCGGATATCTCATTTCTAGTAGGTCGCTTGTCCTCTTCCTTAGCTGCTATTATCTTCGCCATAATTGGGTCATTTTTCTCTGCTTCGGCCCAGTCTTCGTTGGCTTCGATCTTCGTTAGCCGGATATCAAGGATGCATTCCTTCTTCTCAGCTTTCGCGCAATGTTTACACTCCAAATTACAGGGTCGGCGTGAGAGACCATCAGCATTTCCATGTTTTACACCTCTTCGTTCTGTTAATGGCAATAGTTGGGGATCATCGTCTTCAATTTTCTTGCATCCTTTTCTAGCTTTTACATCTGCATTTCCAGTAACATGTTGATCATTTCTATCCAAATGTTTCCCGCGGCTTTTAATGGATCTACCCGTTTCAACGTTCTGTTCATCATAAGTCATATGTGTAGCAATGGCACATCGTCTTGTTGGTGAGATGGATCTTGACTTCATGCGTGGCGCTTTGCTTACTTGTGGTCTAGAAATCGTGCGAGCGGTCTCCTGCGCTAGTGTGTATGCCACGGTCTCTGCAAAGGTTGTCTTCACTGTAGAACATACCGCTAATTTGATGTTTGGGTCACTTATACCATTTACAAACGGTCTTAAAGTTGTCTATCAACGGGTGGTTTTCTCCCAGATATATTTACTTACTTAATTACTTCATTGGCCATAACAACCCGATTAACGGATTTCGGCCTGCCGCAACACATCCTTCCAGGCGCCTCTTCTTCTTGCGCGCCTACGCCAGTTGGTCACACCAATCGATGACAGGGTTTCCGCGATTTGGTCCTTCCAACGGATACAAGGTCGTCCTCTTCGGCGACTTCCGCAGATCCCCGCATCAAATACCCGTCTAACCGGTGCATTCTCCTCCATTCGAACGACATGGCCGGGCCAACGCAGCCTCCGGATATTAATACGCTGCACAACGTCTATGTCGTTGAGGAGCCCACTGTTGGATCGGATGCGGAAATCATCGCCAACTCATACTGGACCGAAGATTTTACGCAGTACTTTTCTCTCGAACACTCTCAAGGCTGTTGCATCAGTACTTAATAGGGTCCATGCCTCTGCGCCATAAAGAAGCACGGGTAGGATAAGCAACTTGTAGAGTGTTAGTTTTCTCGTACGAGAGAGGCCTCTGCTACTCAATTGCCTATTGAGACGATAGTATCATTTGTTGGCAAGAGTGATCCTGCGCTTGATCTCCAGACTGACATCATTTTTGGTGGTAACGGCGGAGGCAAGATAAATAAATTCCTTGACTGTATCAAAAGTATAGTTATCGGCCGTAATCTGAGAATCAATACGCCGCACGTCTCTACTTGTCGATAACATATACTTTGTTTTGCCCTCATTTATTGCTAAACCCATCTTAGCAGACTCCCGTTCAATAGTATTAAAGGCAGCAGTAACATCTCTTGATGTCAATGTCGTCAGCGTACGTAAGCAACTGGACACTTTTTTGAAAAATAGTGCCATTGCTATGCACTCCTGCCTTTCGCAGAACACTCTCCATGACGAAGTTGAAGAGGCCGCATGATAAGGGGTCGTCTTGTCTGAAACATCGCACGGTACCAAAAGATTCGGAGAAGTCCTTTCCTACCTTGACGGAGCTGCAGGAATTGCTCAACGTCATTCGGAATAGCCTTATCAGCTTCGCAGGTATACCGAGCTCAGACATTGCGGCAAAAACACGATCACTTATGGGGCCATCGAAGGCTGCCCTATAGTCGACAAAAAGATGGTGTATGTCGACTTGTTTTTCGTGGGTCTCTTCCAGGATTTGGCGTAGTGTGGAGATCTGGTCGATGGTGGACTTGCCAGGTCTGAATCCGCACTGATAAGGTCCAATTAGTGTTTTGACGAGTGGTTTCAGTCGTTCACACAATACGCCTGTAAGAACTTTATATGCGATAGGGAGAAGGCCCTGTAGTTGGCGCATATTGTAGGGTCTCCCTTTTTCAGGACAGGACAGAGGACACTAAGGTACCAATCGTTGGGCATACTTCCCTCTAGCCATATTTTGGAAATAAGCTGGTGCATGCGCCCTGCCAACTCATTACATCCGGTCTTAAACAATTCAGCGGGGAGGCCATCAGGACCCGCCGCTTTATTGTTTTTCAGACGCATAATCGGGACTTTGACATCTTCATGGCTAGGTGGCGGAATCTCCACACCGTCATCATCTATCGGGTTCGGAACATCATCTTTAAAGGCGGTATTGGTGTCGTCATCGCCTTGTAGCAGAGTAGAGAAGTGTTTCCTCCACAATCTCAGCACCCCTTGCGAATCTGTTACCAAGTTTCCATTTTCATCTTTGCAGGAAGACGCTTCGGGTTTATAAGCCTCGGTTAGATGCTTAACCTTTTGATAGAATTTTCGAGCATCATTCCTACATCTCTACATCTCGACTCCTCACTCTTCTTGCGTCTGAAAAGGCGTCTCTTATCCCTTCCTTTCTCTCTATAGTTCTCGACAATGGCTCGCGAAGCGGCTGACTGCAACGTTTTCTTGTATGCGGCGTTTTTCGCTGCAGTTGCCTCGCGACACTCCTCATCGTTCCATTGATTTCGTTGGGGTGGGCGTTCGAAACTAAGGGCTGTTTCCGCAGTAGTGCGCAAGGAGTTTGAGATGTTGGCGTACAGTCCGCCACTGTCGTTGAGATTAGATGGGGAACGACGGAGCTAATCCGAGATTTGAGCGAAGAACGCCACAGCTGTCCTTTGTGATCGCAGCGTCTTAACGTCCAACTATCGCAATGCGCAGACCTCGAGGCGCTAATGCGCAATCGAAACTTGGCTCCGACAAGGTGGTGGTCCCAGGCGATATTTGGACCTCTGAATGTGCGCACATCTAGTACACTGAATACATGCCTTCCGTCTACCACAATATGATCAATCTGGTTGGATTTTGATTGATCAGGGGACATCAATGTGGCCTTGTGAATGTCGAGATGTTGAAACTTGGTGCTACATACTACCATGTCGCCGCGTCGAAATTGATCAGCCTCATACCATTGGAGGTAGTGTTCGCGTGGAGGCTGAACTGCCCGACAGTGGGGCCAAAGATACCTTCCTGCCCGACCTTCGCATTAAAATCTCCGAGAACGATTTTGGCGTCATGAGTATATAAGCTGCACTAATATCTCAATCACCATTGAAAAGGCTTGAAGTGACTCATTAGCCCTTTGCGCCCGGTACCTTAACTCCGGTACAGTTCTCGTTTGTGCTCGTCGACGAATTTTCGCTGTAACGCCACCATTAACTCGCTGTACTTGTTCCTGCAGCTGGCTGGTATGGTTTCTAGGATCTCAGCTGCAACACCTTTTATCGCCAAAATTAGTTCCAGAGCCTTCTCTCCATCGCCCCTTCCGTTTCTGCTGGCTACTGTCTCGAATTGGAATTTGAATACGGATAGGGGTGTGCTACCATCAACGCAAGGTGGTTTTATCCTGCCGGTACCTTCTGATAAGATTCGCACTGGTTCCGGTCGCTGTCTCTGGAGGTTGTTGATCTTTTCCTCCATCATAACGAGTTTTCCATCGACATTTTTTTCCAAATCGTGCACTTTCGTGTCAACGGTCTTTTCTAAATGTGACACTATTTCCTCGACACCCGTGATTCTTTTGCTGACCGACTCATGTATTTCCTGCTGCTTACCTGATGTCGCTTCGAGTACCTTTTCAATTTTTGTCAAAATTGCTGCTTGTAGTTTTTGCTTTGCGGCTCTAGAAGCTTCTCGTATATCAACAAATAGTTTTTCGTTCGCTTCTTGCATTTTGCGATTTTAGGCTCTAGAAGCTTCAAATAGATTTTAGTTCTCAGATCTAGAAGCTTCTTGAACGTCAGCCAGAAGTTTTTGATTTTCGGCTCTAGAGGCTCCAAATAGCTTTTGGTTTGCTTCTTGTGCATCAGCAAATACTTGCATTTTCTCCATCATAGCGGCTAGCAACGAATTTATGTCAACACCGCTAGGGGTTTTAGGGGCCTGTAACTCTCGTTCCTTTTCATCCTCGAACTCGCGAATATCGATGTCAATGCCTTGAAGCTGCAGTCGTACCTTTAACCGCCATTGGAGTGCCCATTGTTGGCAGCTTTACTCAACGTTTAAGTCGTTCCACTGTAATTAAATTAAAAACATTTTTGTTTTATTTTCACTGTGCACAAACAAGAGCAAAAAGTAAGACAATTTTTTATGGGTATATTTCTGGCAGTCGTATTTGCATTGTATCTATTCTTTCTCACAAACTTCACTGTGTTAATGACATAGCAAATTATTGTTCTCTTTCTTCAGATTTTTTTCTCTTTTATATCGAATGGCAATTGTTTTTCTATTTGTTTCTTTCACTATTTATTTCCACTAAAAATATTCTTTTTATTTATTTATTTTTTAGATTTTTACACTATTCATTGCTTATAGATTATTTTTAATTTTTGTGCTTTTTATTTTAAACTTTTTTCTTTTTTTTTTTTTGGTTTCTTATTATACTTTGGTGATTTTATCACTTCTGCACACTTAGTTAAATAACTTAATTATTCCTTTAGTTTTATTAACTTTACTTTTTATGCCACAATGTTGTTTTTATTTATTTGGTTTAGCTTGTTTTTATAGCAATTTTTACAAACTTTATAGAGATTCTCTTAACGTTTCTTCAAGTCACTCACTCACACAAAAAGTGAAAAATTGTTTTTTTTTGTTCAACTTTTTGTTTACATTCACTGATTTTGCAACTCTTTTTTTACATTTCCTTCTTTAAGCTTTCATTTAATTAGTTTAAGTATTTTGGCAGGATCGGCATGTAATTAAATTAAAAACATTTTTGTTTTATTTGCTGGAGCAAAGAACGTCAGTTTATTTTATGTCTGACTTTAATATTTTACTCTACTTTAAAACTAAGCCTATTATTATAAATTGGAATGTGCTGAGCATGCATGTGTCACACGATACTCAATTATTCAAACCAAGCAAGTTCCCAAGCTAAATGTGGGAAAATGCTGACACCATGTCTACAAGCAACAGTAGCGATGTAGCCGTGGTATGTGATTTTAATATAGTAACGATTATGACGCATGGTATAAACACACAAATGACGTGCATGCACTACACCTTCCATTTTCAGAAGAATGATCTTGTAATATTTCCAAGATCATTCTATACAAAGAAAAACTTTAACTAATTATCTTATATGTACATACAGTTACTAAAGTATACATACGGTTAACAAGTTTCAGCAATTTTTTAACCGTTTTCGTTGAAAATCTTCATAGCTTCCTCGATTTTAAGACGGACTTTTACATTGGTTAAACAATTTCTGAAATTGAACTGAATTGTGACCCTGCACAGGCCCACAAGGGAATACATCCGATTAACAAATTTCACAAATTGCTGAACCAATGCAAAAGACCGTCTTAAAATCGAAGAAAGATGTCAGAGAATTATAAAGATTTTCAACGAAAACGGATTGGTTAAAAATTTCTGAAATTTGTTATCCGTATGTATAGTTTTGTGGCTGAGTGTATATATTAGTACATGTATGTATTCTTATTTATTTGCCTTTATTATTTATATTAATATGGCAGATACAACATATTACAATATACAACAGCACTACAACATGCCAAAGACAATTCGCTGAAGGAACGCAATAATCTGAGAGTGGCTGTAGATGAACTAAAATGTAGACAATTGTCCCCAAATTTTGAAACTACAAATCACAACACAATGTCTAAAGATTTATAACCATCAGCTCCTTTACAAAGATAAGTTGTAGCTGAAAATTGATTCTACAAATACAATTGCACAGTAGAAAATTGTCAAGGTTACACAAAATTCTCTTGAACTTATACCTGCCAGAGGAATTTGATACTAAAGACGTAGGAGCGGATAATTTAGAAATACAAAAGGATTGTTATCAAATAAAGTATATCAGTTGTGTGATTTACCTTCCCTTCAGAAAAGAAAAAGAAATTATTTTTCCTTTTCTCCAGAATTTTAGGAAAATGAAGACCCCGTTTCATTATGACAACAATATTTGAATAAAGGCCTGGAATATAAAAGGATATAAAGACGAAGTTAAAAAAAATCATGCTTTAAATTACATGAAAATTATATGTTTAAATTATCAAAAGCAGTCCTTCCCGAGTGATCCCTGGGTGGCCACTAAGCATTGACCATCACGATTTTTCATTATTATTTCCGATCTTTCCTTTTTATCCCCAATAATTTTATTTTTGGGGTTTGCGCAATTTATAATTTCTTTAATTTAGTGTTCGCAACTTTTTTTTAACAATTAAAATTAAAAATTTAAATAATTTTTTTTCAAATATCATAACACTAAGTGACGTCATCTATCTTACGGTTGTCATACTAATGTTATCAGCTACTTTTCAAGCTTTAAATGAGTAGACCTAAGTCAACTATTCCATTAATAACAGGATGATGCAACGTAAACTTTAAGCGAACTATTTTATTTTTTTTAATATATATAGTTTATAATAGTTTTATATGCACGTGGTTGACACACAAAAGAAAATTCGTGGAAAATTCATAAAAGATCTAACCTCTATGTTGTAGGGATTATTGACAGGACGTGCAAGCAATGATATAAGAATTTTTTAAGATTATAATTCGCAGTCTTCGATTTTTTCTGTGGGTCGTGGGTCTTCAAAACCCCCATCAACCATTTTCACAGAAGATCAGAAACCTGCTTAAGTTGAAACACGACAAAAACTGAGAGGCCCGAAGAGCCAAAAGTGTGAGAGGCAAGTAAGGGCGAGGAATCAAAGTTCTGTAATCTGTAACAAATATACATGGTACAGTTTTGCCCTGCTATTAAGTTGAAATTTGCTGTAAAAGGTGAAAAAGTTGTACCCGCAACTGAAGAGGCAAACATCACAGAAAATGGTGAAGCTCGGTTGTGTTAGCCAATGGTGTTGTGTAAAAGAATAAATAAATATTGTTTATTTTTATAAAAAAAAAGGAAAATAATAATAATAAAAAAAAGATGATTCCATATTGAAGACAAGATTATAGACATATAAAATACATGCATACGTACATATAAAAAAATAGTATAAGAATATAATGCCATCAAATTGGAATAAAATTGGAGACGTATATGAAAATGTAAATGGATAATCCATTTTTGTTTGCTTTATTTGCATTAAAAAATGCGAAGAGTATGGACAATGTGTACAGTACAAGTGATGCGTCAGCATCTTGTTGGCACATTAAGCAACAGCATACTTCGGAGAATGATGCAATTGTGGAACAAAATCCAGCGAAAACCTTACTTACGTTCACCACTCAATGCTGTAGTAATTACGATGAAGAACATGAAACGTAATACTTAGAAAGATTTCATCAAAATATGGTTGGAAAATTGACCGGAACACATCAAACTCCAAATAAAATGGGCGACAGGAATTATCTGGTTTCGAATTATAATCAGGTACCAGATAACTATGTCCCCGAAGATCCAATATCGCTATTACATAATGGATAAGGTTTTAATCGTTTCTATAATGACAATGACAACGACGAAAACGGTGAATCCAATGGCTATAATGTTGACCGAATAAGGAAACAGTCGCACAGCCTTATAAACGTGCGTTTCAGAAATGAAAGTCTTTTTAGGAGACTAAAAAAACAATTTCTAAAGGGAGATATTCTCATACACCGGTGAACAAAACTAAACCAATGGTCAAGACATTTGCTACAAATACCCTGAATATTATTTCATACTCTTTTAATTGTTATGTGGTCGAAAACTAAATTTATTTTATTTATTCAATATAAAAAATAATTACAAAGCTTACTGATCTAACTTAAAAGTTACTAATAACAAGTGGTTATTTAATGTTATATGTAAATAATATGATTGTAAATATAACTTTAATTATTTACACTATACTTCCTTTTCAAATATTTAAATATTTAAATCATAAAGATTATACATATGTATATAGATATAAATTAATAATAAAATTATTTGTTAACCCTGCTGTTAGGTTAAAAAAACTTTCGAATCTTAGGTAAAGGACCATTTTGGTCCACTTTGCATATTCCATAAATAATTCGATATAAAACTATTTTGACCAAACATTTTAAATAATTTAAATTGTTACAAAAGTTCTGGAATTCACCATTTCTATACAGATATGTATACCACGAGTATAAGTTTTACTTCAGTTCGGGTTTATTCCGGTCTATTATGAGCGAGGATAAAAAGTGCTGTCCACTTTGATGATGTTATCAACAGAAGTCAACAAAAAAGTAGTGACAAGTTGGCTCCAATTCGTGAGTTATGGGACTATTGAGAAGCACTTCTTTCAATGTTTTATAACTGTCATGAAAATGTCACTATTGACGAGCAGCTAATGGGTTTTAGAGGACGATGTTCCTTTAGGCAGTATATGCCTGTAAAGCCAGCCAAATTTGGGCTTAAATTTTGGTTAGCTGTAGACTCCAAATCAGGATACATATGGAAAATACAACCGTACCTTGGAAAACCAAAAAATTATAAGCCTGAAAAAATATAAGAAAACCGTGTCGTGTTGGAGGTTACAGAAGAATTGAAAGGGCAAAATATTACAGTTGATTGCTTTTTTTCATCTTTTGAGTTGTGGAAAAATATTTTACAAAGGAAACTGACTTATGTGGGAACAGTTCGAAGAAACAAAACTTTTATCCCACCGGAATTGCTTAAATACACAAAAGTTCCTTTATATACATCCACGTATACCGGCCATAAAAAAGGTACTATATTGATGAGCACCATGCACAAAACAAATGAAATCGATTTCAGTAATCATAAGAAGAAACCTGCAATCATTTCTTATTATAACTCTACTAAAGTTTTGTTATATTTTATCATTATTTATCGTTTCTGTAAAAATAATTTCTTTTATCTTAGAGGCGTTGATACTGCTGATCAAATGATTAGCTACCACAGCACTAAAAAAAACAAATAAATGGCCAAATGTTGTTTTTTCTAATATAGTTGATATATATGCATTGAATGCATTTATTTTATGTTCAGAAATTGATTCTTCGTGGGCTGCAAATGATTCAAATCGCAGAATACCTGAGTTTTTTGCCAGCTAGCTATTTGCCCATCAAAAGAATACATGTTGAAAAGGACAGTCAAACCTAAAAATCCATTTGTGGCATAGCTATTGACTCAACTACATACATCGTCATCAAATAGTGTACCATCTACAAGCGGTGATACACAAAAGTCAGCTCCTAGAAAACGGGGAATATGCAATTGCTGTAAGTCTAAATGTGATGTCAAATGCATTATATTCAATAAATTTGTATGCAAATTGAAGGGAAAAACACTTTGTTCATCTTTCTGCGAAAATAGCAATAAGCCAATTATTATTTTTCTTTACTTTTACTGATATACAGAATAAAATAAATTCCATGGACCAAAATGGTCCATTACCTAAGATTTGTAACTTAAATTAATTAAATTTTGTTCTGTTCGATTTTGCCCTACATAGCTAAAAACGCACTAAAACCATTAATATATAAAAAATTACCATTTTAAGTTGATACGATAAGCCATTGCAAACTTAAATAAAAATTTAAAAAAAATTTGACCAAAATGGTCCAAACATGCATGTTTTTGATGGTTTACAAATTAGTGTGTGTAAATCTAGTTGGTGGGTTAATTTTTCGTCCATGACGAGTCCTGTAAGCACTACAAGATTCAGTTTCAGTAGTTTTAACTGGTAAATTCGAGTCAGAAGTATTCACTGTATTACTACTATTTTCTTTATTAGAGTTCTCAGATTTTTGGAATGTGTGTTCATTTGTATCCTCAGAGTTTAATGAGTTTTTAGGATTTTTGAATATGTGTTGTTCATTTCTTGCAAACAAAGCACCTTCCTTATCTTTAACTACAAATATGACAATTGATGTTTTCAGCTGGACATTTTTTCTATGAGGCAGCCATACATATATTTTTTTACACCACTGGAGGGACTCGTAAGTATCGCAGCAGTTTTTTTATTTTCATTTTTGTTTTCTATTTATTTTTATAATTAAAATAAAAATTGCCTGTTGAACCGGTACTTGTTGTTGATGAACTGGAACTTGTTGGACTGGTACTGTTGTTGATTAACTGGAACTTGTTGGACTGGTACTTGTTGTTGTTGTACTGGAACTTGTTGAACTGGTACTTGTTGATATTGCAGTTGCTGCTGTTGATATTGGTGAATAAGGCTAGTGTTAAGGTTGTTGCTAATGATGAGTCTTGATGATCACTGGTTGATAATGTGGTGGTAGTATTGTTGGCTGTAAAGACACTGGACTCGATAGGTTTCAAAGGACGTTGTATTTTGTGAATTACTCTTTATGCTGCTCTCTTTTTTTACAGTTTTTCCATCAATGTCTGCACATTAATTTTGTTTTTCACTGAAGATAATATGCATTTTTTTGAGTTATTATATGCAGAGTACTGGTATCTAAAAACATTATTTTGTTTTTGCAATATTCGAGCTTTTGAGATGTAATTTTCGAAAAAATGCAATTAAAAAGTGTCATTAATTGGCGGTGGTACAGAAAATCTGGTTTTACTATGTAGATATACAAAATTCAATACATTAACACACATTAATTTATATTCACATCTATTCCCTTCGATTTTTCTTTTGAAGGTTTATTTTTATGTAAAATGTTATTGCGAAAAGTATATAACAATTTATATTTTTATACATATATCAACTTTTTAAGTACTTCTTGATGAGTTGTATTTTTAATTTTTTTTCATCACTATAGTTTTTAACTTTTCATTCCAATCGCACTTTTACAATATCTCTACCTTCTTAGAGCTTCACTGCGCGATGCACTTTCTTTTTAAAGCATTACTATTTCTACAGTTGTTGTAATTATCATTGTTTTGTATTATACTGAAAATTCTGTATGTTTATGTTTTGCTGACTATATTTTATTTAATATTTGTTTGTTAAAGTTTTGCTTTTTTGTTTCGAGCATTTTGTATTATTCACACAAAAGGTCACGTGTTATTGCTGGTATTGTATATAGCATATTGGGTGCTAGTTTTTCTTTTTTTTTTTGTTCTTCAATTATGGCTTTCAAATATATTTTTGTTATCTTCTTATATATAGAAATGAATGTGTGTTTATTTGTTTGTGGGTTTGTTTGAAGTCTGTAGACGGCTGAACCGATTTTCTTGAAATTTAGTATCTATCTATCTTGTATCTTCCTGTATGTATGGAAGGAGTTATAGGCTACTTTTTATGTTGAAATAGGCAAATAAAATAAAATAAAAAAGTATGAGTGTTATTGTCTAACAAAATATTACGTATACGCCACCCGTCAGCTCTATGTAATATTTTATACACGACAATGTGTTTATTTGTTTGTTGGTTTGTTTGTTTGAAGTCTATAGACAGCTAAACGGCTGCACCGATTTTCTTGAAATTGAATTGAAACAGTACCTTCCTGTATGTCTCGAAGGAACTATAGGCTACATTTTATTTTAAAATTTCAAGTAGGCGAGGTGCCACGCCCACATATCCAATAAGTATTTAATGTCGCATATCTCATAAACTGCAACAGCTAGATTCCTCAAATTGTGTATGGACAACTATATGAACAGAATGGGCAGACTTGCTGTAATAAAATTATTAAATTAATATATCGAAGAAAATATACCAGTTAGAGTCCTAAAATTTTGTCGAATCCACTTCAGTATCATATTTTAGACAAAAATGGGCTGACTAGGAAAACAGGGCGTGGTAGTTCCCTTATGAATCAAAGTTTAAACTTCTTATATCTGGGAAATCATTATAGATAAAATCATCAAATTGTACACGGGCAACACTGAAATCTATATGAATAATTTGTGAAAAAATGCCGGACTAGCAATAAGAGGGAGCCCTCCCATATAAATATGATACAAAAGTTCGTGTACATGGAAAACTACTAGAGGTAGAATCTAGCATGAACCCGTTTGACACACATATGAACATTTCGGGTTAGGGAAATAAATGGATTCTATTTTTATATGAATTCTTAGACAGAAAGTAAATACTAAACATCATCTGATAAACTATAAATAAAGTCATGTGTGTTGCCTGTTCATTCCAATACCTGTTTTATTATATGTTTGTAAAAATACGCATAGAGGGACATGTGTAACTTAGGTACCATTAACAGCAGACACAGACCATTGATGACACTATTCTGCCTTAATTTGTTAACTACCTATAGCATACATAATATTTTAAAGAACAAATTGTTACCTGTGGTTATATATATATAATACAGACCAAACCTTTATGCTCAGGTCATTTATGGTCACCCTAATAAAAAATATTAAATACTTTCTATTGCCCAAAATTCTTTATCTTGAAAATAAAAAAAATTGACCTGTTATGGTATATTTGCCTAATAATGATTGAAAGGAAATACTTAAATAGTACTTACAATCTTTTTCGCAAATCATTTGAATCCCAGATTCTAAAAAAATTAAACATTTATTTTGTGACTGATTAAGTTGCACTATGTGGCATTTTGCCTGAAAACCTGGCCAAAATTAATAGAAGTGTTTTATGAGTTAATGGCTGGAATTTTTTGATAGTGTTAGTGATAATTAGTGATTTTGGTTCAAATCGGTGCGTGATTTCGCCTAGCCCCCATACAAATTCCCCTCGAAATTGCACTTATTTACACATAATTATAGTAATTATGCAACAATCATGATAAAATGTAGCATGGATCAGTTCTTTGTACTACGAAATCATGGTGTAATGTTTGGTGAAAATCGGATCAAATTTGACCCTAGTCCCCATATAAAGTCCCCTTTAGAAATTCACGTTTGCGCTTATAAATGGCCTAAAAACATCGGTATCGTGATGAAATTCGGTATGAACATGTATTTTGTAAATTTAAATCATATTACCAAATTTTGTTATGGTCGGTCCATAATTGCCCCTTGGTCCAAAATAGGGCCTCTTAAGAAAATATGTTTAGCAATTATAATTGGCTTAAAAATTTTATTACCTCGATGAAATTCGACATGAACATGTTTAATATGAATGTGAATCATTTATGATCACATTTTATTATGATCGGATCATAAGTGCCAATAGGTACCACATACGGTCCATTAAGAAAATCAAACATACATCTCATATTGTTATAATAGTCTACATACACATGTAATTAAGTTTTTAAAATTCTATGATAATTAATATTTATTCATAATATTTATTTTACATTTTTTAATACTTAACTTAAAAATACTTAAAAAGTGAAACCAACTACAATCGTTAAAATCGTTATCATTTTCATCATCAATGTCAGGAAGGAGTAATTTAATAATATCTGAATTCCTTCGCAATTTTTGTGTACTGCAGCTTATAAAAGGGTCACTGCTTAAACGTAACCTATTCAGGACATCTCGATTGGTATCGCTTCTACTGAATTTCCTCGCATAATTCGTACGCCATATGGCTTTATTGCCTGTGGCTTTATTTCACTACGTCTAATTTTTTTAATTTAAAAAAAAAAAGTAAAATTTACAAAAAATCGCCAAAAATAATTGCGCAAATTTGCGCAAACTTTTCTTTCTGTTCCTGAATCTAGAGAGGTCATATTTTCTTATGGTATATAACATTAAACTACTAAATACTACTTTCACCTTTAAAATCCTTATCTTTTTTTAGGAAGGGTAAAAAAATGTGAAATTTTTATTATTTTTAAATTTTGAACGAATAATTTTAACATTAATATATGAGATATATATATATAAAATAAACTGAAAGTAGCAGTTCCTCCTACCTTTCAAATAAAAGAAAAATCAATATAAAATCTCTATTCGTTTAGCCACAAAAAAATATCATATAAACCTATTAAAATTTAAAAAAAAACACCAAAAACCCATTTAATTTTCTTCACTTTCCTGACTTTGACACCGTCTCAAGTCTACAAATCTCAACTTAAAGTCGTGAAAATTCACTATATAATGCAGAATTTTGTTGTCTATCGAAATGCATACTCAATTTCTTAAATTCCTTTAAATTCATTTTTGCCTTTTTGGCCAGCTTTTCAGGGTAAATGCCACATAGTGTGTTGTGATAAATTAAAAACAAAAAAATGCCACCTAAAAAATCTTCGCTTTCTAAACGCACCAAAAATTCAGTTAATTTACAATCACAAAGGGCTGACGAAGCTCCCGAGGAACGTGATGTTCGTCTGAGTGTTGAAGGCTTCCAAATCTAGAGCTGCTGAGACTCCAGTTCAATGTGATGAACGTTTAGAAAGGGAAATAATACAATCGCAAAGGACAGTAGCTGCAGAAACACCAGATCAACGAGATGTACGTGTAGAAAGAGAGAGACTACGAGAATCAACATCTAGATCTGCTGAGATACCTGATAAGAAAAAATGTATATCAATATTGTTACGTTTTTACCTTTTTAAAAACGTTTAAATATGAGTTCGTTAATTGCAAACTAAGTAAAAACAAATATGTTTTTAATTTCAGTTAAAGTCTTTACTTTTTTACACTACTTTTGTGTGCCACCGTATACAACTTAACGATACAACAATAATAATCTGTTTTATTCACTCGTTCACACAACTATTCGCTAGATCTTTACAACCACGACTTGTTTTGTTCACACGCATCTTCACACAAGCACTCCGTGTTTGCTGCTCGATCATATCTGCCTTTCATTCTATTACTGACCATCGCTATCATCTCCAAAGTTGCGTCCGAGATATACTGTTGCGGCTGATCTTGACTTCTTTTTACTGGACCTTTAGATGCAATACACTGGGTACAGTTTGCTATCCAATCCGTTACTGCTTGCTGACATCCAACCCAATAGAAACGTCGTTTTAGCCTTTCCAGCGTCTTCGTCACTCGTAGAGGTCCTCCGCTAGCTCCATTGTGGGACTCCTTTAACACTTCTTTCGTCTTGGAGGAAGGCACTACTAATAGGTTCGATAAGGTCTTGCCATCAGCGCTTTCCCAACGTCGATATAAGCATCCGTTTATCAACCGTATACTGTACAATAGTGCCCAATATGCTTTTGTAAGAGGACCTTCTCCGGATATCTCATTGCTGGTAGGACGTTTGCCCTCTTCCTTGGCTGCTACTATCTTCGCTAGTATTGGGTCACTATTTTGTGCTTCGGACCAGTCTTCATTGGCTTCGATCTGCATTCGCCGGACATCGACGATGGATTCCCTCTCCTCAGCCTTTACATAATGATTACGCTCCAAATTACGAGTTCGACTTGAGAGAGCATCAGCCTTGCCATTTTTTATGACTTCGTATTGTTAATCGCAATAGTTCGGAATCAGCTCTGATCTTCTTGCGTCCTCTTCTAACTTTTATAACTTCAGTATTTTGTGCAACCGTGTAAGTACCCGAGGACTTTTCGATTTGCATATTAGCCACTATTTTCGGTACTTTGGGCACAGGATGATCCTCGATATTTTCAGGCTTTCCGCGCCTTCTCTTGGAACTACTCGATTCAACGTAGTGTTCATCAGTAGCGTTAGGCGTAGCAATGGCACGTCGTCTTGTTGGTGTGACCAGTCTTGATCGTTTCCGTGGCGCTTTACAGTTTCTTTGGAAATGGCCACCCTTTCCACAGTTGAAGCATTTAGGTTTACCCTTTTGTCCGTTTTCTCTCAAAACTTGCTTCAACATCTCTTTAAGTTTGCTTAACAGGCATTCTTCTTCGTCCACGACTTCATTCTTTGTTTACTTGTGGTCTGGTAATAGCATGAGATGTCTCTTGTTTCTCTTCAGTGTAGAACATACCGCTAGTTTAATGTCAGGGTCCCGTATACCATTAACAAACGCCTCGGTCTTAATGTTGTCTATCAACGGGTGGGTCTCTCGTGGGTTTGTAAGCTGCACTAACCTCAATTACAAAGGCTTGTAATGACTTGTTTGCCTTTTGCGCTCGGCACCTTAACTCTATGCGGTACAGTTCTCGTTTATGTTCGTCGACGAATTTGCGCCGTAACGCGACCATTAAGTCGTTGTAATAGTTTCTACGGCTGGCTGGAATGGTCTCTAGTATCTCGGCTGCAACGCCTTTTAACGCAAAAATTAGTTCCAAAGCCTTTTCCTCATCGTCCCATCCGTTCCTGCTGGCTGCTGTCTCGAATTGGAACTTGAATACGGATAGGGGTGAGCTGCCATCAAAGCAAGGTGCTTTTATCCTGCCGGTACTTTCGTATACGACTCTCACTGGTTCCGGTCGCTGGCTCTGGAGGTTGTTGATCTTCTCTTCCATTATCACCAGTATTCCGTCAACGGTCTTTCCCAAATCGTTCACTTTCGTGTTGACGGTCCTTTCTAAATGTGACATCCTTTCCTCCACACCAGTAATTCTTTTGCTGACCGACTCGTGTATTTGCTGCAGCTTCTCTGATGTCGCCTCGAGCTCCTTTTCAATTTTTGACAAAACCGCTGCTTGCATTCCTTCCATTCTTTGTTCACTGTCTCGTCGCGACTCAGCCAGAAGTTTCTGATTTTCGGCTCTAAAAGCTTCAAATAGCTTTATGTTTTCGGTTCTAGAAGCTTCTTGCACTTCAGCTAGAAGTTTTTGATTTTCGGTTCTAGAAGCTTCGAATAGCTTCTGGTTCTCAGCTCTAGAAGCTTTTTGAACACCAGCAAATAGCTTCTGGTTTGCTACTTGCATTTTCTCCATAATTTGTTCACTATCTTTTCGAGAAGATTCTTGTTTATCAGCTAATACTTGCATTTTTTCCATCATAGCGGCTAGCAACGAATTTATGTCGACACCGCTAGGCGCCTGTAACTCTCGTTCCTCTTCATCCTCGAACTTGTAGGATTCGATGTCGATGCAATGAAGCTGCAGTTGTTCCCTTAACCGCCTTTGTTGTTCATTCTTCGTACCCATTGTTGGCTGCTCTAGTTTACCCAACTCTCGTTTAAGCCGGGCCACCCTTAGTTCGGATAGTTTCATTTTATTTATTTATTTATTTTTATTTTTTTTTACTTTTGGATTTTACAATCCCACTTCTGACACCAATTGTTACGTTTTTACCTTTTTAAAAACGTTTAAATATGAGTTCGTTAATTGCAAACCAAATAAAAACAATATGTGTTTAGTTTTTCTTAAACTCTCTTTATTGTTCACACTACATTTGTGCCACTATATACAACTTAACGATACAGCAACAATTTGCTTGTACATTATTCTATTTCACACTTTTGTCCGCGTTAACCCTAACAACTGTTCGTTAGATCTTCTCTGCTTGCAACCTTTTTGCAAGCAATGTCGCTTGTACGTTCCAACCGCAACACGTCTTCACACAAGGCTGACTGAATTCTTACTGACTGCTGAATGTTTTGTCCAGCCCCTTTTATAGCCCGACACAACCAGTCCAACGAACATTCTTAAAGTGGAAGGTTCGTGATCTCGCCTTCTCGAGAGCTCTATTGCTAATACATTGTCGTTTGTGTACTTTGATTATGTTGTCTATCCCTTTTTGTCACATACAAGTTGTTGTTGGTACCAGGCGCAACAAGGTTTGTTGTACATATATGTGTGTGTAGCTTTAGATAATCAACACGTTCATTGTATTCTTAGTATTAGTATGTATTTGTATCGTGTGGCTTTTGTTTATCGTTTTTTTTTTGTTGTTAAACGATATTAGGTCGTTTCGATTTGCGTAACAATATATTTTGAATATTTATATTTCATATCGATAGGAGTAGCGAAGCATACCGGGTTTTAGCTAGTGTTTTTATATATATTAATTTTTTTATATATTCTTTATTATTTAAACCTTTTAACACCTTCAGTTCTTTTATTACTATTATTTATTTTTCTTTGCGTGAAACACAATGTCATTATATTTTATTATTATTCTTTTTTTTAATTTTTGGAAATAAAAACTCAAGTACTTTGTTGTCATTTGTAATTTTTCTTTGTCCATTGTATACATAGTTTTTTCACAAACTTCAGTTTTTATTTATATTATATATTTTCGCCGTCCTACTTTAATGTATTCTTCAAAGATCTATCTGAACAATGTTTAGGGGATATTAATAAATGATTTTCCTTAATTTTCTTTTAACTTTTTTATTTCTAAATAATTTTTCTCTTTCACTGTGCACAAACAAAAGCAAAAAGTAAGACAATTTTTTATGGGTACTTTTCTGGCAGTCGTATTTGCATTGTATCTATTCTTTCTCACAAACTTCACTGTGTTAATGACATAGCAAATTATTGCTCTCTTTCTTCAGACTTTTTTTCTATTTTATATCGAATGGCAATTGTTGTTCTATTTGTTACTTACACTTTTCACTATTTATTTCCACTAAAAATATTCTTTTTACTTATTTTTTTTTAGATTTTTACACTATTCAATGCTTATAGATTATTTTTAATTTTTGTGCTTTTTATTTTAAACAAAGCCTTAAATTTTTTTATATTAATTTTTAAATACCTATTTCTTTTTTACTTATTATACTTTGGTCATTTTATCACTTCTGCACATTTAGTTAAATAACTTAATTATTCCTTTAGTTTTATTAACTTTACATTTTATGTCACAATGTTGTTTTTATTCATTTGGTTTAGCTTGTTTTTTATAGTAATTTTTGCAAGCTTTGTAGAGGTTCTCTTAACATTTCTTCAAGTCACTCACTCACACAAAAACTGAAAAATTGTTTTTTGTTCAACTTTTTTATTTTCACTGATTTTGCAACCTTTTTTTACATTTTCTTCTTTAAGCTTTCATTTAATTAGTTTAAGTATTTTGGCAGGATGGCCATGTAATTAAATTAACAACATTTTTGTTTTATTTGCTGAAGCAAAGAGCGTCAGCGTTTATTTTATGTTTGACTTTAAGATTTGTGATTTAATATAGTAACAATTATGGCGCATGGTATAAACTCTTAGTTCGTAGAGTTTTATTTTATTATTATTATTATTTTTTTAATTTATATATTTATTTTTATTTTTGGATTTTGCAATCCCACTTCTGACACCAATTGTTAGGTTTTTAAAAAGGTAAAAAGATATGAGTTCGTTGATTGCAAACTAAGTAAAAACAAATTTGTGTTCAGTCTTAATTAAACTCTTTATTGTTCAGGCTACTTTTGTGTGCCACCGTATACAACTTGTCGTATGTAACAATAATCTGCTTGTTTAGTTCGTCATTCTTCTCTGCTTACAACCTTCGCACGCAACTTGTCTTCACACAAAACTGAATTATTACTGACTGATTGGCTGCTTTGTCTTGCCTTTTTATATCCTCGCGTATTCAGTCTGATGAAGGTGCTGGAATTAGAATGTTCTTGTCTTCGCATTCTTGAAAGTTCTATCGCAACTACATTGTTGTTTGTGTATTTTGTTCACGTTGTTTGTTGTTGCGTTCTTGTTTACTTGCCTATCGCCTTTTCTTTCATACTTGTTGCTGTTGGTTTACTTGGAACAAGTTCGTTGCATTTCTGTGTGTGTAGCTTTTGTTTATCGTTAATGTTAAACGATGTCTTCATTTTCGTAACAGTATAATATGTAAATAGAAATTTTAGAAAGATGTGTTGTTAGCTAATATGACTCGGATCCTAGCATTATCTCAACTTATTGTTCTTTAAGAAGATATTCAATATTAATTATGTTGTGATGAATGCAGGTCGCGCTTTAGAAGGAAATCCTGAAACAGTTCATGAATATAAAATGCATTCTTAGCATATTCTGTTTTATACTGATCATTGCCTGCACCAATTTATTACAGTGTCAAATTATTTTTATTTTTATTTTTCGTCGGAACAGAAGTAATTTTACATCGTCAGCATATGATAACCGCCCGAATATTTTCAAAAATATGGCAGTATTTGAAAGAGCAATTAGCGAATAACTTACCACATTTACATCCTTTTTTCAAAGATGAGAGATTTATCGTTTTTATTGGTGCCATAGAAATCAACCCATAAATGGCAAGCTTCCACTACGTCTTAGTGATACCATACTCTTGTCAGGTAAGAAATTGTACGGGACCTGCTCTTTTATGGGGTTTTATTCTATTATTTGTTGTTACATCAGTGAAATTTTATGATGGTGAGAAATTTGACGCATTTAGTTTCTTTGGAATTCTGGGTCTATTTTTATTTGTAATACATGGAGGTCTTAACACTATTCATGTATTTCGGTTTTTGGCCACTACCATATGGGTATTATTATTGGAGCTCACTTACTATCCATTTCTGTCCTATTTATTTTTAGCTTATTATATTTACAATTATTATTATTTGCCTATTCAGTAATTAATTACCTATTACGTTCTAATGGGTAGCCACTATTAGCAGGGTTAATCATGTCAGAGCTAAGAACGGCCCCTGTCTATTAGAGTCTGTTTCCCTAGTTGGAGCGGCTAAAAAAAACCACCCCCATTGGCGCAGTTGGCATTGCTCTGATGATGGTGTATTTTCAAAAGCCTTTTAATATCATCATAATATCATAATCTCCAGTGAATACACAATCAAACCTCCGTTAGTGGAGTGGTGCCCCGGGCCTTTAACCGACATACGACTAGTGTTTAAGTCCGGAGATTGGAAAATCCCATCTCAACGATCGACATGAAGAGGCCTATCCACCAACAGAGGGCGCTAGTATATTAATTTAAGCTTTTTGTACTGTAATTTAATTTTATCTAAGCTTTATATTTTTTAACATTACGCTGTAATTGTGTTTAGCTTAGACCTCTTGTTTTGTATAAGCTCAACTTTTTTTTTATTCTGATTTATTAATGGAAAGACACATTGTGTGAATAGAAAGTTATAAAATTAAATTCGAGCTAATTTTAGAATTGAAAATTGTGTTTGTGAAGGCATTCGGCCTATTCAGAAGAAACTTAAAATTAAAATATTGGAAATTTAAAACATATTTGCAAATTTAAATTTATAACTGAATTCTAATAATAAAATAAATTGTGATCACCAAGTGAAAAGGAAACAAATAAAACCTTGTAATTTCAAATTTGCTAAGAAAGCAAAAGGGAAATAAGAAAAAATCCTTTGGGTTTTTTTTGCAAAGTGAAAGGACAGAGAGGTCCATTTAAGTGAAGGCCAGAGAAGTCCATTGCAGTGAAGTGCACAGTGACGTGAAGGATAGTAAATCTAACAGTGTCAAACAAAAGGAAAGTATTGTTCTTTGTGCTTATGATCGTGTTGGAACGTTTATAATTTTGGTTCCTATTTCTTTTAGTTTCCACAGATTTGTATCAACAGTTTGTATAACGTTGGTCTTTGGTTTCCCCACATACAGTCCACGGAATTATCATTTGGTCCAGACGAGCCGGATTTTGGAACTGTGCTTTTTTTGTATTTTGCCGTCGTGTGACCTTCTCATCAACCATTAGAGTAACCTTGAGATTGTAAGGTAAAGTTGTTTTTGTTTTTACTTTTATATTTTTTTTGATTTTGGTGGTAATTCTATATAAAAAAAAAGTTCTGTTAACTAGACAACAAAACTTTGCTTTTATATAGAATTTATAACAGTGCATATATATTTACAAAGTGGTGTGTTATAATTGCGATAGCACTGGCACACTTTGTAAATTTATCGAATATAGGAACCAAAGTTTATGCACTGTTATACCAACTTTTCTTAACTAGTGACTAGGATGTCAAATTGAGGTGTGAATATCACAGTTGGAAATCGAATTCAACCACCCAATTTGATATCGGTTATAAGTTGATAGTTGGGTTATAATTGGTTATTGTGCATGGGCTAAATAGCGAAGCTCATTACCATTTATATTAATATTTCAAATCCACCGGATACATGAAAGAAGTACCCATAAATTAAATGTTATTCACTTAGCTCTCGAATTTTTAACGAATTTTAAGTTAATGTAAAAGTGAGATAACACATCAAAATTAATTTATGGGCTTCCGTTTGTTCTTATTTATTCTTATATTTATTCATTTGGGATTATTTTATTTTTTGATAACTTTACATTTGTAATTTTTTTTTATCTAATTTTAATTAGATAAATTTAATTTTCAGAAATCTGTGTTTTTTCTTTAATTTGATTTGATTTATAATTTGATTTTAATTTATTTAACTATATATCAATATTATATACATATATTTGCATACTACATATACAAAGTGGATTAAAAGTGAGAACGAGTAGTTGTTCGAAACTGCTTTTTCACCCTTTGTATTTTTTTTATTGTTCCTTTATTTGATTTTGGAGGACAATAATAGTTATCGGCATATTGGCCATTGGGAATTCGTCCTGTTGGCTTAGTTTCGCGAAGCGTGTCATATTTTTGGAAATATATCCCCATTTCATTGGACATATATTACTTTGTTAGGCTTTCGGTAAGGCGCCAAGTTGATCGCGGTGACCTTTTGTTTATTTTTTTGAGTCTTTCCGTTTTCGGTTCTGCATCGCGAGATTAGTTACGAACGTTTTCTAGTTTTGCTCAGGTTCAGGTTATTATTTATTTAATTTTTGAGAATTTTTACTTGATTTTAATTTCGTTTGGGAATTAGTCTGCGAATAGTGGGGAACAGAAACTCAACTATTCTGTTGGTTCCCTTTGGTTTTCGTTTTTTGTTGTTGTTGTTAGCTACTATTAATAATATTCGAGATGCCGAAGTCGAGGAGATTATTGACATTTGAGAGATTTGCCCAAATATTCCTGGATTTTGAGAGGGAATTCAATGCTACTCCTCAGGAAGGTAACACGACCTTCTCCATTGAGATCCAGAAGGAGGAGTTCAAGTCACTATGGGCAAGGGTGAGGGATTCCTACGAGGCCTTTGCCACAGGTGACGAGGAAGATTTGGAAGGTGATCGGGAAGCTGCCCGTGAACTTTTTGGACACTGTAGGTTAGGATACATTACTGTTGCCTCACTAATGGGTGAACTTTCCCAGACCTTGGTCAACCAAGCTGGGATGTCATCGACACAGTGTCTCAATGGTCAAGGCAACGAGAACCGCATTCGACATAGCATGCAGCTACCCCCTTGTACCATGGAGGTATTTCATGGGGACTACAAATCTTGGCCATCATTTCGCGACATGTTCACTGCTGTTTATGTAAACGGGGCCAACATTTCACAAGTGGAACAGCTCTTTTATTTGAGGTAGTTCACGCGTGGTGAAGCCTTATAAATTGTAAAAAAATCTCCTCTCACTGTTAATGGATTCCAGGAGGCGTGGAATAATCTGAAGGACAGGTACGAAAATAAGAGAATTTTGGTGAATTCCCAGCTGAAGGTTTTGTTTACTCTAGCACCGGTCAAATCCGAAGCAGCCCAGGATATTAGAGGTTGCAACGGGATATTAATAATTCGATATCGGCACTTAAGATGCACGATATTAATATCTCCAATTGGGATCCAATTTTTGTTTATTTGTGTTCCACCAAGCTGCCGGTGCTAACTTTGTCTCTCTGGGAACAGACAATCCAAAACAAGGTGGAGATTCCCAAATGGAAGGATTTAGATAATTTTTTGACATCACGGTTTCAATCTCTAGAAACTGTGTCTGAAATTCGAAATTTTTAACCAGTTGTTAGCGGTTCTAGGCCTGCCCCTGAAACTCTTTCTAATCCGAAAAGGGGAGTTAGATCCTTTTCCACTAGATTAAATAGGAAAGTTTGCAAATATTGTTCGGGAGACCATTTGGTGGATACTTGTCCGAAATTTTTGGATTTACCTCCTGAGAGACGGTTTTGGGTCGTGAAGAGGTAGAGTCTTTGTATCAATTGTCTCACAGGTGGTCATAGACTCAATGAGTGTAAGAGTACTGTTGGTTGTACGGTGTGCAAGTTGAAGCACCACACTCTACTGCATCGAGAGGTGAATGGATCCTCTTCGGGCGTTTTGGATACGCCAAGTTCTAGCGGTGCAGTCAGGTCGAATGGTGAGGTCCAAAATTATTTTGCTGCTACGTCGAGGCAGATACTTTTGGGAACTGCCGTAGTTGGTATCTACCACCGAGGGGAAACGTTTAGAGCTAGGGCCCTAATAGAATCAGGGTCTCAAGCTACCTTCATTTCGGAAGGATTACAGAGGAGATTGGGATTGCCGGCGGTGAATATACATGCTAAGGTCTCTGGTTTGAATGGAGCATGTGCTGGTGCAGTCCAAAGACAATGTTCGTTTGTCTTAACTTCTCTGTCTGGCGATCAACCTCGTTTGGAGGCAATCGGTTTGGTGTTGCCGAAGTTAACCGGAATGCTACCCAGCTCAACTATTAAAATATCGCGATCTGCAGCTTTTTCGGGGATCACATTGGCTGATCCTAAGTTTAACGAGAGCGATCGAGTGGACATTCTAATTGGAGGCGACATTTACCCTAACGTAATGTTGGATGGCGTTAGGAAGAATCTTCTGGGGAATTTGATGGCCCAGGAGAGTATTTTTGGTTGGGTTCTGACGGGGTCATTACCCGAACCGCGTTCCAATAGCTATACAACTCTCGTGTCGTATTGCACTGAACTGGAATTGGATAAGCAGCTGGAGAGGTTCTGGAAATTGGAGGAACCTCCAAGACATTCGAAGATGTCACCTGATGATGAGTACTGTGAGGAATATTTTAAGAAAACAGTACGTAGGAATTCGGCTGGGCGATACATGGTATCATTACCTATCAGGCCGCAGTATGATTCCCTGGCTTGCCTTGGTTCTTCTCGCCCAAGGGCCTACAAACAGTTTTTGCGAAACGAAGCTTCCCTACTTCGAAACCCATCTCTCAAATTGGATTATGATGCGGTTTTATTGGAATATGAATCTTTGGGTCATATGGCGAAGGTGATGTGAGGGAAGGCGATTCGTATTATTTACCTCATCACGCGGTTTTGAAGCCTGAAAGCTCTTCCACAAAGGTTAGGGTCGTTTTCAACGCCTCTAGTAAATAAAACATCATGTGGATTGAGCTTGAACGACACCTTATTTACCGGGCCTGTATTGCAGAATGATTTGAAACTTTTGATTGTTAGATGGCGTTTTTACCGATATGTCTTTAACGGGGACATTGAGAAGATGTATCGGCAGATTCTTTTGGACCCTGATCAAGTAAAGTATCAGCGAATAGTTTTTCGTAAGGAATTGGATAAGGAAGTAGAGGATTTCGAGTTGAGAACCGTCACGTTCGGGGTAAATTGTGCTCCTTTTTTGGCAATAAGAACGTTGCTTCAACTCGCTGACGACGGTGAGGCAAAATGGCCTTTAGCCTCTGAAATTTTACATGAGATGATGTACGTAGATGATGCGTTAGCTGGGGCTCATGATGTTTCTGGAGCGATAGCCGCTCGGGACCAATTAAGAGCGGCGTTGACTTCTGCGGGTTTCTCGATGAGGAAGTGGACCTCAAACGACAAGAGAATTCTTCAGGGATTGCCTTCTGATCACTTGTTGAGGGAAGATTTTTTGGAATTCGAGGATATTAGCTCGATCAAGACTCTGGGCGTACGATGGAATGCCAAATCTGATCGGTTTTTCTTTACGACAACAGCGATCGAAATTAAGGAGAATTTTACGAAAAGGGAGGTATTGTCGATCATAGCCAAGCTTTTCGATCCTGCTGGATGGTTAGGTCCAGTCATTATCACTGCAAAGATTCTCATGCAGCAAATTTGGAGCGAGAAGACTGATTGGGATGAATTTTTGACCCCGGAGAGCCTTGCGAAATGGAAGCAATTTCTTAATGAATATAGTTTCATTAACAATATAAAAATACCTCGTTGGGTAGGTTTTCGACCCGATTATAATGTGAAGGTTCATGGGTTCTCTGATGCTTCGGAGAAAGCATACGGGGCGTGCATATACATTCGTATAGAGGATGATTTAGGTGCTATTCAAACCCATCTGTTGTTGGCTAAGTCGAGGGTCGCTCCTTTGAAGACAATTTCGTTACCTAGGCTTGAACTTTGCGGGGCTGTCTTATTGACTGAGTTGATGGAAGCTGTGAAGGCGAATTTGAAATTTGACGCATCAAGAACAAAGTTCTATGGGTGGACAGATTCTACCATAGTTTTAGCTTGGCTTCAAAAACCACCCAGTTCGTGGAAAACTTTTGTTGCTAATCGGGTTGCAAAGGTGACAGAGCACCTGAATAAGGCCTGTTGGAGGCATGTTCGGTCGGAACAGAATCCGGCTGATTTGATAAGTCGAGGAGCTCGACCACAGGATTTGGCGACGGACAATCTATGGTGGCATGGTCCCCAATGGTTAGGTTCTCCTACCGACGAGTGGCGTAATCCTATTCCAAAGGAATATGACACTAAGGAGGAAGAAAAGTGTCACATGGTTTTCTTCGCTTATTTTAAGGAGTTCGATGACCTTTTGAATCGGTTTTCTTCCTATTCGAGGGCGTTGCGTGTGATGGCCTTAGTATTTAGGTTTTTTGATAAGGAATGTTCGCGTTGTGGTTCTTTGGAGATTACTCCACAAGAAATCCAGAGGGTGAGAGGAAAGCTGATAAAAATAGCTCAACGAGCTTGGTACCCTCAGGAATACCGGCGGTTGTCTGATGGAGAAAAGGTTGTTGAAGGAGAACTTTTGAATTTAAATCCCTTTTTAGATGGAGATGGTTTGATGAGAATCGGTGGCAGGCTGGCTAATGCGACTAATCTCAAGTACAACGAACGGTTTCCGATTCTTTTACCAACAGCAAGTCGGTTCTCCTATCTGTTGATCGATTTTATCCATAGGATGACTTTGCATGGCGGAAACCAATTAATGCTGAGAGTCCTGAGGACTGAATTTTACATGCGCAGGTCTAAGAATTTGATAAAAACCATCGTAGGGCGTTGCAGGACTTGTAGCATCTATAAGGGAATGACTCAGAGTCAAATAATGGCAGCTTTACCTACGTCTCGTACAGTTTTCACTCGTCCTTTCGCTAGCACTGGTGTAGATTTTGCTGGGCCCTTTGACATTCGAAATTACACAGGCAGAGCGTGTCTTATAACTAAGGGCTACGTGTGTTTGTTTATTTGTTTTGCTACGAAGGCTATTCATTTGGAAGCGGTTAGTAATTTATCTACGTCTGCATTCTTGGCTGCTTTGGCTAGATTCATTTCTCGTCGTGGATATCCTACGGATATGTATTCCGACAACGGGACCAATTTTGTAGGAGCGTCAAAAATCTTGAAAGACGAATTTAGAAATTTTCTTAAGGCATCAGGTCCCCAGGTCAATGCTACTTACGGACCTAGGGGTTTAACATGGCATTTCAGCCCTGCTGGTGCACCTCATATGGGAGGCGTCTGGGAAGCCGGTGTCAAAAGTTTCAAACACCATTTTAAACGACTGGCAGGATGTTTGAAGTATTCTTTTGAGGAGTTCTCCACTCTCCTAACTCGTGTCGAGGCGTGTTTGAATTCGCGTCCATTATGTCCTTTGGCAGATAATGCCGATTGCCTGGATGCTCTCACGCCAGGTCATTTCTTGATTGGGGGCCCTTTACTGTCCCCACCGGAATTGCAGATTGCAGACCCTTTACCCTCAATAACAAACCGATGGCAAAGAGTCAAGGCTCTAAACCAACGTTTATGTCTCCGTTGGAAGGAAGAATATTTGAAGGAGCTACAGAAGAGGAACAAGTGGAAGTGTTTGCGGAAGGACTTAGAGGTCGGTGATACGGTGGTCATCCGCGAGGACAACGTGCCTACCAACGAATGGCGCCTAGGTCGCGTATTGAATTTACATTCGGGTAAAGATAGTCATGTTAGGGTGGTAGATTTGAAGACTTCACGTGGAACAATTACTCGACCAGTTGTGAAACTGGTAATTCTCCCTACATCTTGAGTTTTAAATATTTCATAATTTCAGCTAACAGTATCATGGTTTCGGCGAAAAAGTACAAACAAGGCGACAACAATAAGAAGATGGTGTGTCGAGTCTGTTTAAAAAACCACCCGTTACGATTTTGCGGAAGATTCTCGAAGGCAGACTACGATGAGCGAATGAAGTTGGTGACGATATATAAGTACTGTGCTGGCTGTTTGAGTCACGACCATACCTGGCGGACGTGCGAGAGTACTGGCAAATGTAAGCGTTGCGGTGATATGCATCACACGCTTCTCCACAAACCGGATAACAGACCTCGTTCGTCTGGTCCGAAGAAGGCCGCGAAGTCGAAAAGAGGCAATAACAATCGCAAATCGCTGGCTCGCACAAATAATAAGAGACCTGGTTCGTCCCGAAACTCCGCCAGGGGACCACGTTCGTCCAATGATCGTGAGAGTCGCAGACCTAGTCCGTCTAACGCTCTGGTTCCGAGTCGATCGACGAACCGCAAATCTCAACAGCCAAGGGATATCTCTCGGTCGACACCTTGTAGAGTTTTACCATCTACATCATATACGTTGACGGACAGCGTTCTGCTAAAACCAACTGCTGTGGTCAACGTTGTTGCGCATGGACGATACGTCACGGAAAGAGCAGTCATTGATCCCACTGCAGAGCGTACCATCATTTCGGAGAAGGTAGTTCGTCGGCTTGGCGCAAAGACGATAAAAGTAGGATGCTCGGAGTGGGTGCTCTTAGTTGTGAGAGGGAACTACGGCAGCAGCGACACAGTCGAAACGTATGCGGAGGTGCGAAATAAGCTGGATGGTCTCACACCGTCAAGATCGATGGACGGGAGGATAGTGGACGAGTTTTTGGGACTACAACTGGCAGACCCAACGTTTTTTATAGCGGCCCCAGTTGGAATCAGATTAGGCTGTGACGTGTACAGCAAAATCATACGCAATGGGGTATTTGGTGGTACGATGGGCAAACCTTTGGCCCAGTTTTCGATTTTCGGCTATCTGATTTCTGGATTGTGTTCTGTATAATACATAAGTATGCAACACATCGCTTGTAACCATGATACCTATTAAATATAATTTTTTATTTATAGTAATAAATTCATTATTTTTCCTTAATGCAGCTGACGGATACCCACCGCATCCTGAGGACCGTGAGCTGATGTAGTTTTAGCGTCATTTCTTTTTTTTTCTCGAATTTTGGAAAAATAAATCAATCACATTTGAATTAATATAATCTTTTTCTTAGTTCTTTTATTTCCTTTGCTATAGCATTAACGTTGGAGCCGTTTTTCCTTGATTGCAGTACTGCAAGGGCGCCGGAATGTTTAAGTCCGGAGATTGGAAAATCCCATCTCAACGATCGACATGAAGAGGCCTAGCCACCAACAGAGGGCGCTAGTATATTAATTTAAGCTTTTTGTACTGTAATTTAATTTTATCTAAGCTTTATATTTTTTAACATTACGCTGTAATTGTGTTTAGCTTAGACCTCTTGTTTTGTATAAGCTCAACTTTTTTTTTATTCTGATTTATTAATCGAAAGACACACATAGTGTGAATAGAAAGTTATAAAATTAAATTCGAGCTAATTTTAGAATTGAAAATTGTGTTTGTGAAGGCATTCGGCCTATTCAGAAGAAACTTAAAATTAAAATATTGGAAATTTAAAACATATTTGCAAATTTAAATTTATAACTGAATTCTAATAATAAAATAAATTGTGATCACCAAGTGAAAAGGAAACAAATAAAACCTTGTAATTTCAAATTTGCTAAGAAAGCAAAAGGGAAATAAGAAAAAATCGTTTTGGTTTTTTTTGCAAAGTGAAAGGACGGAGAGGTCCATTTAAGTGAAGGCCAGAGAAGTCCATTGCAGTGAAGTGCACAGTGACGTGAAGGATAGTAAATCTAACAGTGTCAAACAAAAGGAAAGTATTGTTCTTTGTGCTTATGATCGTGTTGGAACGTTTATAATTTTGGTTCCTATTTCTTTTAGTATCCACAGATTTGTATCAACAGTTTGTATAACGTTGGTCTTTGGTTTCCCCACATACAGTCCACGGAATTATCAACTAGTACACCAAAACTAACAGTGGTCACTTTGGCAGGCTATTCAAAGCCAAGTACTCAACCAAAAGATAATTCACAAGCTGATGTTCCGCCTTCAAAATAACAAATCGGTTAAGACTTAAACATGCAGGTTAACTCACGGAGCAGGAGAAAAATCTCTAGCGGACTTTTGTTGTATCGGTAATATATCGACGTAAACAGAAAATATATCCCTTCTTCCTTGGAATCGGTTAAAATCGACAAAACTAAGAAAACATTCTCTTAAAAGTACTTTCCAACTTTGACAGTTAATATCAGAAATCTGCTTGAAGGCAAGTTAGTTGACTTTTATATAGTCTGTTTTGCAAATTACGATGCACTGATATAGCATTCAACAAAACGTGCAAATAATTAAATTCTTTTGTGATTTTTTCTTTCCGTTAAAGTTCTCATTTATTAATTATTACAACTAGAGATGAGCGATATTTTCAAAACTGTGATTTAATCACGGTGATTGATAATTAACTGGTAACTACAGTGATTGAAATTGCCAAATAACAGTTACTAATAATGTCGTTCTTTCAAAATTGTTACATACTCAAATTTATTTCATTTTATTTTGAGCGAGGCAGAATTACTATTAGATGATTCTGATTATTTACTTTTGTCTTTTATACATGAACTTTCTGTGAAACTTAATTGTCAAACTTCATATAAAAAAAATTACTTTAAAAATAATAACATTGATGACACCACTTTGATTGTGTTTAGTAGGCTTTTCCTAGTATGTATCTAGTTGTCTCTTTCTTACGACTTAATAAAGTACGTTGTTGTCATTATTGTTTTCTTTTGGAATACTGTGATCACAATCACTGTTTTAAAGAACAGTGATTAACAAATAATGTTCACTGAGAACAACGTTCTTCAAAAATCACAAAAATCAGGTAAATAAACACTAACTTTAATATATATTTACGATGAAATTTTTTTCATCGGACCTGAAAAGAGTTTCTAATTAGGTCGTCCAAGGAGATCAGGATGATGCCTCCGAGTTTACGATATCTCTAAGTCGGGTGTAATTTTTTGTTGCAATTTTTTCGACCTCTTTTTTAATTGTATTTACAACAAGATTACGATGTAAATCTCATATGCTTTTATATCATGGTGCGTTTACGATGCACCTGAGTACTTTATTTTGAAAACGTTGTATAATAGTTTTTCTCGCTTGTGCATCGCAACAATTGTCATAATTGGTCATTACAACCCTTCAGCCAGGATTGCGGGCTAATTTCTCAGATCACTCATGTTGTGTGTGCTAATTTTATAGATGAGTGGCGGGACCTACAGTTTAAAGTCGACTCCGAACGACTGCTTTTTTGAGAAACTCTACATGGCAATTTTATTTGCTCTCAATGTTTTTACCAGAAATCTTATGAGAGGAAGTCGCCGAAGAAATATTTTTTATATTTTCGTTTTGATTTCTCAACTGGGATATGGACCGTGGCCTTGCGTCTAATAAGCCAACAAGACGAAATACGTATTAAAGGAGTCTCATAATGGAGCTAGCGGATGACATCTTGGAGTGACAAAGACGCCGAAAAGGCTAAAACGACGTTTTTATTGGATTGGATGTCAGCAAGCCGTGTCGGATTGGATAACAAACTGTAACCAGTGTATTGCAGCTATAGGTCTAGTAAAAAGAAGTCGAGGTCAGCTGCAACAACAGAACTCGGGCGCACCCTTCGAGGGGAAAGCGACGGTCATAGCAGGCCCCCTTCCTATCAGCGACCGAACGAAATCCAGGTATGATCGAGCAAGTAACACAGAGGGTTTCCATGAAGGACAACTGGGTCTACTATACAACCCAAAGCGGAAGAAGCAAGCTACAAACCAGCTAGGATGGACCGTATAAAATAATTAAACGGTTAAACGATGTCGTGTACAGGACACAGAAAGCTAAGAGCCCCCGAACAAAAATGAAGGTCGTACACATAGAGCGACTGGCAAAATATGAGAAAAGAGATAATGAGCCTATTCGGGACGAACAGGCTTAAGTGGGCGGCAGTGTTGCGCAAATTGAAACGACCTAATATTTACAACAAAAAAAAAAACGATAAACAAAAGCTACACGATACAAATCCGCACTAACACTAAGAATACAATGAACGTGTTGATTATCTAAAGCTGTACAATGAACCTAGTTGCACCTGGTACCAACAACAACATGTATGTGACAAAAAGGGATGGACAACGTAAGCAAGGTACACAAACAATAATGTGGTAGCAATAGAGCTCTCGAGAAGGCGAGCAGGACCAGCAGCGAGTCAGTGATAATTCAGTCAGTCTTGTGTGAAGACGCGTTGCGGTTGGAACGTACAAGCGGCATTGCTTTCAAAAAGGTTGTAAGCAGAGAAGATTAACGAACAGTTGTTAGTGTTAACGCGGACAGAAGTGTGAAATAGAATAGTGTACAAGCAAATTGTTGTTGTATCGTTAAGTTGTAAATAGGGGCACAAACGTAGTTTGAATAATAAAAAGAGTTTAAGAAAAATTAAAGACATATTTGTTTTTACTTGGTATGCAATTAACGAACTCATATTTAAACGTTTTTAAAAAGGTAATAAGATATATAATATTTGATTAAATATCAACAATATATTTTCAACAGAAAGTTTGGGTTTTCTCCCGATTAACCTGTTTAGCTTCTTCCATTTCAGTTCGAGTTCAACAATTTTAATTTTAAATGCTCGTTCCAACGTAACTTCGCTTCCACTGTCACGCCAAGCTATTTTGCCGTATTTGGATATGCTACCTGTATACTGTATACCGGAATACCTAAAATTAATTTATTTGGAAAGTCAATATGTGTTGACTTCAAACTGTTCAATTTTATGCGCAATTTTCTAGTCCATTCTAAAACCGAGGTATGTGCGTTTTGTAACTTGTGTTTCGTCTGGCAACTGACTAAATGGCTATATCATCGGCAAATGTAGCCGTAGTAGTCTATAAAACATACAAAAGTGGACCCAGAATGGGAATATTCGTCCTCATATTTAACGCGGAAAGCCTATTCTTCTATTCTATGTGTGCTTAATTTTGGGAATAAGTCCGTATGACTGAATGTTTTCCTCTAAAACTCTTTCAATGGTCAATTTTTGAAAGAGCATTTTAAAAACCGATTTGACGTTTGGGAACTAGTTGTCCTTGTTCAGTTATCTATTTAATGCGAACTTGTAATATTTTTCATATAATTTCGATAAGATGGACAAAAGCGAAATAATCAAGGTTTTGGTATCATTGTTACTTCGGCGACTTTTCAAAACGAGGGTACATGAGCAGTCTAAATGAAGAATTGAAAATTTGTGTTATTTTTAGTATTATCTTATTCGGCAGATATTTAAGAACTTCAGTCGTTATTAAGTCGATTCCAGGATATTTTTTAATTTTAGACTAAAGTGGATTTGTTTAAAAGTTCAGTCAGCCTTGTGTGAAGATGCGGTGCCTTTGAAGAGAGTAATCGTGGTTTGAAGATCTCCGTTACAAAGATCTGTAAAACGATTGCCTGGTAAATGTTATTGTTTATGCAAAGGGTTCAAACAGAGGAATAACAAACAAAGACTGACTGAAGTTTTACTAACCCAGGTGCCTGCTTTACCTTGCCTTTTATATGGCAACTTAAACAGTCTGATAAATGTTCTTGAATGTTCTTCTCGAGGTCTCTTTAAATGTAAACATCGTTATTTTATTACTCTTGTTTTCGTATTTTGTTTACATTTATTATTGTTGTGTTTGTTGTTGTATTTTTGTTTACTTGTTTGGCATTTTGTATGCTGGATTTGTGGTTAATACGAGATTCGTCACCTTGTTTTTGGGTTCACACCTGTGAACGAAAGAATAGCCACAATCCGCCTAATATGTGCTCACGCCCCGACGGAAGAAAAGGACGATGTGGTTAAGGATGCCTTCTATGCTAAACTCTACGGCGTATACGATAAGTGCCCGGCCCATGACGCCAAAATCGACCTCGGGGATTTTAATGCAAAAGTCGGACGGGAAGGTATCTTTGGCCCCACTGTCAGACAGTTCAGCCTCCACGCGAACACTACCTCCAATGGTATGAGGCTGATCAATTTCTCCGCGGCGCGTAACATGGTAGTATGTAGCACCAAGTTTCAACATATCCTGGTTGCTTTTTTAACTTTTTTTGGTTTATTTCGCTTAAAGAAGATAAATCCATAATAATAAAAAAAATCGTGACCTGAAATGCATAAGGGCCTAACAACCAAAAAATTCAAAATTAAGTTTTTGATTGATTCTGATGTACTGCATCGGAATATATGTTCTGACAAAATTTTATAATCCTACTCTCAAAGATTATCTACCAACCACATAAAATTAGAATTGAACATAGAAATGTTAATATAAATTAGAATAAATCGTTTTGACTATCAAACAAGTTTTCATTTCATTTTGAAGTCTTTGTTTCGGGCTTCTTGCTATTCCTCAGTTAACTGCCCTATTGGTATTAAAGAGTAGTTTATTAATTTGGTCCGCGCCATCAAAGATGAGGAATTTTCTTTCCTTTACTCTTTTGTCTTTTGGTTTTTTTTTCACTGCAGTCCTCGAAATCAACTTTCGATCTACCACGCTTAACGAATCGAACCAGTACTTGTTGTTCTGAAGAAAACGCTCAGAAACTTTTTTTACTATTATTTCACAAGGTGTCTTAGGTTTAAGAAAAGAAAAAATTTTTTGCTTTACTTTGCTTAACTCACAACTATTTTTCCATATATGCTGCAAAATGTGCAAAATTTAGAGATCTTCACCAAAAAAATTTTTAAAAATAACAAAACTATATAAACTTATAAAACAACGAAGCATATATAATCTCAATCAACTCTCATTTAAATCGTTCCACTCCTAGTTCGGAGAGATTCATTTTAATTTTTTTTTTATTTTTTTATTTATTTTGACTTTTGGATATTGCAATCCCACTTCTGACTCCAATTGTTCCGTTTTTACCTTTTTAAAAACGTTTAAAATATGAGTTCGTTGATTGCAAACAAAATAAAAACAAATGTGTTTTGTTTCAATTAAACTCTTTATTGTTCGCACTACTTTTCAATACAACTTGACGAATACAACAATAATTGGTTGTTCGCTATTCTTCTTAGCTTTCGACGCAAATTTTTTTTTTGTTTAGCTTTTGATCATTTTAATGTTAAACCTTATTACACCGTTTCCATTTTCGTAACAATACATATGTATTATGTAGCACGACCCTACTGCCGTTTATGCCGGCACAATGTTCTGTATAAGCTAATGATCATTAACAGCACAACATGTATAAACAAATGAATATCAAATAACATAAGCGAGTGTGTCATTAACATAATTCTGGGCATTGACTCTCGCTGCTTTTGACGCGTGCTCAAGTCGTCAATACATTATGTGCATGTTGTTGTTGTTGTGTATTCTCCGCTGGCTAGCGTGGGAATTATGCTTTGTTTGCATTACTGGTGTTGGGCTGAAGGCTTGGATCGTGTTGCATACACACAAACACATGTATTATTAATTGATAGAATATAGGTCACTAGAACATTTAAGCAAACATATGTAATAAGTATAGAACTATATAGAATTAAGGGAGTTGATTCGAAATTGTCGGATCAGCTAAAAAACTGTATAAAAGAGGAAATAATTCCCATATCAAAATCAATTGGATTGAATACAATAAAGAGAACACAGCTCTTCGATTGAGCTCTTTTAAAAACCTAAAAACTTTTAAAATCTCTACCGTCAATCCTACATGGCGATCCTGCCATAATCTTGGAGTGCTGTAAAATTAAAACGCACACAAGATTTAAGGCAAAAAAGAAAAAAGGACTGCAATACAAATTGCACCAAAATATTTTTCTGGAAGTGCATAAAATATCTTTGCACCCAGGAAGAGAAATTTGTCCTGGCGGATCAGCCAAAACGGTCCGCCAGTAGCGAGAAGGAAGATACTGTCTAGCCTAGAGACAGTGAACTACTCCCATGGCCGAAGGACCTAGGCCAATCACCATAAGAGGAGTATAGAAGGAAGACATTATGGCAATAACATTAATTATGCCAACAATATGAATTACCATCACCTGCCGCCGCCAACTCACTCCAACATGTCTTCGGCATCGCAACAGCAAATGCCAACGCCAACAAATCCTCAAACAACTAAACAACTAAAACAAGGGTAAAAAAAAAATCAAAATAGTTTAGCTTACAAAAAGTGGGGCGTTCAGCCGCCTCACAGGCCGGAAAGCGTTAACCGCTCTTGGCAAGACTTTTTTTTAATAAAAATATTTTAATTATATGTTATAAAAAAAAATAAGAATTAATTATGTGCGAAAATTTTTTTTAAAAAAATTAATTAGTTGTAATTGTCTTATGGTTTTATTAGAAAACTAAAAATTTTATTGTTATTATTAAAAAAAAAATACAGATAAGAAAATCTTTAAAATTAAAAAAATAAAAATGATAACCGCAATTCAGAAAAAATTATAATAAAACAATTTTGTTAGTAAAATGTAAGATATTTTAAGAATTATGGACCTTTATGGTAGGGAAATAGATAATAGCTTTGCTTATGTCTTATGAAAAATATTATGAAAAGAAAGAATAATAAAACATTAAAGATATATAGAACTTTAACAGACCAGAATTTTAGATAGATAATCAAGCCAGAGCCTTACTAAAGTAGAGGTTAAAGTGTGTGGTCTCAGTAAATATTTGTTTAATCACAACAAAATGGTTTATACTGTCAGGAACAAGTCCGATTTCAATCAGCAATTGGAAAATGCTGGTGATAAGTTGGTTGTGGACAATTTCTGTACCACCTGGTGTGGTCCTTGCAAAGTGATGGTCCCCAGGTTGGAGGAACTCTCCAGGGACTATGCTGACAGAGTTGTCTTTATCAGGGTTGATATTGATGACTGCGAGGATGTTGCCATAGAATACAACATCTCCAGCATGTCCACTTTCATGTTCATAAAGAACAAACAAAGAATTGAAGAATTTGATGGAGCCAATACCAACGTCACCCAGCCAAACTTTTTTATATAAATCTAGCCACTATACTTTAAGGTAGAAATTGTTTTAAATTTGTATGTAATTATAAAAAAAAATTAGACATGTTAAAAAAAAAAAGAAAAAAATATAAAACAACGCAGTCACTAAATTTGTAAATAGTGACAAGACGCTGTATTAGACTTTGGACAGAAACAATTAACGATTTTAGAGAAATAAATAACAAAAACAACAATGTATGACAAATAAGGCACTGGAAATGATAACTATGTCGCGGATGCATTATCGCGAATTACAATTGATGACTTTAAAAGCATAAATAAAAAGGTATCGTGCGTATTAAGAGTCTCGACAAGATCGATGACTAAACAAAAAACCAGTAGTGAAATAAATAATCAGCATAAAAAAGATAAAATAGAGAAGCCCAAAATTTATATACCAATTAAGAATAGTGACGTCAGAAAGTTTTATAAATTAAAGATTTTTCCTAACAAATGCTACATAAAGAAAGGAAAATCAATATTAGCTAGCATAAAAATAAATGATACGTTTACTTCAGAGAGATTTGACTTAGGACAATTTTTCTCTAGGCTTGAAAAAGTGGCCGGTAAACTAAATATCAATAAATTACAAGTAGCACCTAATGAGAAGATTTTCGAATTTATCTCAATAAATGATTTTAAAGATACGGGCAATAAAATATTGAAGAAGATTGGAATAGCGCTATTGAACAAAGTAACTGTAATTGAAAAGAAGAATGCCAAGGCAATTCTTGATATTTTGCTGAAATATCATGATGATCCCATTGAAGGAGGTCATTGCGGGATATACAGAACCGCTGAAAAGATAAAAAGATATTACTACTGGAAAAATATGACAAAAGACATAGCCAAATACGTTAAAGCATGTCACAAATGTCAATTAGCAAAAACAAATAAACACATTAAATGTCTGATGATTATCACAGAGACACCCAGTAAACCATTTGATACGGTCTATGTGGACACAATCGGACCATTTCCAAAATCACTTCATGGAAATGAATACGCAGTCACGCTAATATGTGACCTAACAAAATATTTAGTAACGATACCAATACCAAATAAATCGGCAAAAACTGTCGCAAAAGCGATATTTGAGAACTTTGTACTTACCTATGGTCCGATGAAGACGTTCATTTCGGACATGGGTACAGAATACAAAAATTCTATACTGACTGAACTTTGCAACTTATTCAAGATTGAAAAGCTAACATCAACAGCACATCATCACCAGACTTTAGGTACGATAGAAAGAAGTCATAGAACTTTTAATGAATACGTACGCTCATATATATCAGTAGATAAAGACGACTGGGATGAATGGCTTAAGTATTTTACATATTGTTTTAATACAACACCATCAACTGTGCACAATTACTGTCCTTTTGAGTTGATCTTCAGTAAAATACCAAATAGTTTTAAAGATTTTGGTGAAATAGATAGAGTTGCACCACTATACAATGTGGATAACTATGCCAAAGAGGCAAAATTTAGATTAGAAATAGCACTTAAGAGAGCAAAACAATTATTAGATGTAAATAAAATTAAGCAGAAAATCAATTACGATAAGGATATATTAGACTACAATTTTAAAATAGGTGACTTAGTTTTACTCAAAAATGACAATGGACACAAACTAGAACAATCTTATAAAGGTCCGTATAAAATTAAGAAATTAGATTTAAAAAATAATGTAACTATAGTAGATAATATAACTAATAAGGAACAAATAGTACATAAGAATAGACTTAAGCTATACAATAAAAATATCTAACTAAATAACTGAGCGCTCAAGAAATAATAATAATAATAATAAAAAATATATATGTATATTTATAAGTAAGGAGCATAGTAGGCTCGACAAAATTTTAATTAAGAAATTTAAAGATAGTAATAAATTTAGTTTAAGAATTATTGTAAAAGAATGTCCATAGAACTCTCAGTTATATGAACATTCTTCCGAAAAAGGGAGGTGTAGCACGACCCTACTGCCGTTTATGCCGGCACAATGTTCTGTATAAGCTAATGATCATTAACAGCACAACATGTATAAACAAATGAATATCAAATAACATAAGCGAGTGTGTCATTAACATAATTCTGGGCATTGACTCTCGCTGCTTTTGACGCGTGCTCAAGTCGTCAATACATTATGTGCATGTTGTTGTTGTGTATTCTCCGCTGGCTAGCGTGGGAATTATGCTTTGTTTGCATTACTGGTGTTGGGCTGAAGGCTTGGATCGTGTTGCATACACACAAACACATGTATTATTAATTGATAGAATATAGGTCACTAGAACATTTAAGCAAACATATGTAATAAGTATAGAACTATATAGAATTAAGGGAGTTGATTCGAAATTGTCGGATCAGCTAAAAAACTGTATAAAAGAGGAAATAATTCCCATATCAAAATCAATTGGATTGAATACAATAAAGAGAACACAGCTCTTCGATTGAGCTCTTTTAAAAACCTAAAAACTTTTAAAATCTCTACCGTCAATCCTACAATTATGAATATGTGTGTGAAGTCGTCGTAGTCTAGTAGGTAAATTAAAAGTGAGGCCACGGCTTAAACTCCAGGTCAGACATTTCCAATAAAATGAAATACAAAAAAATATATCTTCAGCGACTTCCTCTCAGCAGATTTTTGGCAAAAACTCTGAGAATAAATAAAGTTGCCATGGAAAAGTTTCTCAAAAATCTGTATTTCGGAATTGAATTGACTCCTACCATTCATGGAAAAAAATTAACACGTACAACATGGGGGATGTGAGAAACTAGGTTGTAATACTGACCGAAGAATGGTTGTAATGATCAATTATGTATAAGAAATATAAGAGGTTACTCTTTTTGTTATTGCAATTTTTTTCAGTAAAATTTTTGATTTTAATCTCATTAAAGAGAAGGATCTTTCTCTGAAACGATCTAACATACAAAATACATCAAAATAAGAAATTTTAGTTTTTGTTGTAGAAAATTTTGAATTTTTATTGCAATAATTTAGTTTTTTTGCAAATTATCACGAAAACTTTTTTGCTCCTGAAAATAAGAAGGTGGTAATATTCAGATTACAATGTTATGAATGGAACTCTTGAAGTGGACGGTACAAGTGATTATAATGGAGAATCATAATTCAACGCAGCAATAGGTTTCCTTCTGCACAAATATAGTTCATTTTTTAACTCAATCAGTTTGGAAGATAAATTTAGAATCAAAGGCCTTTCCCAAAAATCTCTATAAGAAATTTTCAAAATAGCCCTAAAACAAATCATCATATATATTGTAGTGTACTTATAATAATGAAGTACACTATATGCATTAATATAATAATAATAATAAATATAATAATAATAATAATCAATTTAAATAATTTTTAATGTAATTTAAAACCCCAAGCCTTCACGAACAAGAAATAGACCACACTAATGCAACAAAACACTTGACACAATAATTTGTTTAGAACACTTAACAGTAAAAATGTATGAACTAATGAAAGAAATTTGTAAATAATTTGGTTTGTAATACATGTTAAATTATAAGAAAAGAAGTACTAATTTCTGTAACACTAAGCAACTATATGTATGGACATATTGAATTCTAACCAATATAAATTTATATAAATACCAGGGGGAAATTTGGAATAAATTAGATTCAATTTTGAGCAATACGTTCCTGAAGGTATAACAAGCTATCCTGTGTACGTACCCACACCAAAATCTTGTGGACCTAAGGCCATATTAATAGAGGAATATAACAGAAGGAATAAGAAAATAACACCTGAAACTAGTATAACAACAAAGAAAAGGAGAGGGGGAAGAAAAGAAAAAAACTGAAATTGAATTCTAGTGAAGAAAAAAGGAAGCTGTACATAAAATTGAAAAATAAAAATTTAAAATATGGGAAACCAACAATCAAAGATTGAAGAGTCAGTTAATGTAGACAACAACAATAACCAGGAAATGGGTTTTGGAACAACATTTAATTTAGATGCCTGTTGTATATTTTGTATAATATTAATAATATTTTTAGTAATAAAGATGAATAAATATTTTAAGGAGTAGGTGCAGAAAAAGGCCGTTGTTCAGGTAAAATAATAATAAAATTAGAAATAAAAATATTTTTATAAATTAAATAAAAATGAGAAGAATGCAAAAATAATAACAATGAACACAATAATAGGCAAATTCGAAAATATATAAATAATTTAAGAAATAAATTAGAGGAAATAAACTTATTAGAAAAAGAATTTTATGAGCAACGCCATCACAAAAGACATACAAACAGCTATAGAAAAATTTTACATATACTACAACAAAGCAAAGATACTTTTTGAAGAAGCTTTAACATCAATAAAACCATCTAATCAAAAGCAGAATTTGATAAATATGGCACAATTCAATTTAGAACCCGCTGTAAAAATAATTCCACTATTCACATGAAATTATAAAGAATTAAATTCATTTCTTACAATAGTAAACTTAATCAATGATACGCTAGAAACAACACAAAAATCCGTTCTAATAACTTTTTTCTACGCAAACCTAACTAGTGTAGTGAGAACTTTATTAAGCATATCTGAACCAACAACATTTGAGGCCTTCTATCAAATAGGTACAAATCAAGGATAACCGTCACACAAATACAGGCTACTTTAAGCAATATTTCACAAAAAATTATGAATGTAAACACATATCATGAAAAACTTCTAGAAATGATAGCAGAACTGAACGAATTACTGATCAAGGGTATTGAGGGATGCAACAGCACGCAGGTTACTACTATAAAACAAATAAATGCAGATTATGCATTGAATATATTTAAGAAGTTTTAAAAGGAGAACTTAAACAAACAGTAATTACATCAAGGCCTAAAGAACTTAATGAAGCATTACAATTAGAATTAGGGTAGGAAACAGAATTCTCCAACTCAGAAAACAGTTTATGTTTCTCAAATAATAAAAACAGAAGGAATAATTCAGAGAACATTAATAACAGTAGGAATAATTACAATAATAATGCTAATCAGAACAAAAACAGGAACCGATATAACAACAACCGGTCAAATAGCAATAATAACGGCAATAATAGCAATGATAGGACAATACACTATAATAACAATTATAGTGCCAATAATTTGTAGCATGATTTTACAGTCGTCAATACTAACACAACATTTCATGTTTTATTTTCACACGATGTGCGGCAAGCAAAATAATATCCAATTGCATATGAGCAGCGGCCACTTGACTCAATATTGCTGACCTTCGCTTCAGCGTAATAGTAAGGCGCACATGCGATGATCATTTGATACTTCATTGACGGAACACTGGCCGCATTTGTTTGCGTATTGTGTGGACAAGTACGTGTTGTTGTTGTATTGCAGTTCTTGTGATCGTGTGTGGCTCTCTTCATACTTTACCGTGGGAATTATGACTTTTGTACGGGACAATGGGCGCGTGTCAAATTGTACCCACTTGTCCCGTAATAAATACACACACACTATTACAATATTATAGAACATAAGTACAAACCAATGTAATAGCATTAAGTAAATACAGAAATGTATTAGAATTAAGGGGCTGATTTCAAAATACTAAATCAACCAAATTTTAGTATCTTCTTTTATACTTTTTATAATATTTTCCTAAAGAAATCAATCATAAAATAAAACTCAACCAGTGCGTATAAAACCGCATTGATCCAAAATAAAAACCTTTTGGAATTATTATTTCACCACAAATTATACAAACCACAGTAAGGGATCAAATATTTATAACAATAATAATCACAGTAATATAACAAATAGGTATAATAATAATAACGGTGATAATCATAGCAACACTAACTATAACAATACGAATATAAATTTTAAAAATAACCGACAAAAAGTACACTATGTACTACCAGGATCCGGATGTGAGTCAAGGAACTGTGCAAACCCACTATCCGAAAGTCCACAATAAGAATATATAATGTTTTCCAAACATCAAACAATATGACAAATTTCATAAACTATATTTTTTATACGTTTATTTAAATTACTATCTATCTAATTTAAAGATATGTATTAAGCAATTTTGAGAGAAATTATAAATTTACATTAGTAGATGTACTCTATTAAGTACAAATATAAGTTTAGATACAATCTTCTTTTTAGCAATAATTAATAACAAACAATATCATAACATTTAAAGCAAATACCTTAATATTCTTAACAATTTATACTCTTACAATTATTTACATATTTATATTAGAGTTATGAATTAGACATATATGAGATCATAACTTTTTAACATAGTTACAACAGAAATACAAAGTTAATAATTTAATTGTAGTCGTTATCTACGAAATGGTAAATCTAAGACGTGATGTCTTTTAAGTCTTTCTATTTCTTCTGTGTCATCTAATAAACATATTGCTAATGTATTGACGTGGTTATCCAGTCTTTTTAAATATCTTTCACTGTGAGTTCTTATAACTTCCTTAATTGTGGGAATTCGAAGGTCTTTGTGAATACATTCGTTGGTAATGTACCATGGTGCTTGAGTAATTAACCTGAGAGTTTTCGATTGGTAACTTTGGAGTATTTCTAAATTTGAATTACTAGCAGCACCCAAAGTTCAATTCCATATGTCCAGATAGGTTTTAGAATTTCTTTATATAGTTTGAGTTTATTTTCAATGCTGTTTTGATTTCTGACATAGTAACCAATAAAGAGTCCTGTTTTTTAATGTATAGTTGTTGTTGTTTCGATTTTATGTGTTGTTTCCATGTAAGCCGGCGGTCTAGATGCATACCAAGATACTTAATGCAGTCATTATTAGGAATTATACTGTTATTTATCATCACGTTTGGACAACTACCTCTTGTTAGGGTAAATGATATGTGGGCCGATTATTAATTATATTAAGCTGATTTTGCACTAATTTTGTGTCTGTTATTTGACATTCGTTTGACGCCATTATTGCGGTATCATCAGCATGCGTTGACACATGTATTTGATTGAATATAGGCATATCGGCTGTGTAAATTGAAAAAAGAACTGAACTTAGCACGCTACCTTGTGGAACTCCGGCTCTGATGTCATGAAAATGTGATCTTTCGTCATTGATTTTTATGTAGAATGTTCGATCTTGCAGATATGATTTAATAAAAAGGTAAAAGTTAGATGGAAGGAGAGTTTTTACTTTATATAATAATCTGTAGGATCTGCTGTAGGATCATTTTGGATTGTCTTTTTAATTAAGGAGTCTTCATGTCGCGAGGTTTCATGTGGTCTTCCGCCAGGATGAGTAGGAGATGGGCGACCAATCGGCAAAAACTTTTTAATTAGCCTAGAAGTAATTGATCTGTTGATCGAATATCTTGCACTCAATTGATCTTAACCCAATCGAGAACTTGTGGGAGATCGTTAACTTAAAAATCAACCGAGAAAATTGGAAAACTGAAGAAGATTTATTTGCAGCAGCAAAAATAGCCTGTGAAGAAATATCACCTAAAATAATTAATAATTTCAAATCCTCTATGCCTAAAAGAATGGCGTGTGCCATCCAGAATAAAGGATTCGCAAAGAAATATTAATTTCAATAGTTTTTATCTGTACCTTAAATTGGGGGTGCTTTAGTTTTGTCCGCTTATATTTTCGACTTAAAATGTATTTTGAATCATAACTTTTTTTTATTGAATTCTGAATTCCTTAAATTTGTGTTTTTCAATAATAAGGATACAAATAAAAAAAAAAATAAATAAAACATTAATAACTTTGGTTTCTTAAAAAAATAATCATTTTAAAAAAATGTACTGAGGGGGTGCTTAGGTTTTGTCCGATACTGTATATTTATATTGTTGCTTCTTACTGAATCAGAATAAGAAATATTATGTGTCATTGGTGGGCTTACATTATTCACAAATTCTATATTTTGAGAATTTGGTATTGGTTTTCCATGGTGGTAATTAGATACTTTGTTTTGCATTTTTCTTTTTAATTCTTAATGGACTATGCATCCTCTATAACTATCTGGGTGATATTCTTGGCAGTTGGCACACTTGGGAGGTGAAGCTTGATTTTTTGTACACTCAGCAGTGATGTGGCTTGCTCCGCATTTGACGCATTTGTAGGGTTTGTGGCAATAGGATTTGGTGTGGCCTTACTGTTGGCAGCGATGACATTGCGGAATATTTTTGATCTTGCGTGGCGGTTCTATAGTAACAATCGCATTGTTTATGTGTGTTATATTATGAATTTCTTTGGTTTCAAGATCAATAAAGAACATTGAGAGTGGTTTTTTGGTTAGGTTACTCGTTATGTTAGAAATATTACGTACTTTATGATCATGTTTTTCAATAAAAGTCTTAATGTCGTCGGTATTAGTTGAGTAATGTAAATTTTTAACAACTGCTCTGTAAGCCCTATCTTGTTTGATCTGGAAAGTGTGAAAACTAATATTTTTAATTTTAAGCTAAGAAACAAGAGTTCTGTAAGAGGTAATAGTTTTAACCATATCTCTGATTTGACTGTCTCCTAGTGCCTTATATGTGTATTGAGTGGATGGTATAACACTTGAAAAGGTTCGATTCATGTCTTTAACATTGGTAACATTTGGAATGTATAAGGGGGAGGTCTAGGTCTAGTTGGTGTTTCGATTGTTTTTGCTTGGCGTTTATTTCTACAAGTTCCTGGTGAGTTTCTTTGGCGACGTTTGTTGGAATTACTGATCGTTTGCCATGCACATTCACTGTTTTCACTATCATCTTCAATGTTTGATGTACTAGCAGTATTCATGCCAGCTGCCTGTTTTAAATTTTTTTTGTTTTTTTTTGTGGTTTTGGGTATTGTTTATTTACTTGTTTTTGTTTTTTTCTCCTTTTCTCTCTTTTATTTTTTTAATGATCTTGCGTATGTAATGTTATTGTTTTTATTTAATGCAATTGCATTTAACAATGCACATATGCAAGTGTTATTTTTTTCTTTTTTATATGGATCCTATTTAATTGTTGTTTTTAATAATGCACAAATTGATTTGAAAATTCCGTCAACATAAAGATAGCACGTCTTATCGCTTTCGCTCTTTAATAACGACTGATAAACGGAATTTGTCAGATTATGATTTTGAAATTGTTTATAAGAAAGAAAAGATAAATACTAACGCAGACGGTTTGTCGAGAATAAAATTAAACTCTGAAATGTTGAAGAATATGATACCTATAGAAGAAGATATTAGCTAAGCGCCGAAAATTTTAGTAACAACACGTGAAATGAAAGCAAAGAAAAATACTAAAAATATAGAGATAGATAATAATATGTGGGAATGTACATCGCTACGAGACGTAAAGAATATTTATGAATTAAAATTTAATATTATTAAAACCGGTACAAAAAATACGAAAGGTGGACCTAAGAATGGTACCATAGAGAATGAGAATAATAGCTTTGTAATGAATGTTGATGAAGATCTAGCAAAATGCGTTTTGTCACTAGAAAAGTTAATAATTTATATGCACAAGCAGAATAAAGAATCTCACTTTATCATGCGAAGGTAATATTTTTGAGCTCATATCGAGGGAATATTTGGGTAAAATTTATAATAAGGTATACCAGAAATTAGTAAGATCGAATAAATATAGAGATAATATTATATAAACCTTTGCAACGCATTATAAATAATAAATTACAAAAAAAAGAAGAATTCCACAATTAACCAATATAGGGTCATTTTGGTATAAGAAAAACAGTTCAAAAATTAAAACAAAGTTATATATAGAAAAATATGAGGAAGATGATTAGAGATTACATTAAGAAATGTTATAAATGCCTAAAGAATAAACAAACTAATCATATTAAAGAAGAAATGACAATAACAGAAAGCCTTAACACTAGCTTTGAAACAATAGAAATAGATACCGTAGGTCCTTTAAGAATTTCTAATGGCTATAGATACATATTAACTATGCAATGTGAATTAACAAAATACGTGATAGCACACCCAATTGAAACAAAAGATGATAGAAGTATAGTGAAAACATTAGTTGAACAGTTTATTTTAAAGTGTGGATGTTTCAGGAATTTAAAGTCTGATAGAGGTACTGAATTTAATAACGAATTATTAAAAAAAGTTTGCAATCTACGTAACATAAACCAAAAGTTTTCAGCACCAATCGATAGGTTCTATAGAACGTAATCGTCGTGTATTGAATGAATATTTACCTAATTTTATTGATGATTATGAATGGGACAAATGAATACCATTGTAGTGTGTGAAAATCTAAGGATAGTAAATGACGATCAAAACCCAATTCCATCGGAGAGAAATCAAGAAATCTGGGTGGAAATTGATAAATTAAAAAAAGAAATAAGCAATGGGAAGACCTCAAAGTAAAGAGGTAGTAGTAATGGGTGATTTTTTAAGAGCTATAGGAAAAATTTTCAAATAAAAACACATACAATTCAGAAAAATGCATGAAATCTTTATTTGAATCGATGGTACGGTCCATATAATTTAATGTTTGAAGATTATTTCATGCAAATGTTGACCGCGACTGCGCCTCAAATGGTCCATCCGCTTAGTCAAATTTTGGCATACTCTTTCCAACATTTCGGCCGGTATCTCACGAATAAATGCTTCAATGTTGTCTTCCAATGCGTCAGTTGAAGCGGGCTTGTCTGTATAGACATGAGCTTTAACATAGCCCCACAAAAATAGTCTAAAGGCGTTGAATCGCACGATCTAGGCAGCCAATTGACCGGTCCCGAACGTGAAATAAAATGTTCACCGAACTCGCCTCTCAATAAGTCCATTGTTACGCGTGCTGTGTGGCATGTGGCACCGTCTTGTTGAAACCACATGTCATGCAAGTCAAGCTCTTGCATTTTGGGCAAAAAAAGTTGGATATCATCTCACTGTAGCGCTCACCATTCACAGTTACGTTATCTTTGAAGAAGTACGGTCCAATGATGCGACCAGCCCATAAACCTCACCAAACTGTGACTTTTTCACTCCAAAATCGACAATTCTGCTTATTTACGTATCCATTGACCCAAAAATGAGCTTTGTCGCTAAACACAATTTTTCGATAAAGAAGTGGATCTTCGGCCAACTTTCCAAGAGCCCATTCACCAAAAATTCTGCGTTGCGGTAGGTCGTTCGGCTTCAATTCAATTTGAAAGGCTTCACACCTAAATCCTTCCGCGAAACTTTTCACGTTGTTGAGTAACAGAGGTCCAATTGCTGCCAACGGCGTCGAATCAAGAATTGACGGTCATCATTAACACTGACCGATACAGCTCCGATATTTTCTTCAGTTCGCACTCTACGTAATCGTGTTGGTGGTTTAATGTCCAACAATGTAAATTTGGTGCGAAATTTAGTCACAATAGCCCGAATAGCCGCTTCAGTGGGTCGATTAAACTGACCATAAAATGGAAGAAGCGCGCGATGAACTTTCTTAACAGAGCACGCATTTTGATAATAAAATTCAATGATTTGCAAGCGTTGTTCGTTTGTAAGACGATTCATGGTTAAATTATAGACCAAACTGAGGATGTTTGACAGTGAAACAAAACACGAAACGTTCGTGAGCAGTTTAAACCTGTGTTGCCAAAAAGATAATAGCTAAAAAATCGCCCATTATAAGAGAACATAGTAAACAATAATACCCAATCAGAAAATAAACAGGAAATCGATATAAAAATTATTATTAATTATAGTTGGAATTATTATATTCACTATACATAGAACTCCACTCACCACCGCTGAAGCAGAACGGCGAGCGATCGCACTCATCACCACCGGAGTTACAGAGGAACAATGACCCTGAAAAAGAGGTGGATGATTTCACCAAAATTGGCGATAAAATTTCTGAGCTCGTGGAGATGATGGGCGGAGGAAGGAGCGATGCGCGATTTAGTATCTTCTATATCGTCACTATATCAGGAACAGCAGACACCCTGTGTTTCCAAGAGGCAGAGAGAAGAATTGGGAAAACTTAGGAGAACACCTCCGAAGAGGACTACACCAATTCAACTGGAGGGATCAATTGACCCAACTTCAAAAATTGGAGTCAAGGATACGAAGAAAGGATCAGTAAGTACTACTGAAGGTGTAATAAATCGGGATGCTGAATTACCGGGTACCGGAGTGTAAATGAGCACAGAGCCCAATGATTGGGTCCTCAAGACAAGGAAGCGTAGAAAGCCCCCAAGACCGGATGCAATGATAATAAAACCTATGGAGAAGCTCTCATTTGCAGACATCCTGAGGAGGGTTAGGAACGCCCCGGAGCTTAAGTCAGTTGGCGAAGACGTTCATCTTGTTAAGAAAACACAAAAGAGTGAAATTCTGCTGGAATCTACAGAAACTCACCAATCCAAATTGAAGACCGTATTGTGCGATGATATAGAGGTCAGGACGATAACTCAGGAGACAACATTTGAACTGCGATACCTGGACGAGGTTACCACGGAAGATGAAATAATAACCGCTTGGAGAGAGCAAATAGGAGAATTACACCCATCGGCTATCAGGACGATAAGAAGTGCTCCAGGGGGTACCCGGACGGCAATAATTGTAATACCAACGAAGCTGGCTAATAGGGCCGAGGAAGTAACCAAACTGCGTGTTGGGTGGACAGTTTGCCGGTTAATAGGAAAGTTGTCCCAAGGAGATGCTACAAATGCCCAGAATTCGGTCTCATAACTGGAAATTGCCGCAGTAGGAGTGATTGGCCAAAACACTGCTTCAAGTGCGGATGGCAAGACCACCTTGCCAAAACTTGTAGCGGTGACCCTCACTGCCTACTCTGTAGGAGCGATCGTAATGTGGACTCAAAACATGTCACGGGGGACCTAAGTGTCCATAGTACCTGGCAGCTCGGCGGAGGATAATGAACATAGGAAAATGAGGATCTTGCAGCTGAATTTGAACCACTGCGAAGCGAAGCAGGAGCTTCTTGAGCAGACAGTCCGGGAGCAGAAAATAGACCTTACGATTTTGAGTGAACACTATAGGGCGCCTGACAATCAGCGTTGGGCTACCAGTAAATGCAAAAAGGAAGCGATATGGTCATGCGGTAAATTCCCAGTGGGAAATGTTGACAACATGAGAGAAGGCTTTGTGAAATGCACCGTTAACGGGGTACATTCCATCAGCTGTTACCTCCCCAGCTTATCAATGGAGGAGTACAGACTCAGATGGGACGACATCGTTGGCGAGGCTAGAAATCTAAGACCCGTGGTGATTGCCGGGGACTTTAATGCATGGGCAGTGGAATGGGGTTCAGCGTACACGAACCAAAGGGGTGAGAGCTTGCTTGACGCATTTGAAACTCTGGAGGTTGTCTTACTCAACTGTGGGCAGATTGATACATTCTCGAGAAATGGACGGAGTTCTAAGATTGACTTAACATTCATCAGCGATACACTGGCGACGACATCGAATTGGACTGTGTCCGATGTCTACACTCATAGCGACCATTATTTTTGAAATCCAGGAACGCGCAGCAGTGAACCCCATTACTGCCGCCCCTCCTAATCCCTTGTGGAGGGACTCTACTTTTGATGAGGAAACCTTTGTTCTCGCGATGGGCGACATTCGGAAAGCGGAAACAACATGGAGGTGTAACATATGCGCTGTATAACGGAAGCCTGCAGCGCGTCTATGTCGAGGAAGTCTTACCTGTCGGGCAGAAAACACGTTTATTGGCGGAGAATATTTCAGAGAGCAAGGGGTCGCAATGGCTTCATAGAACTTCGAGAAAGATACAGAGGGCTCAGAGCCAACCATAATTGGGCCATTGACTGGACCAAAAGAATGTGCTATAGGGAAATGTGTGCAGATTTAGATGAAAATCTCTGGGGCACGGGATATAATGTGGTAATGAGGAAGCTGAATTGCTTTCGACCACCGGCCACGGAAAGCGCGGAGAAGCTGCAGTCAATTGTCGAAGGCCTCTTTCCGGAGAGAGCCGAGATCATGTATGATACAATGACATTCCTGAGGTCAGCGGCCAGGAATTCGATGCAGTCTGGAAGGAAATGAAACTCAGGAAAGCTCCGGGAATTGAGGGGATCCCAAACGTCGCACTTAAGGTGGCTATAGAGAACAACGTTGTGGTGTTTAGGAAAGTATTAGATACATGCATTAAGGCTAGGAAATTCCCAAAGATGTGGAAGAGACAGAGGTTGATTCTCATCCCGAAGGGCAAAGATGCGCACGATGCAACAGGTTACCGCCCACTTTGTATGATCGATACCATAGGTAAACTTCTGGAGAAGATAATATTTAGAAGACTCGAAGTGATATTGGAGAGAGACGGCCTGCCTGATCGCCAATTTGGCTTCCGAAAAGGGCGCTCCATAGTGGACGCAATGGAGGCGGTCATAACCGTAGCGAAAGAGGAAATCAGCGTTGACCGCTGGTTTGAGGGTGATAAGAAGTATTGCGCAATCATCACCCTGGACGTCAAAAACGCATTAAATTCGGCAGATTGGGACGCCATCCTGGCTGCACTTGATGAGAGGGACGTACCTGGATATTTTGATAGAACCCATAGTGGACTACTTTAAGGTACTTTTGTATTACACAGACGAAGGCAGAAAGTCATACCCTATAACAGCAGGGGTACTACAGGGTTCTGTGCTGGGCCCAATACTATGGAACGGCACGTATGATGGTGTACTGAGGCTTATGCTTCCTGCGGACACACAAATATTCGTATTTGCGGACGATATAGCCCTCGTGGTGAGGGATAAACACCTTGATGAATTGAAACGAACGTCCAATGCGGCAGTTAGCAGAGTAAGAAGCTGGATCGCGAGTATAGGTCTGAAACTTGCTGGTCATAAAACGGAAGTCGTATAAGTAAGCAGTAAGCAGTAGGAGTTATGATTGACAACAGACTCACATTCAAGGAGCACCTGACATATATTAGTAGGAAATGTGCGGCGGCAACGGGTGCACTCGCGCGGATAATGCCTAACTTTGGAGGTCTGAGACACGAGAAGAGGCAATTACTGATTGAGAGTGGTTAGATCGATTGCTCTATATGCAGCCCCTATATGCGCCGAGGCCATGGATAAGAAGACATATAAAATAGGAGTTGATGGGGCCTACAGGAGATCTGCCCTCCGAATAATTTCTGCCTTTCGCACAGTATCTACGGATGCAGCCTTGGTGATAACGGGGATGATGCCGCTACGAATGTTAGTAGAGGTAGAGAGGGGAAAACGTTTAATAAATAGGAGAACAGGGCTAGTGCACCCTGACCAGGTAGATGATGATGCAATTAATAGGTGGCAGCACGAGTGGACTTCTTCCATAAAGGGAAAATGGACCTACAGATTAATACCAAATATAGAAGAATGGACTAGAAGGAAACACGGTCAGGTGAATTTTTACTTTACACAGTTCTTAACGGCCCGCGGTTGCTATAGGACATACCTCTACAAGTAAGGGCATGACGTGGATGAAGCATGTCCATCATGTCTAAATACAGGCGAAACAGCGGAGTATATATTCTTACCTTGCCCGCGCTTCGAATTCCGACGAAATTTCCTGGAGAAGACGATCGGATCCCAGGTGACTCCCGATAACGTGTTTAACCTGATGTTAACATCGCGCGAAAACTGGAACGCGGTATGTTTATTCCCGAAGGAAGTTCTAGTACAACAGAGGATAATAGAGAGAGCAGAAATGGATAGCAACACCCGCTGAATCTTTACCTCCCCCGATGTAATACTTGTTGATTCCCAGCCTTTAGCTCGCATAGATAAAAAAAATACGCGCCACATACTGCAAACATAAACAAAAATCGATGAAGCTGCACTTGAATGAAATGTAACGAATGCTTGAAGGGATCATATTGGTGTTTGTGTGACATTGATAAAGTCACTCAATTCCCCAATTTGAAGACAATATGATTCGTAAATTCTTCAAGTTGCCACTGTCGAAATTAGAGTAAGTACATGTATGGAATAGGATTAAGCAAGATAGAATGTAAATTAAAGTAAGTTAGAATAATATAGAAAATATGTAAATTTTTTTATAAAAAGAGCCCTTTGCCCACAAAGACTACAGATTCAGATGAAGACTCAAATCAGCAACAACTTTGCCTTAGTTTTTATTCCCTAATCTTCTTTTGCCCTTACTAAGGTAAGATCGGCAATTGCTGTAGCGTAACCAACGGCAAACACTGCCGGTTACAAAAATCCTTTTTATTTTTCATAAAAACAATTCTACCACACCATACTATACATTTCCATACAACACAACACCACACATTGACATTAACTATTGACCTTACGAGTTAATTTATGGCAAATTACCAGTATTATGATATAGAAAATTACGCTAATGAAATAAAAATAAGACTAAGAAAATCGTTAGAGAATGCTAAATGACTGATAGATATAGCTAAACATAAATCAAAAGAGGTTTATGACAAACACATAAATATAAGTAATTTTCAAGTAGGAGATTTAGTATTAGTAAAATTAGAATCTAGGAAAAAGAATCAAAGTCTATATAAGGGACCATATCAAATAGTTAAAAGATTAGGTGTAAATTCTTTATTAGACATAAATTCTACAGAAAAACCTTTTCACAATAATACTCTTAAGTTATATAAGAAAAAACATGTGTAAACATTAAGTTTATAATAATATTTAGTACTGCTTTACTTAGACATTAATATAACTTAATATTTACTATTTAGATTCAATTTACTTATTTTCAAACATAAATTTAATCTTTAGGACGATGGTGTAGTGTACTTATAATAATGAAGTACACTATATGCATTAATATAATAATAACACGGTGCGACAGTGAAAATATACTCGAGTAACTACATAGTATAAGTTATTCACTAGGTTGAGTAGAACTCAAAAATACTTTTTTATTTTTCTCAAACCCTCCAAACTTGTTTTATTTGACAAAAACGGGTTTTTTGATTTTTTCACACAAAATTATTGATTACCCAAATATGTTTGAACCTGTTTTAAAAATCCAAAGTTTTTAGAAAGGGGAGAGTTAAGTCTTTAAAACGGTATATGTATTGAGTCTGCTAATTTGCTGGTCGGTTTTGATTTGTTCGGGCGAAATCACCGGGACAATTATATATACAACACAACCACTTGAACTTGGTTGTAGTGGATTTGAATAACACAAGCACTTAAACTTGGTTATTGCGGAGGGTTTTAGAATAAAAACAACCGTTGTCTTTTGTTAATCAATTGTTTCTATCAATTTATTTTTGTCAATCATGGTCTTAAATAATATTGACCTTACGAGTTAATTTATGGCAAATTACCAGTATTATGATATAGAAAATTACGCTAATGAAATAAAAATAAGACTAAGAAAATCGTTAGAGAATGCTAAATGACTGATAGATATAGCTAAACATAAATCAAAAGAGGTTTATGACAAACACATAAATATAAGTAATTTTCAAGTAGGAGATTTAGTATTAGTAAAATTAGAATCTAGGAAAAAGAATCAAAGTCTATATAAGGGACCATATCAAATAGTTAAAAGATTAGGTGTAAATTCTTTATTAGACATAAATTCTACAGAAAAACCTTTTCACAATAATACTCTTAAGTTATATAAGAAAAAACATGTGTAAACATTAAGTTTATAATAATATTTAGTACTGCTTTACTTAGACATTAATATAACTTAATATTTACTATTTAGATTCAATTTACTTATTTCCAAACATAAATTTAATCTTTAGGACGATGGTGTAGTGTACTTATAATAATGAAGTACACTATATGCATTAATATAATAATAACACGGTGCGACAGTGAAAATATACTCGAGTAACTACATAGTATAAGTTATTCACTAGGTTGAGTAGAACTCAAAAATACTTTTTTATTTTTCTCAAACCCTCCAAACTTGTTTTATTTGACAAAAACGGGTTTTTTGATTTTTTCACACAAAATTATTGATTACCCAAATATGTTTGAACCTGTTTTAAAAATCCAAAGTTTTTAGAAAGGGGAGAGTTAAGTCTTTAAAACGGTATATGTATTGAGTCTGCTAATTTGCTGGTCGGTTTTGATTTGTTCGGGCGAAATCACCGGGACAATTATATATACAACACAACCACTTGAACTTGGTTGTAGTGGATTTGAATAACACAAGCACTTAAACTTGGTTATTGCGGAGGGTTTTAGAATAAAAACAACCGTTGTCTTTTGTTAATCAATTGTTTCTATCAATTTATTTTTGTCAATCATGGTCTTAAATAATATTTTATTGTCAAATTGCAATATTTATATTTAATTTATTTTATTTAAATATATATAATATATTTATATAAATATATATAAATACATTTTCCTACATGTATAAAATATTCCAGGAAACATGAAACCCCAGACAAATGCAATACAAATAAATAAAACCCAAACTTGAACCTTAATCAGAAGTTCAAGGTTTTTCTTTATCATAATTTGAATTAGCTGTTAAAAATCAAAAATAAGGCAAAATGCATAAATCCAGCAAAAATAAAAACAAATAAGAAGTCAACAAAATAAGGTTGTTCACCTAATTTCGTGCAAGCATATGTACGCAAGTATGTTTGTTCATTTATACAAACGTACATGCGGACATATGAAAGAAATTCATTGTGAAGGTCTGAACATGTACCCCGCCGTTGAGTCATGCTCAACAAAATTAAAAATGTGACAACCTTATATTGCCCTTCACATATCTTAGAATTAAAGGCTTAAACTACTGATACTTCAAATTCTGGCTAATCCTTTCAGGGTTAGCTGTGATTTTTCTTGCCCACATACAGCGTTTATTCGGGACGGCTGCTGCATAGTGTGAAGCCATTGATTGCTGTATTCTAACTCTGTAAGCGATGTTCTATCAGCAACAGGAATAATGTTACAACTCGTTTGATTGTTAAAATTAAGAAGTGATAGCTCGCATAAGCATTTGTCAGCGTTTGCAGTGAATTTTGATTGCATTTGTGGGCATAGAAATTCATTCTCTTTTATTGGTGCACATGTGGTTCACTGTTTTTCTGTCAACACGAAATACTGATCTTTATGAGCATTTATGGCCAGGAAGTCGCTGCATGGTCTTATAGCGAGCATTGTGCCATTTATTTGAACAGGAATTGGGTGTGGTTTCAGAAGTTCGAATGTTTCAGGATCAGATAACGGAATATATATGTGAAAGATGACGTGGTCTTTTGTGACACCTCCCTTTACATTCATAATTTTGTACAGTTGTTGTATATTATCTTGAATCCGTTAATGCTGCTATGATTTCTGCTTGAATTCGGTGTAACCTTGCTGATGTTAGAGAAAGTTGAACTGATTGTAACATGAATATTCGAAAAAGCCTTGCTTGATTTTGTTCTTTTTCATTTTCTTGTAATCTAGATGCAATTTCTGATAATTGATTATCTACGTTGTAGAACTTTAGTTTCACATTTTCTTCATCTTGTTTAAGGACGTTTAGAGTTGCATCAACAATTGATGTTTGATTCATGAGGAGCTTTTTGGGATGGTTTTCATTGTCGGTTACTGCGTTGATGGTGTTTGACATTTGTTCAGCATACTCTGAATCCAGAATACCAAACAATGAATTAGCGACATTGCCAACAATGTTAATAGAACCACGCTTAGCTCTCCTCTTTAGTAAGAGGTTTTTGTCTTTAAAGCCTGCTAGACTTAAGTCGACTGCCTGGAGAACGCTCGAACAAGTCGTCCTTGGAATTAGAATGTTGCAAATGCGGTGTAATGCCGTTGTTTCGTTCACGAAGGAACTTATTTCTTGCCAGTATGGTTTTAAATTATAGTAAGAAATGATGTACCATTCTGACCGCGATACCCGTGTTTTACCAATACCCTCAAAGTGCAAGCCGATATTGGGTTCAAACTGTGTTACTTCAATTTTAATTGTAGACACGAGTGGGAGCAACAGCAATATTGTGAGTAGGATGGTCGCAATTGAGCTTGTCAAGATTCGCTGCTTTTTAGCAAGTGGCCTTCCATCCAATGACTGGTTTGGTAATTGGTTTTCTTCTAACATCTCATGATTATTACTAGGTTCTGTGAATTGTGGACACGATTGTTGTTCCTCTTCTTCGAGTTCGTCATTGAGCTTAGGGAGTAGAGCTAAATATTGAATTGCTCGTTTAAAGATGCCTGAAGCTGTCTGGACATCCGCTACTCTTACAACCTCGTCGTGTCCTTTGTATGTTTTTATTACGCGCCCCAGAGGCCATTTCATGACTGGAACGTTATCTTCTTTTAAAATAACTATCGCCCCTGGTTTCAGATTTTTTGATTGTTCTCGCCATTTGTTTCGATATTGTAGCTCATTAAGGTAGTCTCGTGACCACCTCTTCCAAAATTCGTGCTTAAGACGAGACACTAATTTCCATCGTGTTTCCAATTTAAGGTTTGTGGGCTTTGATTGAGCATAAATTTGGGCTGTTAGTGGTTCACCTATTAGAAAATGTCCCGGAGTCAATGCGCCTATGTCGTTTGCGTCATTTGACATGGGTGAAATGGGTCTGGAATTTAATATTGCTTCAATTTCGACAGCTATGGATTCAAGTTCTTCGTAGGTTAGAGATGCATTCACCAATGTCCTTATCAAAATGTATTTTGCTGACTTAACAGCTGCCTCCCATAAACCACCAAAATGTGGAGCCCTTGGTGGAATGAAATTAAATTGTATACCCTTTTTGCTGTAAGCATTCGTAATTGCTTCCTTTGCATCTGATGCATGTATGATTGTGGAAAGTTCAGGTAATTTATTCTTAGCTCCGACGAAGTTTATCGCATTGTCGCAGTATAAATTTTGGCAATGTCCACGCCGGGATACGAAACGTTTAAGAGCACCTATAAAAGCTTCAGTTGTGAGATCATTCACGAGTTCCAAGTGTACTGCCTTTGTGGCAAAGCAACAAAATACGGCAATGTAGGCCTTGTGCGGTCGTTTTCTCCTTAGTTTATAATGTACTGTAATTGGGCCACAGTAATCGACTCCGGTATTGATGAATGCACGGGCTGGTGTGACGCGTGTCGAGGGTAGGTTTCCCATTACTTGGTGAAATAGTTCTGCTTTGGCTTTGCTGCATGTCGTGCATCGGTGAACAGTGGCTCTTGCCATAATTTTTGCCTTTATCGGCCAGAAACGTTGTCGAACAATTCCTAATAATGTATGCGACCCACAATGCTTGTAATCTTCATGAATCATTTGGAATATTAATTTGGAAATGGGATCGTTGTATGAAATAAGAAGTTGATGTTTTGAATCATATTCCAACAAAGAAGCTTCGAGCCGACCACCGACCCGTATTAATCCATTCTCATCCAAAAAGGGTGTTAGATTCTGAATAGTGCTTGTTCCTTGTACTTGTATGTATTTTCTCAGTTGTGTTATTTCTTCCTTAAATTCTGAGAGTTGCATTTGTGAAATAATAGGAATCAGTGATTGGTTGAGTTCCGATGTTGTTAATAATTTTGATGGTTTTCGCATCTGCTTTTGACAGCTAGTGTGGGCAATGAAGCGTAGAACATATCCAACAATTCGCTGCAGACGATGGAAGAAGTTTTTATGGTTGATTTGGTAAATAAAAGTGGGTTCCGTTGTTGTCATTGCTCGTGATTCAAGGAGCTTTGCCTTTCGTTCAAGATTTGTTGGTATGTTGGAACTTGAAATGAACTTAGGTGGCCACACCTTCTCTACCCCATGGAGAAACATTGGCCCATAAAACCAGAGAGTACATTCTTTAAGAGCCGCTGGAGACATCCCACGAGATAATATATCTGCGGGGTTGCACTTTGAACTTACGTGACACCATTGTTCTGCTAGGGTTTCTTCTTGAATTGCTGAGATTCGATTTGCTACAAACGTGTTGAATGAAGTTGATGATGAATTTATCCACGAAAGCACAATTTCTGAATCAGTCCATAACCATAATGAGCATGTAAGTCGAAGGTCAGACCTGACTCTTGTAACTGGTTGGGCTCCCAGCGTGGCTGCACTTAGTTCTAATCGTTGTATTGTTCGCCGTTTGAGTTGCGGGATTTAGTACAGAGTAAATGTACCATGATGGTGCCGTCTTTGAAAACTGATCGGATGTAAGCTACAGCTCCATAAGCTTTTTCGTATGCGTCTGTAAAAATATGGAGTTGTAAGGATTCTCGAATTCTTCCTTTAAAAATATGTCTTGATATTAGAAGATTTTTCAAGATATTTAGGTCTGTGCGAAACGTGATCCATTTAGTATGCAGGGATTCAGGCAAAGAAGTATTCCAATTCAGTTTTAACTCCCACAATTCTTGAATAAACATTTTTGCCAGTACTATAATGGGAGATAGAATCCTCAATGGGTCGAATAATATTGCAAGGACTGTTCGCTTAGTTACTCTCTTAATGTTGCCAGTGTTGACCTTAATACATAATTTTTTATCAGTTTTCGACAGTCCTAATGTTTTGATGGTGTCGACTGCTATGCTCTCAAAATCTAAGTTTACCTCCAAGTTGTCTTGTGGAATATTGTGGAGTAATTGTGGATGGCACACCATTTGCGTAACACGAAGCCGCCCTTTTTTATAATCTGCACAAGTTGCTCTTGCAATTGTATCGCTGTTGATAAGCTATTTGACCCGCCCAAACCATCGTCTACATAGAAATTTTCTTTAATAAATTGTGAAGCAAGAAGAAAGCGTATATTATTTTCTTCAACCAGTTGATCAACACATTTTGTTGCTAAATACGGAGCAGCTCTTGTGCCATAAGTGACCGTGTTGAGTTGATAATATGAAATGGGCATTGTGGAATCCTTTCTCCAAATTATTAGCTGAAATTGACGATCCTCAGGAGCAACCAATATCTGTCTATACATCATTTCAACGTCAGTGGTGAAAACGAACCTTGGCATTCGAAACCTTAACAGTATAGAGACTAGTTCGCTTTGTAGTGTTGGTCCCGTGTACATCAGGTCGTTTAAAGAGTAGCCTGAGGAAGTTTTGGCTGAGGCATCGAATACCAACCTGAATTTAGTGGTTGAACTTTCTGGCCTTAGTACGCAATGATGTGGTATGTAGTAATTTGGAGACATAATGGAGTCTGTTTCCAATTTTGTCATGTGTCCCATTGATTCATACTCATCCATAAATTCAGTGTATTTAGTTTTCAATTCCGGATTCTTTTGCAAACGTCGTTCGCGAGCAAGAAATCGGTTGAGAGCCATTGCGTGTGAGTCGCCTAGGGTATTAGGGATTTTGTGAAATGGTATTCTGACAATGAAGCGGTCTTCATCGTATTTAGTTGTATTTTGTACAAAATGCTCTTCACATTGTTTGTCGGATATTGATAGTGGTTTTTTTTGGTTGCTTTAACTTTATCCAGTTCCCAAAGTAGAGCGATGGAAGCTTCCAGCCCCTCATCTTCAGTACATATTCCACAGGATGGGTCTGTAGGGTGTTCACTATTTATTTTTCCTGCTACAACCCAGCCAAGAACCGTGTTCTGCAAAATCGGAAGTTGTGGAGATAATTTTATTTACCCAATTTATTTGCACCCAGCAATATATCGATTTTATTAGATCGATTGAATGTTGGGTCAGCTAACATAATATTTTTCGGTGGTGGCCACTCATCAATGTCGATAAATTGTGATGGTTGAGGCGCAATAATTCGAGGCAGGACAAGTGCCCCCAGGCGTGTTGAGAATCCATTAATTCGAGACTGCAAAGCTACACTGACTCGGTGTTGTGTTTTTGTGTAAGAGTCCCCGATTCCATTGATGTTTACTAATGAAGTCTGTTTTGCAATATTAAGTCGTCTTACCAAACGATCCGTAATCAAATTGACTTGTGAGCCAGAGCCAAGTAAAGCACGACATTCAATCTCCATTGTATCAGTTTTGATTTTTATTAGAGCTATGATGAGAAGAACGTATGATTTAGACACCTGACCATTGGCTGCCGCTAATGAGGATGCTTCTGGAGGGCAAGGTATCGATTCATTGAAATCGGGTTCAATTATTTTAGGTTGAAAGGTCGTGCATGATGATGTCTTCTTGGATACCCTTTCATTTGTTGACCTTTGGTTTGATGACTGAGTATTGCTCTTCAGATGAAGTAGCGAGTTGTGTTTTTTCTTGCATGTCATGCATGATCCTGATTTGCAAGTTTTGGCCGTGTGTCCTGATTTTAGACAGTTCACGCACAGGTTTTGCTTCTGAATAAAAATGAGACGGTCTGCTGGCGACAGTTGTTGAAATTTCTGACACCGGTACAGTTGGTGAAAGTTATTTTTGCAGAGTGAGCACGTGGCTTCTATTTGTTTAGCTGAAATAGTGGAAACATAGACCCTTGATGATTTTTCTTTCTGGTTTATGGCTTCTAGAGATTGAAAACGATTTTCAAGAAAGGTTAATAGGTCTTTGATTTTGTGTACCTCTTTTGGATTGCTGAAACAGCATGGGATCCCATGAGGTGGTATCGATTCCGATGTTGTTTAGCGCATGTAGGCATTCTTGCGTTGTATCATGTAATTGTTTTATAGCAGCAGCTGTTGGTCCGGCGCTTGGTTGATCCAAAAGTTGTTGCATTAGTGTTGTTACAATAACGCATCGATTATTGTAACGTTCTTGCAATAAACTACATGCGGTTGCGTAGTTTTCGACTGTGGCTGAAAGATGACTTATTAGTTATTCAGCTTCGCCTCCCAAGTTTGATTTCAGGTACCACATCTTTTGTACCGCAGGAATATGCTGGTTGTCCACTAGTTGTGTAAATAAATCGTGAAAGGATCTCCATTTCAAATAATCTCCATTAAATTGTTGGATTGTGATTTTTGGCAACGGTAGCACGTTATTTTGCATTGGTTCGAAACCTTGCTCTGGTGTGAGGGAGCCTAGCTTGAAATTTTCAATGACTCGCTTCTCCAGGATTTCGTAGGACTTAATGTCGTATCCTTCCTTCAGTGGATCATCGATTGATTCCCATATTTTGAAATGTAGCTCTTGGATCTCTCCCCACAGTTTTCCTTTCAGCTTCATATCGGTTGCCGTAGGGTCCGTGTCGAGTAGCCGATTTAATGATGACATCATGACATTATGCCTTCGAGGAATTTGTTCCTGGGAAGAGGAGCTGATGATTCCTTGAAGTTAATCAATTTAAACCAATGGTAATTTAGTGGTTCGAATTAACTACGTTTAAAAAAATTGACGTCGAAAATCTCGTCGGGGTCACCAAAATGTATTGACTCAGCTGATTTGCTGGTCGGTTTTGATTTGTCCGGGCGGAATCACCGGGACAATTATATATACAACACAACCACTTGAACTTGGTTGTAGTGGATTTGAATAACACAAGCACTTAAACTTGGTTATTGCGGAGGGTTTTAGAATAAAAACAACCGTTGTCTTTTGTTAATCAATTGTTTCTATCAATTTATTTTTGTCAATCATGGTCTTAAATAATATTTTATTGCCAAATTGCAATATTTATATTTAATTTATTTTATTTAAATATTTATATATATTATATATATATATACATATATATATATATATATATATTTATATTTATCTTTATATTATATTTAATTTATATTTTGTTGCTGAATTGCAACAAATTATTCTTAAAGTATTTATTAATAATATAAAAGTGCTTTGGACTTATGCATTTTCCTACACGTATAAACCATTCCAGGAAACACGAAACCCCAGACAAATGCAATACAAATAAACAAAACCCAAACTTGAACATTAATCAGAAGTTCAAGGTTTTTTTAACATAATTTGAATCAGCTGTTAAAAATCAAAAATAAGGGAAAATGCATAAATCCTGCAAAAATAAAAACAAATAAGAAGTCAGTAAAATAATGTTGTTCACCTAATTTCGTGCAAACATATGTACGCAAGTATGTTTGTTCATTTATACAAACGTACATGCGGACATATGAAAGAAATTCATTGTGAAGGTCTGAACAGTATACATAAACGTTTTGTTCAAACTTATATGTTTTGAGTTTTGATGGGGTAAACATGGAAAATATTATTTTTTTCTTATTTTTTCAAGTTTAGCCATTCTTAAGTGCAAAATTTAATTAAAAAATATAAAATAAGTGACGTCATTGTCAAAGCGCATTACCTTGTGAAGAGATTGACACTTCGTTTGATGAAATCGGACAAAAATTTCCGTAGTTATAACTTAAATAGTATAACAGTCTTCTTATATTTTTTATATATGTAATCTTATCAAATGAACTTTCAGTTCAAAAATTTTCAAAAGTTTTGATGGATCTTGATTGCTTATCGCAAAATGTGTCAATTTAACGTTTGTACCACTACCAGAAGTCGGCTAATATTTGTGTTTTTTGCAAATATTATTATTTCGCTTTGCGCAAACATTGTTCATGTTTCTTTAATAGACTTATAAATGAGTCGTCTAGTGTAGATGATTATGAACATGCTGAAGAGGTTTGGAATACACTCAAATGTAAGAAACTTTTAGACTATTTTATTTTATATTTAAAAGTTGGTGTTTTATTGGTTTGTGATGTATTTGAAAATCTCTTTAAAAATTACGTTGTTATCCCTAAAGTAACTTATTTTTTAATGTTATTAACTCATAAATTAGTGATTTTAAAAATTTATTAAATTTTAATATCACCCCAATAAAATACAATTAATTATTATAATAAAGAAAAAATCCACAAAATTATAATTACCTATGTATATATAATGATACAATAGGGTCTTCTCGTCTTTTAATTTTATTTTAGCTTTTTGACTAAGAAATGAAATACTATTATAAATTTTTATGAACCAGTTAATATCTTGCAATGCTGAAGAGAACTAAACTCGAGTTGCAATTGTTGACAGATATTAACAAGTCCAATTTCGTTATATTGAGTATTGGGGGAGATATTGTTCAGTGCAGTAAAGGACGTTCGGTATGAAATAATAAATATGTTAGTGATTATGATTCGTCAAATAATCTAATCCAATTATCTGATGTATTAGATGTAAATAATTCGTAGAGATATGTAATGTCTCGATATTTCTCATTTAAAATTTTTTATTGAAAACTTTGGAAACTTTACTGTAACTGATGTAAAAGAAAATTCAGAATTTGGTTATATTTTGGAAGAAAACTTAGAACATCCAACTGTATTGCACGATCATCGTTTTTCATTTTAGGCAGAAAATAAGAAAATTTAAAGCATGAGTCATAGAAAATTAATAACAGGTCGAAATGATAAATACAATTATATAATACCTTATCGAAATCTTCAACAATGCATTTAACATGGTTTAATTTCAAAGAAAATTCATTTATATAACAATTTAATCAATCGAATTGGTTGAAAAAATATATTGATGTAAATAACCATCATATGACTTTGGCTAAAAACACATTTGAACAAAACTTTTTCAATTTACTCAATAATGTTGTGTATGACAAGAATGGAAAATATCGATAAGAGAAGAGTCATTAAAATAGTAAATGGATGGGAAAATAGAGGATTTTTAAACCAAATTTTCATAGTTGTCTCAGAATTATGGATGAAATGGTTGCCGTTGAAATGAGTACGAACGGAATACAATAAACCCATGTTGGTTTTTCTGATTTAGAACTATCGAAATGCAAAATATATAATTTCCATAATGACTGTATGAATCGAAATACCTTGAAAATATCAATCTTTGCTATATGGATACCGATTCATTTATATATGATGTGAAAACAAAAAGCATATATAAAGATATTAGAAATGATATCCGTATACGTTTCGATACATATGCAAAAGAAGGTTAGGTTAGTGGACGTGTACTTGTCAATTTAAGACAACTACAGTACCTGGAGGTCGAATTGACCCATTGTACAACGTCCTAGTTTCTCACACCACTTATGTTGTGTTTGTTAATTTTATACATGAGTGGTGGGACCTACAGTTTAAAGCCGACTCAGAACCACAGATTTTAGAAAAACTTTTTCATGGCAATTTTATTTACTCTCAGAGTTTTTGCCAGTTGAAACAAATGTGTTCAATATATTAAAGATATCGGCACTTTGCTTCACATTTTGTTTTAAAATGCCAAAAATATTAGAATGAATCCATTGCACTGTCTATATATGTAACTCACATACCCTACTCCTGCACTTACAACACACCGGTACCGACATACACTGGCGCGATTTTATATAACGAGTGGCCAAAAATAGAAGGAGTAATAGTAGAGTAGTCGCCGTAGTCTAGTAGGTAGTGTGTTGGCTTATTAGACGTAAAGCCAGGGTTCGAGCTCCAGGCCAGACATCAAAACAAAATACAAAAAAGTATTTCTTCGGCGACTTCCTCTCAGCAGATTTCTGGCAAAAACTCTGAGAGTAAATAAAAATTGCCATGAAAAGTTTCTCAAAAAATCTGTCGTTCGGAGTCGACTTTAAACTGTAGGTCCCGCCACTCATGTATAAAGTTAACACACACAACATAAGTGATGTGAGAAACTAGGTCGTAATCCTGACTGAAGGGTTGTAATGACCAATTATGTATGGAATAGTAGAGTAATGAAATTTGGCACACCTATATTAATTGGTAAAACATAATCATACCTAAAATATGGTCATTTAAGTCAAAGGATTCGTGTCTTTCCACATATATCCTGAAATTAAAAATTGCTATAACTTGGAGAAAAAAAAGATATGTTAATAATTCTTATTAGAAAAAGTATCAAAAAAACATAAAAAATTAAATATATACTTTTTTCGAATCGCAAATTATGATTTAAATGTTTTACTAACTCATTAAAATATAATTTTCTCACATTCCGTATATAATTAGAAAAGTTTATGTATAAATATTTATTTTATTTTTAATTCATCAGTTGCGTCTTGGTTTTCAAATTTTTGTTTATAGGCACTATGTGCGCTACTTCCATCAAAACCCCATTTACATTCTAGGAGTAAATCATTCTGTGTATCAACTTCGAAATTATTTAATATACTTTCAGCTGTTTTATCTAAAAATTTTTGCAATGGAATCTCTGCAGAACTTTCTGATATATGAATACCATCAGGAATGATTTTTTTAGCTTCTGCAATTAAATAATAGGAAGGAAAACAATCCTCGTGAATTGAATTTACAACTTTTCTCATCATGTTGTATTGTTTGCTTAGACATCCATATCAATGTATAAGGCTAAACCTCTTTCTACTGATATTTGATCTCTTTTGGACTTATATACTTTTCCTGCTGCTTTAGTAAGAGCATCAGCAGAAGTGGACGCAACAAGCTCTTCGATTCGTCTTCTTTTTGTGCGCTCTGATGCATCTTCATAGCAAACAGATGGTCGACTCTTACAGCTACTTGTACTTAGTTCCTAATTCAATTTATTTATGTTTAAATATAAAAAATCGATGATCTAGACAAACTTATATCACAAATATCTTTACAAAATAGCTCATTATCTAGCCAGGATTCAACTCAGTTTCAACCATCCATATTTTGTGCAATTATTACTAATTTTTAAAAGAATTAATTTTTGTTTGTCCTTCTCTATGTCTGTTAGAAATCTTTGAATACGACTTTCCACAAATTGTTCAATATGACGCAACACATTTGTTGTGTTATTTTTCTTAAGCTGCACCCATTGCTCAAAAATATCACGAATCTGCAATGATGTTGACACTAAAAAACATTTATAACGCCAACAAAATCAGTGAGAAGCAGATGAAATTTATATATGTTAAAGTACATACTTGTGGCAATAAAATATCAACAAATTTCAAAAGTGATATTGGGTGTTTTTTTTTTAATTCACTACTGAAATTAATAAATGTATGAAAATCTTAATTTTTTGAAGACCTGAATTTTGGCTAACGGTATTTCACATATGATTAATATTTGTAAACAATTACAGAGTTGTAATTACAATTGCATACCCGGCTTACAATTCTATTACAAATAATTTAGCCGTTACCAAAAGAATTTTTGAATTTTAACTATGACAAAAATATGTCAAATATCAAGCTTTCGCACAAATTTTCCATATCGCATGGGAATTCTTAACTTTGAGATACAATAACTGAAAAACTACGCAAAAGTTTTTAAAAAAAATTTACATATCAACTAATAGAAGCGTTTTCTATAAGATAAAGGTTTTTTACCAATGAATTTCCCACATTGGCTTTAACCATTTTTGGCCACGCTTGCGACAGTGTACTCCACTCCCCCTTGCTTGAAAATAGCCTGATGCGCTGGTTAGCCAAACCTAAGAACGTTTGTGTAGTTATAGAAACTTCAGAAACGTGACATCTGCCAACGAAGAATGCAAATAATAACGAAACATAACACAAAGCAAAACACACACACGAACACAACACAATGCAAAGAAATTCATATACAGACGAAGTCAGCTGTTCAGGACAATGATGAGTGTTGTTAAGGTAATGCAAAATTCAAAAAGTACCAAACAGGCCTTAATTGGAAAAAGTTATATTTGCTTCTTAAGTTTTATGTTATTATAAATATTTATTGTTGTAATATTATAGAATATTACAATTTTGGTTCAATCTGAGTCAATATTTAGGGAATTTGTGATTTTTTTGTTTATTTTTTATTAAATTGCAAAACAGGAATTCCAGCCTCTAGCGGGAATAGTAATAATACACACATTATAATCATAAGAATATGTATTTAAAATTTTTAAAGATTAAAAACATTTATGTATAAAAAGGAAAGTACCAAAAAGGGCATTTACGTCACATTGCCACTCAAAATACATATTATTTATTTATTTTGTTTCAAAGTTTTTTATACTCTTTACAATCATAATAATTAAAGATAAATCATTTTTTATATACAAATTTAAAAGATTAATATATACCATTAATATACATATATGAAAATACCAAAAAGAAGAATTCCTACCACTTCGTCACTTAAAATACATATACATATATTGTTTATTAGTTTTATTAAATTTTTTTTGTGTGCACAATAGAATCATAACAATAAGTTTTTATTTCTAATAAAATTTTATTTTTTATTATCATTTTAATAAAATTTTAAAAAATCTTTATATACATGTAAAATTTAATAGTTTTATATAAATAATCACGAAAGTACCAAATGGGACATTTGTGCCGCAATGCAACTCTGCATACAATAGCCCCATCACTCATGTTCAAATGCCACGTAAAAACGTGAAGGAATTCCGTTTTATACAGATCGTTCCGGTTTGTTAACGAGAGAGTGCATTTCGGAAAGTATTTACATTGCTCTCCATATGCTAAAAAACGAACGTATGGTATGTTACATTGCGTTTGGCTAACTGGCCAAACGTACTGCTTTGCATGTGTTCCATGCATGTTAAATTTACTCTCACATGTAAGGACTACCTGTATAGTGCCTACATAGTACCCAAATAGGGACTCTTTACTTATGACAGTAAATATTTCGTTGAAATATTTGTATATTTGAATAACCTAATACCTAGAATAAAAAATAATAAAATAAAATACCCTAATACCTGGAAAAAAATAATAAAATTTTAAAAATAATTTGTACAATTGATAGAATGTGTACCGGAAGCATTTGAAGTGTCTTAACTAACAACACCGCATTCTTGTGTTAAAGATTTTTTCACGCATGAAAATACCACTAAAATGTTTTAACTATGTCCCATATTTATTCAAGCCTAAATCTTTTATCGGGTGATTCGGAAGATTATCTAGTAGTTCCTTAGAGCTGGACTATAGTAGAGCCCGTATCCTGTTCTATATGGTTTGAGGTACAACAACTTCCCCATTGCAATTGATTCCATATACATATGTTACAGCAGGTGGCATATCCACGGATGAAGATAAAATACGAGCAGTAAAGGACTGGACTAGCCCCCAGAATCTTCATGAACCGTTTTTGGGGACTATGCACATACTACAGACGCTTTGTGCCTAACTTTGCTAGCGTGGCAACAAGCTTGTATGAGCTTACCAAGAAATCAAAAGTGTATCAATGGGGTGAGTCACAAGAAAAGGCATTCCACACACTGAAAGACCTATTGTGTGCTGCACCAGTTTTGGCCATTCAGAATAAGTTGGGGTCAGCTGCAACAATATAACTCGAGCGCACCTTTCGAGCGGATAGTGATGGACGTAGCAGACCCTTTTCCTGTCAGCGATGCCGGAAACCGATATGTTCTCATTGTGATGGATTACTTCAGCAAATGGCAGGAAATGTATGCCATACCATGCAGTGTTACACCGTCGAACTGGTGACGTGTAGCAGACGCCCTTGCGGACGTCTTTCTAGAAGTAATGGAGGAGAATCCGGGACCAGTTCCAGTTTACCAGATGTGTGGCTGGCATCAAGGATACGTGAAGTTAGTAACGTGTGTCGACAAGAGAGCCCTGAATCTCTTCTCCATCGCCATAGGTAGGTGAAATTATAAGTAGTGCCCAAGGATGCCATACCTAGTAGACCCAGAACACGTATCCAAGAGACCTTTAACTCCAAAAGAGCAGAAAAAGTACTTAGGATAATAAAAATGTGCAATCCAAAGTTACCAACACACAATTGGAAGATTACAAAGCTAGAGGAGCGCCATGGATCTCGCTGTGCGACCATCATAGTCAATCCAATGGTGTGATGGCCTTTGGATTTGAACACATTATCCTAAAGGTATACAAAAATACGCCCCATGGAGTCGGGTGACGACGCCCCTCAGGGGGACAAGCCACAAGACGAACACATGGGCGGATCGGACGAAGAAGAAAAGGAGGGTGATAACCTTACAGTGTAGTGTGTTGATCACACTTATCCACTGTTGTGTGTTGGTTACGTTTGTGCTACCTAAAAATGCATTTTGATACATTCCTCAATAATATAAACAAAACTGTCAATGACCAATGGCACGAGGTATCAAATTGCATTATAAAAATTTTCAGTACGTAATAATTGTAAAGTTGCAAAATGCTGACCATGCACACTCTATGTTAAGTAAAACTTAAATTAGGTCATAAGTATTATGTAAAGAAATTAGACTTAAGTAAAAAAACTAAATTAGGTCATAAATACTAATATGTAAGAAATTAGACTTAAGAAATTTGTATAAATAGCTGTAAGTTGATTGATATAATTTAGAATAAAATTGATGATCATAACGGCTCTTTAGCTGAAAAAGATTTCATTTCTTGTTCTCATTTAAACTGCGGCTTTTTAGCCATAACTAAGCGGCGTGCTCGCCTTAATAATAAGCAAACCAGGACAGACATAAAACTGACCGACAATTCAAATGCACAAACATTACTTTCATTACATGGCGATCCTGCAAATTCGATCCTGTTACTGACAAATTTTTTTGCCGCGTTGATCCTGCAAATTCGATCCTGTTACTGACAAAAAAAAAAATTTTTGCACCGTTGATCCTGCAAATTCGATCCTGTTACTGACAAAAAAATTTTTTTGCACCGTTGATCCTGCCCTCCCGATCCTACTACTGACAAAATTTTTTGGCCCGTTGATCCTACCATATCATTGTTACATTTATTACTTTCAAAAAAAAAAAAATTTTTTTTTCTTTTTGTTCCAACTTTGTTATTTTAACGTTAAAGTCGTCATCAGCAAACTATCAAAGCACTAACATCAAATGGGCGCTCGGCAATCAAAAAAGGAGGAGATAATAATCTCCAACAACAACGACAGCACCAACAAAATTAACATCAGCCAGACAACAATACTGTACGTAATATTAGTTTTACAATTATTTTTAATTCTAGCAAAACTTCATAAAATGTATAAGAGGTTTTTAAGTAAGTAATTTAAGTAATTTAAGTCAATACTAATAGTAGTCTAAAAAAATTTTTTTTCTTTTCATTAACATGTAATACAATAAACAAAAATTAAAATATATATATACATATATTAATTATAAACTTTATACATTAAGCATACATGAACTATTAATAAAAACTAATTATATATTAAAGCAGAAAATGGAATATATATACGATGGAATATATATATACCATGGAATATATATACGAACGTGTAGATTCCATTATATCAAACGCAAGGAAATCATTAGTAAGAGGTTATACAGAAGAAACTATTCAGGCTAAAAGAACAGAACTACAAGAATTAGAAAACAATTCCATACAAATACTGGAAAATAAGGCAGTAAGAGAACAACAAAGACAACTACATACGTTGAAATTTAGAGAAAAGAAAGAAAGAGCATTAGAAATATTGCAGTCACGAAGATAAATTGAAAATTCAAGCATTAGAAGAAGAGATAGAAAATTCCACAATGATTGAAGAAAACTTGAACACGACAGAACTAGCATAAATTTCAAAATTGCTAACAGTATTCAATGGTACAAAAGATGAATTAAACCCTTTCATAGCAAATATCGAAGTACTGAAAGATACATTACCTTCAACTAAACACATTTCATTTTTCAATTTTGTATATAAAACTAAAATTTCAAATAAAGTGCAAACCAAATTAAGACAAGTATTAATTCCTACTGACATAGGCTCATTAATTTCAACTTTAAAAGAAACTTATAAAGCAAAGAAGTCACCAAATGTTATTCTAAACGAACTAACAAAGATTACTCAGTTAGACACTATCAGAAAATTTGCTGATAAAATAGAAGCATTAACTACGGAATTAAACGAAATCCAGATTAGTTCACTTGGAGAAAACAATAGAGAAGTGATCAGTAAAACTAATGCGATAATTGCATTTAATTCTTTCAAAAACGGGCTAAAAGACCAAGAAATTGTTAGGACATTAAATGCCAGTAGAGTAAAGACTCTCAACGAAGCCATCGACATAGCCATGGAAACATCAACAGACATGAGACAAAATCAAATAATGTACCAAACATCATCAAACAGAAATTATTACACAAATTACAGGAATAACAATCATTCTACTAATAGATACAACAATAATAACAACAATAACAATTACCAAAAAAATTATAACAGGAATGACAATAGAAAAAATAATAACAGGACAAACAATTATATAAATAATAACCACAACAATAACAATTATAATAACAATAGAGGCAACAATTATAATAATAACAATTATCGTGGTAATGCCTATAATAATGGTAATAGTTACCGAAGCGGGAATACTAATAATAGTAATCGTAATGCTAATAATCGAAATAGAAATGGTAATAATAATTACTACAATGGTAAGAGAAACCAGAACATAAAATTAATGAAGCAAAACCAGGGAAACTCCCATGGTCCGGAGACCATAGAATACCAAGGTACTCCGGAACAAAATCAGTAAATTCAAAAGCAGTATTTAGCATTTCATCAGATCTAAAAAATTATGTGCGATTAAATATAAAAAATACACACCGTGCATTAACATTTTTAATAGTGCTGATATCTCACTATGCAAAGAAGACTTATTACACAAATATGATGAAGATCCAGATGACTATTGCTGTTTAACAGGGATTACAAAAGAAAAAATTAAATCCTTAGGTTCCACTAACATAACTATACAGATAAACGATACATTACTTAAACATAAAATACAACTAGTACATGAAAATTTTCCTATCCACACTGATGGTATACTTGGACGAGATTTTTTGTTGAGGTACAATTGCAACATAGATTATGAAACATTCACATTAACCATAAATACAAGAAATGAGACTTTGATATTACCTATTCACAACGACAGATTTGAGATAAATGTAATAAGAATTCCTCCAAGAAGCGAAATAATTATACCTTTACAAATAAATATTGAAGAAGATGGTGTAATATGCAACCGTGAAATTGGAAAAGGTGTATTTTTGGCAAATTCAATAATTCCTAAAGATGGATACAAACACATAAAGTTATTAAACGTTACTGACGAAACCATAAAATTAGAAAATTTAAAAGTAGAAACTATCCCTTTAAGAAATTTTGATATATACAAAACAAGTGTTGATAAACCATATACGAAATATGATGAGGAAAGATTTAAGAAAGTGTTAAATGAATGCAACATGGAGAAGAACGACGAGGAAGGAAAGAAGGAATTGTTAGAGATATTAAAAAAATACCAACACATATTTCATTTAGAGGGTGAAAACCTGACGACCAATAATTTTTCAAACAAACTATTCAATTAAATGACAAAAATCCAGTTTACATAAAGAACTATCGATTACCACAAACGCATACAGAGGAAATAAATAACCAAGTAAAAAGTTTATTGAAACAAAAAATAATAGAGCCATCCACAAATCCTTCCAACGCTCCACTCTTATTAGTACCTAAGAAGGGACAAAATGATATAAAAAAATGGAGACTAGTGGTTGATTTTAGGAAACTCAATGACAAAATAGTTAATGACAAATTTCCACTAACACGTTTAGATGATGTTCTAGATAGACTAGGAAGAGTTAAATATTTTTCCACATTGGACATGACAAGTTCCTTTCATCAAATTGAGCTCGATCAACAGTCAAGACCATTTACAGCATTTTCAACAACTAATGGTCATTACCAATATACAAGATTACCTTTTGGCCTAAAGATATCTTCAAATAGTTTTCAGAGGATGCTAACGATAGCACTAGCTGGACTAGAATCCGAAGCATTCCTGTATGTTGATGATATAATAGTTTTTGGATGTAGTTTAAAACATCACAACAATAATTTGCGCAACGTTTTCGATAGATTATCTAGATATAATTTAAAATTGAATACGAACAAATGCTTTTTTTTGAAATCAGAAGTTATATATTTGGGACATTTGATAACATCGAATGGTATTAAACCAGACCCAAGCAAATATGACGTAATTACCAAGTATCCTACTTCTAAGAATACTGATGACGTAAGAAGATTTATAGCATTTTGTAACTATTATAGAAGATTCATCAAAGATTTTGCGAATATTGCAAATTGTTTGAATGATTTATTAAAAAAAGGAACAAAATTTTAATGGACGGAAGAACGTCATAATGCGTTTGAAACACTGAAGAACAAACTTATTGAACCCCCTATCTTGCAATATCCAGACTTTGACAAAACATTCATTCTGACAACAGATGCATCAGATTTTGTACTAGGCGCAGTTTTGTCACAGGGTCCAATAGGAAATGATTTGCCAATATCATATGCAAGTAGATCTTTAAACAAACACGAAAAGAATAAACCTGTGATTGAGAAAGAATTGTTAGGCATATATTGGGGTATACAATTCTTTAGACCGTATTTATATGGTAGAAAAATCACAGTTGTGATAGATCACAGACCTTTGATTTCACTATTTTCGCACAAAAACCCGAACTCTAAATTAACAAGGATAAGACTGGAACTTTCTGAATAGGACTTTGAAATAATATACAAGAAAGGAATAAACAACACTAATGCCGATGCATTATGAAGGATAGATATTGATTCTACTATACTAAAGAGTATGATACCATTGGAAAATGTCGAAAAGGTAAAGAAAACATTAGTAATTACAAGAGGTATGAGTAAAAAGTCATCAGAAAAGAATATTATAAGACATAAAAATGTTATGAGTGAATCTCATAAGGGGACTGATCAACTCCATATGTGGGATTGCACGTCAATATAAAAAATACAAGAAACAAGAAATTTGCAATTGAGAGAAATGATGCAATATTTGATATAATGCCCGCGGATGAATTTACAAAAAAATATACAAAAAACCTCAGAATATAACAAGTGAAGAGAGAAGGCAAGAACTAATAAAATTATACCATGATACACCCCCAAGAGGACATTTGGAGTGAAGAAAACTTTACTAAAATTAAAGCAGAAGTACATTTGGAAAAATGTGAACAAAAATGTAAAAGAATACGTGTCTAAATGTGACTTATGCCAACGTAACAAACAGACTAAACATACAAAGGAACAATTAAAGGTTACAGATAGTTTCAAAACTATAGTAATTGACACTATAGGTCCTTTACGTCCAATAAACAATTTTAGATATATTTTAACTATGCAATGCGAATTAACGAAATACATAGTTGCATGTCCCATAGATATGAAAGAAACAAAAACCATAGCCAAAGCACTAGTAGAGAATTTAATACTTAAATATGGTTTGTTTAGCACACTAAAATCAGACAACGGTACAGAATTTGGAAATGAATTGTTAAGGGAAGTATGTGAGTTATTAAAAAATTAACAAAAATTTTCCACACCATATCATCATGAGACATTGGGTACAGTGGAGAGAAATAATAGTGTTCTTAATGAATACTTTTTGTCATTTGTACAAAATGACAATTGGGATAAATTACTATACCATACTATAGTAGGTTAATCATTTTTTTGTTCCATATAACTTCATGTAGCAAATTACCTGTATGATCTTTCATTTGGTACAAACTTGCATTTAAAAAATGTGATAAAAAATCATAATTTTTTGTTCCTGGTTCATAATGAACTAATGGATCAAAACTTTTCATAAACCTGCCGAAAGGTCTTTTAAACTCGTTTTGTGTTAAAATTGAATTGCTTCATAAATATTTTATTTCTCTTCTTTTATATCTAAAACTTAACGAATAAACTTATAAAACTTAACGAATAAACTACTTAGATTAACAATAATAAAACTAAACAAGTGATGGCACTATACCTCCCTTTTTATAAAAAAAAATTAATTTATAATTATGTTTTTTTTTTTTTTTAAACTATCTTATCACTAAATTTAAAACTATACTTAAAAATAAATACATTTATAGAAATTATATTTTTTAAAACTATCTTATCACTATACTTAAAAATAAATACATTTATAGGGATTTCCTTCCCTTTTAGAGAAAATAAAAAAAATTATAAATTATTATTATTATTTTTTGTTTTACATAATATTTACATATTTATTGAGTATATCCTTTTTTTACATTTTTCTCAATCTGTTTTTATGAACAGTTTTTTCCTCATTTTTTTATTATTATAAATTGTAACATTGACATCATTTATATTTTTTACAATATAGGGACCATCATAAATATTTTTAAATTTGTCATAAGGTTCTTTTTTCAACAAAACATTATCGCCAATTTTTAATTCAATAGGTTTAGCATGTTTGTCATAAAAACTTTTATTTATTTTTTGTGTTTTTCTATTAAAGTTCTAGCTAAAATGTTTGTCTTTTGCAATCTGTGTTTAACTTCTGTTTTATAATTATCAATATTATATATTGGTTCTAAATTCATATTTGTTTCATTCATTATTGATACTTTTTTTCCAAAAACTAGCTCAAAAGGAGTGAATTTATTATCAAAAACAGTGTTTGATGTAGTATTATGACAAAATGGGAAGTACTTTAAATATGTATCCCAATCAGATAAGTTTTCACTAATGTATGCTCTTATATATTCATTAAAAACTCTATGGTTTCGTTCTATTGTTCCTAAATTTTGATGATGATAACTAGTCGAGAATTTTATATCAATTTCCAAAAATTTACAAAGTTCCGACAAAACTTCGTTCTTGAATTCCGTACCTAAATCGGATTTTATGACTTTCATTTTTCCGTATACAAGAATGAAATTTTGGAATATAGCACGCGCTGATTTGTCCGGTATAGCTATAGTCACTAAATATTTAGAAAGATCACACATTAAAGTCAAAGCGTATTTGTTACCAAAGTTCGATTCCGGTAATGGACCAATTATATCCATTACAACTATATCGTAAACGTTAGCGAGTGTTGGAGTGAATACAAGTTTCTCTATATTTTGAGGTTTAACTTTATTCAACATACATTTTTCACAGTTTCTAACAAATTTTGCTATATCTCTAGTCATCTTCCTCCAGTAATATTTCGTCCTAAGCTTCGCATATAACCTCTTCTGACCGCAATGTCCTCCTAAAATAGGGTCATTATGGTAAATTTCCATTAATTTCTGTTTTTTATCTTCTATTATTATTTCAATCGGTTCCGTAAGAATAATTTCAAAAGTTTTCAATATCTTTATACCATGGTTTTTAAATTCCTGTATTGAGAAAATTGTAAAAATTACATCATTTTTTGGCCATTCTGCTCTGTAAATTTTTCCATTGTTGGCTTCAGTTTGTAACCTCGAAAGCATATAGTCTAAACTAAGTGTTTCGTTCACAATTTCGAATTCAACAGATAGCAGTTTCTTAAATTTTTTATAAATATTTATACGTAGTCTTTTATAATTATTCTGATCAATTATTTCGGTTCTAATTTTTGGAATATTCTTACTGAATTCCTGAGAAAATTTATCATAAATCTTTAGTTCAATGTTCTCATTTTTGGAAGATTGGTTAAATTTAATTTCATCATTATTTTGTCCTTTCGACATAGCACGGGTCGTAACTAATACTTGATTATTATCATTATTCTTCAACTCGTCTATTGATATTCTAGATAGTGCATCTGCGCCCACATTCGATTTTCCTTTAATGTATTCTACACTAAAGTTATATTCTCAACGTTGAAGTCTAATATGTGTTAATTTAGAAGAAGGGTCTTTAATATTGAAGAGATAAACTAAAGGTTTGTGATCTGATCTGACAATAAATGAAGTTCCATAGACATAGGGTCTAAACTGAGTTATAGCAAAATGAATAGCAAGAAGTTCAAGTTCAATTATAGGTTTTTTCTGTTCAGAATGTGAAAAAGATTTTGAAGCAAAGTATATAGGTAAATCATTACCATTAAAATTTTGGCTTAATATGGCACCACAACCTAGTTTTGATGCATCTACAGTTACTATAAATTGTTTTGTAAAGTCAGGATATTGTAAAATTTGAGGAGAAAGTAATGCAGCTTTCAATTTTTCAAAAGAAATTTGACATTGATCATTCCAATTAAACTGAACGTTTTTCCTGGTCAGGTAATTTAATGGTGGTGCTATTGTAGCAAAATTTGGAATAAAACGTCGATAATAATTAACAAATGCTACAAAACGTCTAACTGCGTCTTTATCAGAAGGTGTTGAATAATTTTCTACTGCTTTTATTTTTGAATCATCTGGCAGAAGACCATTAGCGGTACATTTATGTCCTAAAAAGGTAACTTCAGATCGGAAAAAATTGCATTTATAAGTATTTACTTTTAAATTATAATGCCTTAAAATATCAAAAACATCTTTCAGATTATTCAAGTGATGTTGTTTACTACAACCAATAGTAATAATATCATCAATGTATAAAAATGCTTTATTGGGCGTAAGGCCAGAAAATGCAATAGACATCATTCGTGAAAAAGAATTAGGTGCTATATTAAGACCAAAAGGTAAAACTTTCCATCTAAAAGATCCTTTATCAGTGCTAAATGCTGTAACGTCCCTTGAATCTGAGTGTAATGGAATTTGATGAAATCCAGAGAACAGATCAATTACTGAAAAATGTTTCGCACGTCCTAAATTGTCTAAAATATCGTCAATACGAGGCAAGGGAAACTTATCCGCAATAAGTTTTTTATTCACTGCACGATAATCTACACACATTCTATAAGATTTCTGATTATTTGTGCTCTTCTTAGGAACAAGAATTAATGGACTATTGAAATTCGAGCTACTTGGTTCGATTAAATCATTATCTAATAAATGCTTAACCTGTCTATTTATTTCCTCTCTTTGAGACATGGCAAGCCTGTAATTCTTAATATAGACTGGTGATGAATCAACTAATCTGAGTTTCTGCTCATAAAAATTGTTTATTGTCATTTCGTCCTCTTTAAGTGCAAAAATGTCCGAATGAGATTCACATAGTGGCATTAAGTCATTTTGGATGTCTTTTGGCATTTGATTCTCTAGAATGTCCTTTAATTCCTGAACACGTTGGTTATTTATATCCTGCTTGTTAATTGAATATATGTAATAATTTTGTAATTTTTCCATCTTTACTTTATCATTTCTAACATATTTAACTTCATCGGTTATATTAACTATTCGTAAAATTGGATACTCAGAATCAATAATTCCCTTCGCTATAAAGACTCCCTTTTCAATTTCCTGCGAATCAACAAACATAGGTTCCTTAATATCATGTAATTTAAAAATTCTAAATACCTCACATCTTGGTGGTATAATACAAGTAAAGTTATTCGTTCCTTGAAAGATAGGTATTTGTAATCTTTTAATATGAGTAGTAACAGATAAAATCATGTTTTCGTAGTCAATGTAACACTTATTATTTCTAAGAAAATCTTTACCTAAAATACCATCAGCTGGTATATTGAAATCATCATTAACAACATGAAAAACCTGTTGTATTATATTATTCGAAATAATTAAATTTGTACAAATAGATCCTAGTGTTGATTTTGCATCAGATGTAATTCCGGTAATACTTAAAATTTCATTCTGATTTAAAATAATATTGGGTTGTAAACTTGAAATTTTTATTAATGAGACATCTGCTTGAGTATCTACAAGAAAAGTAGATGATTTAATTGTATCTATACAATTTAATTTAATGAAATCAGCATAATTTAAATTTAAACTGTAAACAGACTTTTGAACAGTTTGTTTGTTAAAAATATCGAGTGAAGAAGTAATTGTATTTTGCTTTAAAGCTGTTCCATTTGTTGCTGTTCCGAGTTTAAAGTCCTAACAGAAGCCCTTGAATAGTTATTTCGCGCAAAGCGACTTGTGTAATTTCGTGGATTATTCCGAAATTGATTATTGTTATTATGTCCATAGTTTGTTCTGGAGTAATTATGGGTGTTATAATCTCCACGATAGTTCCTTTGATGAGAATTATTACGAAATTGATTAAAACTATTGCCTCGATAAGCATTGGTCCGAAATTGTCTAAAGTGATTTGCTTGAAAATCATTATTATGAAAACGTACGTTCCTATTTCTATTTCTGGACTGACCTTGGATTGATAAAACTTGTTGTTCCTTTACTTCAATTGTTTGCTCAACTAATAGTTTTATAACAACTTCCTTAGGGTCTTTAAAAACTGATGATGCTAAAATTGATTTGACTAAAGTGGATTTTGCATTCAAACGACAAACACTAATTGTTTGTTCAACTGCCATCTCATGAGCTTTGTTCTGTATAATACCTTACACAACCAAAGAACGTTTTAAGGAATCAGCCAGCTCTTCAGCTTGTTTAGCAAATTCCGTAAAATCATTGTTTTTAACATTAAGAGCAGCAATCTTGCCCGCAATTACCTTCGAATTCTCTGGTTTTATTCCGTTTTTCAAAGCTGTTTTGATATCACCAATTCTTTCAATTCTATCGGGTAGTGTCTCACGCGCTTTTCCCTCAAGTTTTGATTTAACAAAGTTTATAAAAGTAGTTTGTAAATTTGGTTCAGTGAGATCTTCAATAAATTCGATTTTATCCAAAAATGATTGTAAAGTTAAAGGATTACCACCATAGTTTTCTCGAATCATTGAAGCACACATAGTAATGTATGACCTTTTCTGGTCAACGGTTGCCATATTGATTTCAATTTCACCTTCTATTACAAAGTTGTTATTTAAATGAACTACCAAATCTAAATTTTCCGGAATTTCTATATTACAATTAAGTTTTTCGAAACACTTTAATAAAATTACCCTACAACTTTCGATTTTAGAAAAAATTAAAGCTTTATGATTCTCCAATAAACTATCTGTATTTGTTTTTGCATATCCTAAAATGGCATTATAATTTTCAAATAGAAGTGTTATGTATTCACTTATTTTTTCTGAATTTTTCGATAAAACTCTACTCTGTAAAACCCGTTTTTTCACAGCACAAAATTCGGTAATTAATTTTTCAAAAACATCAATGTCAAAATTTGACATTTGCTAAAAATTAAAAATTATTAGAATTATCGTTACCACCACTGTCAATCGTAATATATATATATACAATAATTTTCCAAGTGTATACTTGTACTAAAATATGTATTAAACTGACATCTGTTAAACTAATGTGAAAGGGAAAAACATTATTCCAAGTGCCAAAAAAAAAAAAGTTTAATTAATCATGTGCACAATACTGTCTGTAAAAAGAGTATTTATATTGTGTAATAAGAAGTTTGCTCCCTAAATAAATTAGTAAAAATTATATTATTTATGAATTTATTTAATATGTAAATTTTTATAGAAATTTTAACACTCTAAATTGTAAACCGAATTTGAAATAAAGAATTATTTTTCAAAGTGAAAATAGAAATTAGAAACATGAGTTTTTATTTAAAAACTTTATGATGTCCCCATAATTTTTTTTTTATACAAAAGAAGATTAATTTATATATTTATTAATATTAACTATATGTTATAACTAATAACAATAATTTAATTTAATAATAATATAATTAATTAAATAATAAAAGCAGTAATAATTAAAAAAAAAATTTACTTGCTTGACAATATTTTGCAAATGTTGATTGTTGATTTTGTTGTATTTTGTTTTGTTTTTTCAATCCATTTTCCATCCTTATTTTTTTTCCATCCCTTATTTCCTTTTTTTTGTAAAAATTTATTTCAGAAAAAAAATGTTGAATGTTGATTTTGTTGTATTTTGTTTTGTTTTTTCAAATTAAAGTTTTTTTCAAAAAAAATTTTTTTTTCATCCCTTATTCCTTTTTTTGTAAAAATTCATTTCACAAAAACTTTTTTTTTTATATAGTCTTTTTTTTCAAATAAAAATATTCATTTTTTTTTCAAATAAAAATAATAAAAAGAACGTGATATGAGGCACATAGAATGTTTTGTTTTTGTTTTTGTTTGATTTACTTAAATCATTTTTATTTTGTTTATTTTTAAGTCTATATCACATCTTATTGTATTTTTTTTCTTCTTTAAATAATGTCATTTTATATTTGTTTCTTCTTTTTTTTATATCAAGTTTATTATAACTTTTTCTTTGTATATATATATATACTTGTTTTTATTTCATTTCAAATAACTTTTTTTTTACATTTCTTTTATATTGTTGTCCTTTTTTCACTTCTTTATATTGTTATCCTTTTTTTCCACATATTTTATATTGTTGTTCCTCTTTTTTTTCATAGTACCTTTTTTGTCTCAAAATTTAAAATTTTTTTTTGTTTACATTTGTCTCCCTTTTTTTCACAAATTTTCTCTATACCACGATTATGACAATTTTAGATTTTTAATTTTTATAGTCCATTTTTTCACGAATTTTTGTATTAATTCAATTAAAAAAAAAATTGTCTCAATGGTTCGACTTCTTGGAAGGGATGACGTGAAAATTCAAATTTGCCTAAAGGTGTTTTGCCTTATTAGGTTATTTGGGGTAGCAAGCGGCTAGTTTGTTTAGTAACATTCACAATTTGACTCATTTTGTCTAAATATTTGTAGGTATTTTTTAGGAATATTGATTTAAGAAAAATTAAGTTCACAATTCTTTTACTTTTTTTTTTTAAACCGAATTAATAAAAGTATTTAATATTTTTTTTCAACAGTTTTCTATTTATTTTTTTTTTTGATTAGGAATTCTTTTCTCTGGCAATCATTACAATGTTTTTTTTTTATTCTTTTGTAGTATTTTATATTCACACATATTATATTTTATTCATATGCCTTTTTTTTTAATTTTGTACCTCTCTTTAAACTGTTTTAATTTTTTATAGTTGTCTCCTTTCTCTCTTTTTTTTTTTTGAAAATTTGTTTTCGAAATTTCGAATATTTTTTTTTATTACATTTGTCTCTATTTTTCTTTATAGTTCATATAGAAAACTAAATATTTTTATTTTATCTTCACTCACACACACTTCCAGTTCCACATTGTTCTTTTCGATATTATATTTTTCAAGGCTTGTGCCATTTTTATTTTATAAAAATGTTTTTTGTTTTTTTTTTTATACAAAAACATAATAATAATAATTGTTTTTCTTTTACACTAGTAATCCAAAATGGAGAACTCTTTGAATTTATTCCTTTTCTATATTTTCCACATAGGATACGATTTTAATCCTTTTATTTTTATTTAATCCACAAAAAATGCAATAATAATTCCTTTTATACCACAATTTTTATTTATTTCTTTAAATGAAATAATTTTTCATATCCTTTATTTTCAAATCTTTTATTTTTAAATATAATTTTTTTTAAATATCCTTTTTTTTAATATCCCTTTTTTTAAATATCCTTTTTTTTAATATCCCTTTTTTTTAAATATCCTTTTTTTTAAATATCCTTTTTTTTCACATATCTTTTTTTTTATTTTTAAAATTTTTTTTTTTATTTTGTCACGGTCGCCATTTAAACTCGTTTTGTGTTAAAATTGAATTGCTTCATAAATATTTTATTTCTCTTCTTTTATATCTAAAACTTAACGAATAAACTTATAAAACTTAACGAATAAACTACTTAGATTAACAATAATAAAACTAAACAAGTGATGGCACTATAAAACTATACAAAAATTTTAGGTCATACAAGGGTCAGATCAAAGGTTTCGCGTTCATAAATGTATTAAAATGACATCTCATTATTTGACAAAGCAGTTTTTGAATAAAACATGTCTTTGACTTGTCAATGAATTTCTTTGTAATGTTGCATTGCAAACTGCGTTTATGACGTCAGCCATACTTTCAACACTCCTCCTCAACACGAATGCATAAAAAATAAAAATAGTAATACACGTTTACTTATAATCTATACCATACTTTTGTGCACAACCCTTCGCAACAAGTCTTGCCTTGAATTTCTCATTGCTACCGTTTTTGTCTTTCTTAACACTAAAAACCCACTTCGAACCTATGGATTTCCGTCCGTCATGAATCTACCAATGTGCATGTTTCCTGCTGCATGACTTTTTTCCACTCATTTGTATACTTACTATTTAAAGCATCTGTGACTGAACTTGGAATAGATATATCTGTTACCTCTTTTAGTACATTAACAGTATTGTAAATCTTTTTTCCAGTTCGTAGTACCATTGGATTTCCGCTATCAGCTGTTGGCTTTTGTGGCTCCCCATTGTTCATATCATTAGCGTTCTGCTGGTCGCAATTGTTTTTAACATCACCCGAATGTGCTTCTGTACTGAACTCAATCAAGACTTTCCTGACATCTATTATGTTGTGTTCCTCTTTAGACTCGATAATGTTTGCAACCTCAGTTTCATTAAAATACACATCACGTCTATCCACTACATTTTTGGTTTCTGGATCGACGATAGTGAATAACCAACAATTTTAAACTTTTTGCCCTTTGATTGAAATTTATTCTTCCATGTTTTTCAAGAGCCACTGCGGTCGAACCAAATATTTTAAAAAGTTCAACTGAAGGCTTGAAAACAGTATACAAATCAAATGGTGTTTTATCTGCAATCAGTTTCGTTGGCGCTCTATTTCTAATGTATACTGCAGTTAAAATAGCTTCTGCCCATAAGTTTTCTGCCATACCGCTGTGAATTAACATACTTCATACCATTTCAATCAATGTACGGTTGGCACGCTCGGCCACGCTATTTTGTTGTGGTGTGTATGGAACGGAGAATTGTGTTTTATTTCCACACTTCTTTAAATGTTTGTCAATCTTTCTGTTTACGAAATCGCGGCATTGTCACTTCTGACACATTTAATTTTTCTTCCTGTTTGCCGTTCTACCGTATTTTGAAACATAAAAAATTTGTCATACGCTTCGTCGTTGGTCTTCAAAAAAATATACAAATATGCGCCGTGAATAATCATCGATGAATCTTATAAAACAATGCGAACCACCAAACTATTGTGTGTTGAATGGGCCACACTCGTCCATATGTACTAAATCCAGTATGTTTTTCGATTTTATTTCGTTATTACTGGTAGAAGGTCTTACGTGAATTTTTGCTTTCATACAAGTAATACAATTCGGGTTATTTTTAAAACATACCTGATTTAGACCTCGTACCATTTCTTTCTGTTGTAATTGGCGTAGACTTTTATAATTTAGATGTCCATATCTATTGTTCCACTTAACATTGCAGCTTAGTTTCATTTGATAAACTTTGCTTTTTCTATTTACTTCGAACAGGAACAAGTTGTTCAGCTTCCTTGCAATCCAGACGACTTCATTATTTTCGTCTATCAATTCTGCTTTCTCATTTCCAAATTTAACAGTAATACCCTATTAACAGCTCGGTTTACAGAAATTAAATTTCCAGTTAAATTTGGCAAATACAAAACATTTCGTAAAAGTATATCTCCATGCTCTGTTCTGATGCTTATATCACCAATACCTTCTGAATAGGTGTAATTGTCTCCAGCAAGTACAATTTATTCTTTAGCCGAAAGTCAATACCATCCGTTTCATGCGGCCTTGCGTTACATGCATATACCGAAAAAGTAGAATCAGTGTAGTTGATTGTAACAAGTTACAGAAGAAAACGCATAGAATGCATAACGGATTTTTTTTCACGCCGAGGAGGGGTAAATGTACCTAACCGCACCATACAGGAAGTCGTCACATCCTCCGTGTGTGGGGCCCTCACCCACTAAATCCCCCCTCGTCTCATGGACTTGTTGTGCCCACTCCGGAACTACGGTGGTATTACTTCGGAGTGGAGTCCCTTTGGCTCTTTGGCCCCTGCATGTTCATATCCGCGTCCGGATAGCGTGTCGAAATTTGAAGAGACATCTAAGTGTCTCCACTATTCCTTTCCTCCAGGTCCCTGCTTCGGACTTCATCTATTCCGGCGTGCCCACATGTTCCGCAGCCTCAAGATCCCTCTTCTTCAGTTTTAGAATCCTCTCCACGTAATTCGCCACTGAGGTACAATTTTCCCTACTCGCGGTCATAACCCCGACAATGTTACCGGGCGTGATCGTCCCAAATATCGACGTCAGTGCAGAGCGATAGCTCTGCCAGCGTGCACACTCGAAAACGGTGTGCTCTGCGTCATCAATTATCTCCCCTTCCTCGTAAAGACAGTAAGGTGAGGCGGTCTTTCCCATTCTGTGCAGATATTTCCTAAAATATCCGCGACCCGATAACATCTGTGTAACGTAGTAATTTACCTCTCCAAATTTCCGACCAATCCATGGCCTTATGTCTAGAATAAGTCTCGCCGTCCATCTTCCTCTATCTTCCTCGTTCCATCGTTGTTGCCATTTTGAAATGGTGTTTTCCCTGAAATGAGCGGTTATGTGACTTTCGCTGCCAGCAGATCCACAGGGATAATACACGCTATCATCACTACGGCTGGAGCGGATACCGTACGATATGCCGACGCGATACGCAATGCAGCCGTTCTCTGTACTGCTACCAGTGCGTTTGTCCGCTTCTTAACATCCAGTGTTTCGGCCCAAATTTCGCTCCAATAAAGCATAATGCTGTTTCCAACCTCCATCAGGAGTCTCCGTCTCGCCGGTAGCGGGCCTCCAATGTTCGCCATTAATCTACTGAGCTGTCCAACGATCTTCTGGGCCCTGTTAGCCGAGTACTGAATATGATGTGAAAATGTTAGTCTGGGATCCAGCCTTATTCCCAGGTATTTTACCGAGCTCTTGGTCCTAATTACCCCGTCTACTATACTCATGTCCACCTGCAAGGGGATATGACGACCAGTGATCAGTAGTAATTCCGTTTTATGCATGGCCAGATCCAGGCCGTGGGCATCCAGCCATGTTTTCGTTCTCAGCATGACACGTCTCAGTTTTCGTTGTGCCTCTTCCGTATTCCTGGGCGTGATAACAGCTGTAATATCATCTGCGTATCCAACCAAAAAGTTCCTTCTGGCATATCCTCTCTCAGAATTCCATCGTAGTTGACGTTCCATAGGTCGGGGCCAAGGATAGATCCCTGTGCCGCTCCTGATGTTATATGTTTCACCCTTGGGCCCGAGCTTGTGTTGTACACCAGCTGTCTGCTACTCAGATAGCTACTTATCATGGTCAAGATGTAGTGTGGCACCGAGAAATTGTACTCCAAAGCATTTAATACGTCGCTCCATCTAAGACTGTTTAAGGCATTTTTAACGTCCAAAGTCTCAAGCAGTACCACAGGCCTCGAAGATTTGCTTCCTCGTTGTGTTACCCTGGCCGCTTCAGTCACCTCTCTCAAGTCACCTCTCTAGCAGACAGTCCGCTACTATTCTCAATCGCGGCAGCAAGCCGAGGCTTCAAAAGCCTCTCGAGCAGCTTTCCCGCCGTATCCAGCATGCACAGTGGCCTGTACGCGGATGGGTCCTCTGGATCGACCTTTCCCTTATTTATCAAGACTAGCCGCTGTCTCTTCCATATTTCGGGGAAAATACACTCTCTCAGGCACGCGTTGTACATTTCCAGTAGGAATTGCGGTCTCTGATTGGCAATCTCCCGTATTACCTCAGGCGGGATGCCATCGGGCCCCGGTGCCTTTCCGGATTTCAATCCGAATGCAGCTGCTTTCAGCTCCTCTGCGGAAAATGGCAAAGGTTCCGTACTGGGCGTATTCCGTCGTCGTTTGTTCGCCGGTTCATGAGTAGGGAATAGTGCATCCACTATAGTTCTCATTACTCGTTCGTCCATAATTTCCATTGGTTTCCTTCTGTTCAGTTTGTCCATTACAATTTTGTATCCAAGTCCGTAAGGGTTTACGTTTACGTCGTCGCGTAGTTCCTGGAATGCCTGATTTTTCTTTCGCGATATAGCCTTTTTCAGAGACTTCTTTGCCTCCTTATATGCCCGCATTTCGTCAGCAGCTGGTCCATCGGGTCTGGCTCTAGTGTACCTCCGTCGTAGTCGTAGGCACTCTCGTCTGAGTGCTGCGATATTGTCGTCCCACCAGTACACTGCATTCCTACTGATATTCGGAAGTCTCCGCAAGGGCATTGCCTTTTTACATCCGCGCCTTATTATCTTCATGGTTTGTTCCACTCTTGTCCTCGCATCGTCCGAGAGTTCAACTCTGCTGCACAGTCTATCCACTTCCATGATTAGCTGATTCGCATTTAATTTCCGTGCATCCCAAATTCGATTATTCGTGGTGTAATTGTCCTCCTCAAGTCTATTCCCTGGAGCAAAGGTGTACGATATGTACTGGTGATCACTGCCCGTATTATTTCCAAGACCCTCCACTCCTTGACTCTGTGATACATACTCTCCGAGACCATAGTTATATCAGGGATGGTGCCCTCGCAGCCTGGTCGTCTAAAGGTAACTACGCTCCCCTCATTCGCGAAGACCAGGCCGGTTCGAGCTGCCATCTCTACAATTCGCCTGCCTCTTGGGTTGGTATTCCGCATTCCCCACTCTACCGCTCTGGAGTTAAAATCGCCTGCAACTATGAAGTTGCCGCCAATCTGCGCCATTGCATCCTCGAAAATAGTTAATACTGTAAATGATAATTTGAACACAAAAAATAGTATAAAAATGAACTATAACGGTACTTTTTCACTTTCTTTGTAGTCAAGTATTAAATTTTTCATTTATTTTTTGGGTCAACAGAATAGAACCACGTGCATTTTTAACGTAAATCAGTAGGCTGTTGTAATAAAGCTTTATAAAAACCAAATATAATTAAAATCACAGTTTGTGGCTGCAGTTATCTAAATCCATATGTGAAGAAAGAGTTCTTTAAATTCGTCGGAAATGGTAAAAATTGATGTTTACCATCCTGAAAATTATTCTTATCGCGAAATCGATAGACAAATTGGACGAAGTCATAATGTGGTAATGAATTACATAAAACATCATGAACCATATAATAAAAATTACAAAGGAGGTACTTAGACAGCTCTAACAACACAGGACAAACAAAAAATTATTCGAATTTTTCTACCGATTTCGCGATAAGAATAATTTTTAGAATGGTAAACACCAATTTTTACCATTTCCGACGAAATTTAAGAACTCTTACTTCACATATTGATTTAGCTAACTGCAGTCACAAACTGTGACTTTAATTTTATTTGGTTTTTATAAAGCTTTATTACAACCGCCTACTGATTTAAGTTAAAAATGCACGTGGTTCTATTCTGTTGAACCAAAAAATAAATGAAAAATTTTATACTTGACTGCAAAGAAAGTGACAAAGTACCGTCATAGTTCATTTTTATACTATTTTTTGTGTTCAAATTATAATTTACAGTATTAACTATTTTTCTGCAAACAAAATTTTTTTATTCTATCTGTATTTGCAATTTATACAGTTTTTTTACTTTAAAATATGTTGGTTCTATCCTGATGAACGGCAGCAAATATCTGATCAAATAAACAATTTAAACATTGAGGTAGAACATGTTTATCTAAAACATGACAATGACAAAAAAAAAATTAAAATAAGAAAAAAAAACCAAAAAAGTGGATTGATATGAGGTATAAAGTAGATCGTGAGCAGATATAAAACAGATCGGGATCAGATATATAGCAGATCGTTATCAGATATAAAGTAGATCGTGACCAGATACAAAGCAGATCGTGATCAGATGTAAAGTAGATCGTGATCAGATACAAAGCAGATCAAAATCAATATCAAAAAATTACCATACTGAAACAGTGTTCGTATAAATTGGTGTAAGATGAGAAGAGGATTTGTAAACAACTTAATAAACAAAGTACCTGTTGAATTACATCTGCCTGGTTATAAGTTTTGTGGACCTGGTACAAAACTTGAAAAACGTTTAGCAAGAGGAGATAAGGGTATAAATTTATTAGACGCAGCTTGGCGATCCTGCCAATTTAATCCTGTTACTGACAAAGGTTTTTTTTGTATCCGTTGATCCTGCATCTCGATCCTGACTACTGACAAAAATTTTTTGTTCCGCTAATCCTGCCCCGTATTACAAGATGAAAATATTTATAATAAGTATGCTAATCCTATAGAATTAAAATTAATGTTAAAGTTTTATTAAAAAAAGGAATGCTACGACAAATTTCACAATATTTGCCTGTATATTATAAAAAAGCATAAATGATGTTGATATGACTATGTACAATGAGAAAAAAAATTAGTTAATAAAAATATATCGAGAAAAATATGGAACTAAATAATAATGTATTAAATTAAATTAAAAGAAATGAATTGTAAATTTAATGAAATTAAAATTTTTCTATAAAAGAGAAGAAATCGCTATTAACCTACAGATACATATATTTTAATAATCAATATACATATAGAAACAAAATTTTTTTAAGTAAAGCTGTGGTCACACTAAAAAAATTTTGCTTCAAATATGTTTACTCGTATTTGCATTAAATTTTTATGTAGTTTGTTTGTTGGTCACATTAACGGTAAATATTTTACAAAATTTGTTTTCCCAAATAACAATGAAACAGCATCAAATACAGTTTGGAGCAAACATGTTTTCCCTGCGGTCAGACCGAAGTAAATACTTTTGTTTTCTCATAAACAAAATTTTGTTTCATCAGAAAAAGAGAAACAAACGAAAAGGTACATATGATTAAAAAAAACAAAACGAAAACAAAATAGAAACTCAAAAAAATGAAAATAAACAAATTTGTTTAATCAGAACAACAAAAATAAAGGAAAAAAATATAACATAAAAAATAAAAATTCGAAATGAAAAATGAGGAAACATTGTTTGTGTTAAGTTGTGGAGCAGCCGCCATATTCTATGTCAAAAAATAAAGTAAATTCACACAGCTGTTTAATTGTTTTCTTTTCTACATCAGTGTTGACAACTGCATTGCGTTTAAATGATAAAATATAATAATATATTAATACTATACTGTATATTTACATACAAATTTTGTGCCGTCGAAGACTGGTTTTGGAGATATTGATCTCTAAGGTCTAGACATTAAATTGCTGTTTTAATAAAACTTTGAAATATAATCATCCCTGAAATGGATATCGAAAAAAACTTCTTTCAAAGAGTTTTCGATTGAAGTATTAAAAATTTGAACCCATTCGTCTATTAAACAAAAATTAAGACCTTTACCTGATTTTTTTACAGTATTGCAATTTTCTTGGAAATTAGTAGGTTAATCAATTTTTTGTTCCATATAACTTCATGTAGCAAATTACATGTATGATCTTTCATTTGGTACAAACTTGCATTTAAAAAATGTGATAAAAAATCATAATTTTTTGTTCCTGGTTCATAATGAACTAATGGATCAAAACTTTTCATAAACCTGCCGAAAGGTCTTTAGACTAATTTTTTTTTAACTTCTACTTTTCATATAAAGTTTATTATTCAAATTTTCCGTTTTGGTGATTTTTTTAAAAAAAATTTATAATTTATTATTACAAGTGAACAACCCTGCTTGCAACAGCCGTTATTTGCCACTGTTTGCTCTTACTAAATTTTTTAAAGATCAAATATTTATTTGCTCGAAAAAAGGAGAAAATATTTGACACGGGTGGTCACACTATGGTCACATAAGAGACATTTTTGTTTGCAAGCAAACAAATTTGTTTTCTCAAAATCTTGTTTGCACCCCTAAAATATTTTATGGTCACACTAGAGCAAAGAAAAAAATGAAGTTTTACTTCAAATATTTACTCAGTCTGACCATAGCTTAAGAATAACAAAAATTATGAAATTATTATTATTATGTATTTAATTACAGTTTTAAAATTAGTACTAATATAATGTTAGTTACAAACAAAAATAATATAAAAATTAGTATGACCCATGGAATATATATACGAACGAGTAGATGCCATTATATCGAATGCTACGAAATCATTAGTAAGAGGTTATACAGAAGAAACTATTCAGGCTAAAAGAACAGAACTACAAGAATTAGAAAACAAATTCATACAAATACTGGAAAATAAGGCAGTAGGAGAACAACAAAGACAACTACATACTTTGAAATTTAGAGAAAAGAAAGAAAGGGCATTAGAAATATTACAGAGTCACGAAGATAAATTGAAAATTCAAGCATTAGAAGAAGAGATAGAAAATTCCACCATGACTGAAGAAAACTTGAACACGGCAGAACTAGCATCAATTTCAAAATTGCTAACAGTATTCAATGGTACAAAAGATGAATTAAACCCTTTCATAGCAAATATCGAAGTACTGAAAGATATATTACATTCAACTAAACACATTTCATTTTTCAATTTTGTATATAAAACTAAAATTTCAAATAAAGTGCAAACCAAATTAAGACAAGTATTAATTCCTACTGACATAGGCTCATTAATTTCAACTTTAAAAGAAACTTATAAAACAAAGAAGTCACCAAATGTTATTCTAAACGAACTAACAAAGATTACTCAATTAGACACTATCAGAAAATTTGCTGATAAAATAGAAGCATTAACTACGGAATTAAACGAAATCCTAATAAGTTCACTTGGAGAAAACAATAGAGAAGTGATCAGTAAAACTAATGCGATAATTGCATTTAATTCTTTCAAAAACGGACTAAAAGACCAAGAAATCGTTAGGACATTAAATGCCAGTAGAGTAAAGACTCTCAACGAAGCCATCGACATAGCCGTGGAAACATCAACAGACATGAGACAAAATCAAATAATGTACCAAACATCATCAAACAGAAATTATTACAGGAATAACAATCATTCTACTAATAGATACAACAATAATAACAACAATAACAATTATCGAAAAAATTATAACAGGAATGACAATAGAAAAAATAATAACAGGACAAACAATTATATAAATAATAACCACAACAACAATAATAATAACAATAGCGGCAACAACTATAATAATAATAATTATCGTGGTAATGCCTACAATAATGGTAATAGTTACCGAAGCGGGAATACTAATAATAGTAATCGTAATGTTAATAATCGAAATAGAAATGGTAATAATAATTACTACAATGGTAACAGAAACCAGAACGTAAAATTAATGAAGCAAAACCAGGGAAACTCCCATGGTCCGGAGACCATAGAATACCAAGGTACTCCGGAACAAAATCAGTGACTTCAAAAGCAGTATTTAGCATTTCATCAGATCTAAAAAATTATGTGAAATTAAATATAAAAAATACACACCCTGCATTAACATTTTTAATAGACACTGGTGTTGATATCTCACTATGCAAAGAAGACTTATTTCACAAATATGATGAAGATCCAGATGACTATTGCTGTTTAACAGGGATTACAAAAGAAAAAATAATATCCTTAGGTTCCACTAACATAACTATACAGATAAACGATACATTACTTAAACATAAAATACAACTAGTACATGAACATTTTCCTATCCACACTGGGGGTTTACTTGGACGAGATTTTTTGTTGAGGTACAATTGCAACATTCACATTAACCATCAATACAAAAATGAGACTTTGATATTACCTATTCACTACGACAGATTTGAGATAAATGTAATAAGAATTCCTCCAAGAAGCGAAATAATTATACCTTTACAAATAAATATTGAAGAAGATGGTGTAATATGCAACCGTGAAATTGGAAAAGGTGTATTTTTGGCAAATTCAATAATTCCTAAAGATGGATACAAACACATAAAGTTATTAAACGTTACTGACTGAACCATAAAATTGGAAAATTGAAAAGTAGAAACTATCCCTTTAAGAAATTTTGATATAAACAAAACAAGTGTTGATAAACCAGATACGAAATATGATGAGGAAAGATTTAAGAAAGTGTTGAATGAATGCAACATGGAGAAGAACGACGAGGAAGCAAAGAAGGAATTGTTAGAGATATTAAAAAAATACCAACATATATTTCATTTAGAGGGTGAAAACCTGACAACAAATAATTTTTACAAACAAACTATTCAATTAAATGACAAAAATCCAGTTTACATAAAGAACTATCGATTACCACAAATGCATACGGAGGAAATAAATAACCAAGTAAAAAGTTTATTGAAACAAAAAATAATAGAGCCATCCACAAAACCTTACAACGCTCCACTCTTATTGGTACCTAAGAAGGGACAAAGTGATATAAAAAAATGGAGACTAGTTGTTGATTTTAGGAAACTCAATGACAAAATAGTTAATGACAAATTTCCACTAACACGTTTAGATGATGTTCTAGATAGACTAGGAAGAGCTAAATGTCCACATTGGACATGACAAGTTCCTTTCATCAAATTGAGCTCGATCAACAGTCAAGACTATTTACAGCATTTTCAACAACTAATGGTCATTACCAATATACAAGATTACCTTTTGGCCTAAAGATATCTTCAAATAGTTTTCAGAGGATGCTAACGATAGCACTAGCTGGACTAGAATCCGAAGCATTCCTGTATGTTGATGATATAATAGTTTTTGGATGTAGTTTAAAACATCACAACAATAATTTGCGCAACGTTTTCGATAGATTATCTAGATATAATTTAAAATTGAATATAATTTAAAATTTAAAAAAAGCAAATGCTTTTTTTTGAAATCAGAAGTTATATATTTGGGACATTTGATAACATCGAATGGTATTAAACCAGACCCAAGCAAATATGACGTAATTACCAAGTATCCTACTTCTAAGAATACTGATGACGTAAGAAGATTTATAGCATTTTGTAACTATTATAGAAGATTCATCAAAGATTTTGCGAATATTGCAAATTGTTTGAATGATTTATTAAAAAAAGGAACAAAATTTTAATGGACGGAAGAACGTCATAATGCGTTTGAAACACTGAACAACAAACTTATTGAACCCCCTATCTTGCAATATCCAGACTTTGACAAAACATTCATTCTGACAACAGATGCATCAGATTTTGTACTAGGCGCAGTTTTGTCACAGGGTCCAATAGGAAATGATTTGCCAATATCATATGCAAGTAGATCTTTAAACAAACACGAAAAGAATAAACCTGTGATTGAGAAAGAATTGTTAGGCATATATTGGGGTATACAATTCTTTAGACCGTATTTATATGGTAGAAAAATCACAGTTGTGATAGATCACAGACCTTTGATTTCACTATTTTCGCACAAAAACCCGAACTCTAAATTAACAAGGATAAGACTGGAACTTTCTGAATACGACTTTGAAATAATATACAAGAAAGGAATAAACAACACTAATGCCGATGCATTATCAAGGATAGATATTGATTCTACTATACTAAAGAGTATGATACCATTGGAAAATGTCGAAAAGGTAAAGAAAACATTAGTAATTACAAGAGGTATGAGTAAAAAGTCATCAGAAAAGAATATTATAAGACATAAAAATGTTATGAGTGAATCTCATAAGGGGACTGATCAACTCCATATGTGGGATTGCACGTCAATATAAAAAATACAAGAAACAAGAAATTTGCAATTGAGAGAAATGATGCAATATTTGATATAATGCCCGCGGATGAATTTAAGGCCAAATATAACGAAGCAAACATAAATAATAAAGATGACATAATTATATTACTATACAAAAAACCTCAGAATATAACAAGTGAAGAGAGAAGGCAAGAACTAATAAAATTATACCATGATACACCCCAAAGAGGACATCTGGAGTGAAGAAAACTTTACTAAAATTAAAGCAGAAGTACATTTGGAAAAATGTGAACAAAAATTTAAAATAATACGTGTCTAAATGTGACTTATGCCAACGTAACAAACAGACTATACATACAAAGGAACAATTAAAGGTTACAGATACGCCAATAGATAGTTTCAAAACTATAGTAATTGACACTGTAAACTTGTCCAATAAACAATTTTAGATATATTTTAACTATGCAATGCGAATTAATGAAATACATAGTTGCATGTCCCATAGAGACGAAAGAAGCAAAAACAATAGCCAAAGCACTAGTAGAGAATTTAATACTTAAATATGGTTTGTTTAGCACACTAAAATCAGATAACGGTATAGAATTTAGAAATGAATTGTTAAAGGAAGTATGTGAGTTATTAAAAATTGAACAAAAATTTTCCATACCATATCATTATGAGACATTGGGTACAGTGGAGAGAAATCATAGGGTTCTTAATGAATACTTTTTGTCATTTGTACAAGATGACAATTGGGATAAATGGATACCTTACTATACCTTTGCGTACAATATAACCCCTCATGTAGATACTGAATATTCACCTTTTGAACTCATTTTTGGAAAATTACCAAGTTTACCCGGAGATGAAGTCATGAATCATCCTAAAATTTACAATTATGAAAATTATGCTAATGAACTCAAGACTAGACTAAAATATGCTTTGGAAAGTGCCAAAAAGTTAATAGAGACTGTAAAAAACAAAAGAAGTATGGACTCATTAAATAACACGAACAACATAGAACTAAAAGTAGGCGACTTAGTTTTGGTCAAGGTTGGAAATAGAAGAAAATATGAACCACCTTATGATGGACCATATGAAGTAATAGATATAGATGATTCAAATGTATTAATTAAGATAAAAACAAATATAAAAGCAATTCATAAAAACAGGCTAAAAAAATATAAAGTATAAAAAAATGGCAATGTAAAATAATTCTTAGAACGCTTAAAAATAAATTTAATAATATATACTTACATTAAAATTAGAATTCATAAGTATTCAAAAAATTATCCAATTTACATTGTATAGATTTTTCTTAAGAGCGGAGGTGTAGTGTGTTGGTCACACTTATCCACCGTTGTGTGTTGGTTACGTTTGTGCTACCTAAAAATGCATTTTGATACATTCCTCAATAATATAAACAAAACTGTCAATGACCAATGGCACGAGGTATCAAATTGCATTATAAAAATTGTCAGTACGTAATAATTGTAAAGTTGCAAAATGCTGACCATGCACACTCTATGTTAAGTAAAACTTAAATTAGGTCATAAGTATTATGTAAAGAAATTAGACTTAAGTAAAAAAACTAAATTAGGTCATAAATACTAATATGTAAGAAATTAGACTTAAGAAATTTGTATAAATAGCTGTAAGTTGATTGATATAATTTAGAATAAAATTGATGATCATAACGGCTCTTTAGCTGAAAAAGATTTCATTTTTTATTCCCATTTAAACTGCGGCTTTTTAGCCATAACTAAGCGGCGTGCTCGCCTTAATAATAAGCAAACCAGGAAGACATAAAACTGACCGACAATTCAAATGCACAAACATTACTTTCATTACAACAGCATCCTCAACACAGATCCATAGCCGATCCAGAGTTAGCACTTTCTCTTTCACTGGATCGGATATAGCATCTGTCTTTTATATGCTGATGAGGCTCCTAGACGAGGCTGATCAGGAAGATGATGGCCTGGATACAACGATGGTGGAGAAGAAAGAGGATGAAACAGACCATGATGGTCCGAGTAATCCAAATTAATCTCCATCACTCTAAGGCAGCATCGGCTGCACTGCTTTTCCGGCTGGCGAACAGAGGAGAAGACATCGCCCTAATCCAAGAACCATGTGGTCTATAGCCAATAGGTGTGTGGATTAGGGTTCAAAGATTGTAGGCTGGTTCACGCCAAACTTATAGGTAGGCCCAGATCCTGTATACTAATTAAGAATAACCTAATAGCATATTTGCTCCCTTCTTTTAGTAATGAAGACCTAACTACGTTTGCGACGGAGATAAATGGAAGGCAGTATTGGATCTCTTGCAGTTGTATGCAACATCCAGCAGAAGATCCTCCACCAGATCCAGTAAAAAGACTGGTCACCGAAGCCAAGCGCGCTAAAGTAAAGTTGGCCTACTCATTGGATGCGACACCAACTCTCACCATACCATATGGGGCAGCACGGACGTTAATGAACGGGGTGAGTCACTATTTGATTTTATAATCTCGAATTATTTGATAGTATGCAACGTGGGTAGCACGCCAACGTTTGTAACCAAAAGTAGAAAAGGAGGTACTGGATATAACCATTGCCTAGAGAAGTAGTTCTGAAGAGGTCAGAGATTGGAAAGTTTCTGAGGAGCACTCCTTCTCTGACCATAGATACATTGAATTCTCTCTAGATAGGGAGATCAGAAGTATGAAGACGGTTAGGAATCCCAAAAGCACGAATTGGGATGTCTATGGTCGTTTTGTCAATCTGGGCATGGGTCCACTTACGCACAGTAGAATTGATAGTGTTTTGGATCTGGAAGCTACAGTGGCTGTTTTTACGAATGTCATATTAGGGCTTTTAAGAAAGCTTGTCTAAAGAGGGTCAGCAGGGAGAGCACAACCCCTTGGTGGAACCGGCATCTGGACAGTCTCTGGAAAGAGTCGCGTAGACTTTTTAACGCGGCGAGAAAATCCGGTAATGCGGAATATTGGGAGAAATATAAGGTGTTCCTAGGCGACTATAGTACAAAAAAACCTTGAGAAAACCAACAGAGATTCGTGGAGAAGCTTCTATAGTAATATGGAAACTATCAACGAAACCTCCAGCCTAAGGAAGATTCTTGCGACAACGGCCATTATGCCGAGTGTACTACAAAAGTCGGATGGTTCGTGGACCAACTCGAAAAAGGAAACTTTAGAGCTTCTCGTGAATACGCACTTTCCACTGGGACAAAACTTGGATATGCAGGTGAGAGTCTTGGAAAGCGGTTCACGGGAAGACTTCTATTCAATCATGTCTGTAGGGGCAATAAAATGGGCAATAAATGGATTTAAACCGTTTAAATCTCCGGATCCAGACGTAATATATCCAGCCCTACTACAACGTCTGAAACTGGAACACATCGCGATACTTGAAAAGATGTTTTCCGCCAGTATTCGGCTAAACCACATACCGCCGGAATGGTGCAAAGTGGGAGTGGTCTTCATACCGAAGGCAGGGAGAAACTCTCACACCACTCCAAAGGATTTAAACTTATAAGTCTCTCTTCTTTCGTACTGAAAACCATGGGGAGACTCATTGATGTTGAACTACGCCAGGCCTTAGATGGAAATCTGCTATCTAGGCAACAGCATAGGTACAATAAGGGAAGGTCTGTTGACACTTACATAACCTAACGTGTACGATAGAGAAATCGCTGGCACGAAAAGAGTATACCTTGGCTGTCTTTCTAGATAGGGAAGGAGACTTCAATAACGTGGAACTGGGTGCTATTTCCTGTGCACTAACAAGACTGCATGTACAGGACACTCTGGTAAACTGGATATCCATACTACTATGTGGGAGGACAATCTACCCGGCACTGGGGTGCTCGCTCATCACCAGAGAAGTGGGAAGGGGAACTCCACAGGGTGGAGTACTCTCCCCTCTCCTATGGAACCTTGTGATAAATGAAAACGTGGGATGCGGGGCGATTGCCTATGCGGATGACGTTGTTCTCACTATTTCGGGCAGATTTGTCGATACTATCAGAGACAGGATGCAACTTGCCCTAAGAAAGGTTAGGGAGTGGGCATCTAGTCGTGATTTGGGTGTTAATCCCGGTAAAACCGAGGTCATACTCTTCACGAGGAAATACAAGCCTTCACCTTTTAGTTCACTGAGATTGTAGGGGGGAACTTGAACTTAAGGAGGAATCGAGCTTCTGTGGCCTTATCCTGGATAGGAAGCTATCGTGGAAGCCAAATATCACTAACAGACTGAGAAAAGCCTCCATCGCCCTCTACGCCTGTAACAAGGTGTTGGGGAAGAAATGGGGCCTAAAACCTAGGATGACCTAGGATCTACACAGCGGTGGTCAAACCTATCCTGACCTACGGATGCCTGGTGTGGTGGGAATCCCTGAATAAGACAACAAACTTAAACTTGTAATAATCCATATTATTAAATCTCGCTATAAAAAATATTGCACTGTTGAATAAACCTACAGATTGGTGCGAATCATAAGACGAACATTCGAAAAGATGCTTCCTTTTTATCGTCGTTTTCACTGCACTTGACAGAGATTGCCGCAAAGGACTGATATACTCGTATATATAAATAAAATTAAAATTGGATTTTCCTAATAACATTTCGAATCTATTGGAAAGTAATATTACTGAATGAAAGTTTTTAGTTTATGACGGTAACTTTTTGGTGCTCTCCAGCTGGTGGTGTTCTACAGACTTCAAGTCCAATTTATTATTCAGAGGGAACATCCATCTCTAGAGTAACATAAAATGTTTACAAAAAATTTTATATATCTGTTTAGCGATTCATATTTAGATATCATTTTTAAGTGTATCGCACGTGAGGTACTGAAAAAATTGATTACCTTCCTAACCAGTGTTTTAATTTGACATTTTAACATATTTGCTAACATTGGCAACAGCAAATAAAGTAAAAATTAATCATGTAAAAACTATTAAATGATTAGCAATTTAATCACATTGAACACAAAGCATCTGTAAAAATTCAAGGCTTTTGTTGAAAACTTCTGAACCAGTACTGATCTATGCATTAAAAATAAATATTTATTCTAAAATAATGCAGTTGTGGATAAGCACTCAATTATTTGTATACTATTCATCTGCCGCTAATAAATTTGCGATAATAAATGATGGACACTGGCACTTTTTCGGATAAAAGGAGAATTCGGCAGATATACACTCCAGAGCAAGAGCAATTTATGATTTTATAAAAAGCAAAGAAGAGCAAAAAACTATAGCAAAAACTTACGATAACGAAAAAACAAGACATATGTATCTTACTCCAATTATAATTTCATTTCCAACATTGCACATTGAAATTCAAAACTTTTGAAAGGAAAAAAATACATTCTAAAGTTCATCAGAAACTCTGGATTGAAAAGAATAGCTCGAGAAGACACTAAAATGTAAGTTATTATTAATTTCGGCTTTACTTAACTTCAAAAATAGAACCACTTACAAGGTTAAATGCATACGACGGACTAAGACATATTCTATTGTTTCATATTCAATTGTTTCATAATCTGTAAAGTCAGTTCATCTTAATTTGGTAACGGACTTGTCAGCAGATGTCTTTACTGATGCTTTAAAACGATTTACTGGCCTCTGAGGTCGATATTAAAAAATTTAGTGTGGTAATGCCCTCACGGCTGGGTAGTCAAGCTTATGGGCAGCATGCTTTGACCCGAGCTGACAGTAGGTATTTTGTCATTGTCAGTAGGCTCAATCATGTCCGGCCAGTCTAAGCTGAGTACTAAATTAAGAGCAATCTTTCCTGTCTATTCAATGCCATCTAATCCAATGATTTCGGTGCTGGCAACGTGGTAGAGACTAAGACCACTACCATTAATCGAATATTTCCGAAGAATTTCATTCCATGCCGTTTAAAACTTCACTATGTGTCATTCATCTATCGTAAATCTGTTAGCAACAACCCTTTTTTATTTTGCTCATTAAAGCATGTTTACTGTTATCTCATGTTCCGTTGATCTCGATATTTTACGAAATTATCTTTATTCCCAAGGGATAAGCTGAAATTTTAGGACCAACAGTCTATCATGATTTCTACTTAATAGTGTTTTCACACCTAAAGTTAAAACTTGCTTTTAATATTAAAACCATAATCAGCTGATTTTGCGTTCACACTATAAGTTTACTTAAATCTGGTTTTAACATTGATGACATTTACGACTGTCAACAGCTGTTTTTGTTTAAGAAAAAATAAGCAAAATTAAGAGATGAACAATAAATTAAAAATTATGCTAAATATTGTAAAAGAATACTTTAAAATAGTGGATCTATTTATAAAAAGTGAAGAAGTGCTTGGACATCAAGTAGTTTTATATAAAAACCACAACCGGTTTTCTGAATTTTTATATTTGTTTTGTTTTTAGTTTGTTTTTCGGCTGTTTTCAGTATTTCAGTGTTGGTAGCTCTGATTTAGTACATCAAAAACAAGGTTGTATTTTATAAAACCTACTTGAAACCAATTCAAAGAATGTTTTAAAATAGTTTTAACACAATAATTTTGTATGGTAAAACCAGGTTTTAATTATGGTTTTAACGTTAAAACCAACTTTTACATTAAAACCACGCAGTGTGAAAACACAATAAGACGCCTGAGGATATCATTGAATACCTTAGTCCAGATACTCTTTTAGCTGCACAACATGCCCACACAAGGTGTAAACCTACAAAAACGACACTCATTAATAGTCCCATAGAGAAATTCTGTATTGCAAAAAAATACTCTGATATATATGCTACTGTCAATAACATTAAACTCAAGTCGGTTTTTTAAACTATGAAATACCTAGATATTGATCCTTCACTCATTGCATTTGAAGAAAAAATGTTTCAAATGTGGCAGTTCAGGAGCACCAAAAGGAGGTATAATTTCGTCTTTGCTATAGAACTTCAACACTCTGCTTAAAACGTTGGAGAACTACTGAAATAACGGACAAAGAAAACTACTAAGACGGTAAAAGCTCATTAACGTTGTAAAAGAGCAATACACGTATACTGGAGTATCAACGGGGTGTTCAATCTTGTAGACAAATCAACTATATTCTCCCAGGGCACGGTTTAGTGGTTGGCTTTGGAGAAAATGCTTGGTTTGATAGTATTGTTAGAATCATTGCCCTCATGCTTCTTGGAAGGAATAGTATACTATACTATTCTAGCTACGTGGTGAATCAAGCAAGCCCTTGCGGAAATGTGACTTAGCCCCACTGGACCATGGAAGGTATAGCTGACCTATTAACCATGAACTTACTTCATTCCGGGTTTTTCAACAAAAATTCCGGATAAACTATATTGTGATAACAGAATTCACAGATGTATTCAGATTATGCGACAAAGTCGGATGAGGAATGTTTTTGGAACGATCGAATTTTATATTGTATAATAATAATAAATATTGTATATAATCTAATGGCGAATTTATATATATGTATATTTGGCATCAGGAAAGCAATTATTAGATCCCTCTAGTGTGTGTACATCAAATCTTAGATTGTTTGAGAATTAAATAACTTTCGAGGGAAAGCGAGTCATTCCGTACAGGGAACAAGCATATGATTCTTTGAAAACCACAGTTTACTGAGAGAACGTGTCCAGAAAAAGGTTGTTTAGTCAGGAAACACACCTTCATTAAATTATTGGATGATAGAATGATGTAATACTTGACTTCAATTCAAGAAGGATTGCTTAACATCAAGGGAATTGTCAGGGAATTGTCATCTATAATCTTGAAGCGTCTGTATTGAAACATTTGTGTTCTTTGGTATTTTTTGTTCTGGTAATCGTATATCAATAACATATCATGGCGGGAAAACATAGACGCGCATAGTTGATCAATAAAACGAACATGCAGCAAATTACTTAAAGTGGGTCAGATTTTTACCATTGACTAAACTCAAACTAATATTGCTCATATGTTCTAACAAACTATTATTCTCTACAATGTTGGCATTAAAATCACATGTTAAAATAATATGATCTTACCTAAGATTATGTGAACTAAACATTTTCAGCATTAGCTCCATATTTATATATCTATTAGGCCTATATTCAAGTTAACACAAGTTAACACAAAATATGTTTAAGCACTAAATACAAATTAATTTCCCACCAAATGTACTGACAACATGACTGGGTGTCACATTCTGTTCACATTCCAAAATTGTTTCACATATGCAACACAAGCCGCTATAAGTGGCGTAATCACACAAAACTGCCGGAATAATATTGGGGTAGAAAGATAAGAAATTGTTACTGTTGATTTTACTTTTGAATAAACAAGTTGAGTTGTCTCCAACAAGACACTCAACATAAAAAAATTAATTTTTTTTAAATATAATGTGGCGCCCGAGCAGGGACCCTATCGTTGGAAAGTTTTAAAGTCCTTTTGAAAGATAAAATCGCAGTCAAGTCTTGGCAGACTCCGCAGTAGTTATTTTAAACCGGGTTTGCACGTGAAGCCATCGCCTGCCAAGCTCGCGAAAAGCGAAAAGCTATTTAAATAAAATTAAAGAAGTTTAATATAAATTAATTAAAATAAATTACTTAACTAAATAAAAACAACAATTGAAAACTTAATTAAAAATAAATTCCCCCTGCAAGATTGAAAATTAAAAAAGGAAAAATAAAAATAAATCAGAAGAAACTTAGAATTAAAACTAAAAACTAATAATAACATTTTATATAAAGAAGTGTTTAATTTGAACAAATTTAAAGGACATTAGTAAAAATTAAAAGAAACAGAGGGACAAATAAAGAAATAATAAAACACACATAAATATATAAATTGAAGCAGTGAAACCCAAACCAAGAAACAGAGTGGCAAATAAAGAAATAATAAAGCACACATAAATACACTGCGGTTCATCAGGATAGAACCAACATATTTTAAAGTAAAAAAACTGTATAAATTGCAAATACAGATTGAATACAAAAATTTTGTTTTGCAGAAAGATAGTTGATACTGTAAATGGTAATTTAAGCACAAAAAATTTTATAAAAATGAATTATAACGGTACTTTTTCACTTTCTTTGTAGTCAAGTAAAAATTTTTCATATATTTTTGGTTCAACAGAATAGAACCACGTGCATTTTTAACGTAAATCAGTAGGCTGTTGTAATAAAGCTTTATAAAAACCAAATATAATTAAAATCACAGTTTGTGGCTGCAGTTATCTAAATCCATATGTGTGCAATCCGTCAACAACAGCGCCCTCAGTTTGCCAAAGTTCATATGGCATGGAATGTTCAATTACATTGGGAGCGTTATGCTGTGATGGCGGCTCAGAAATTTTTCGGACTTACGCATATCGTGAAAATAAAAGTTACAGCCATCCAAATTAAATTTTTTTATCAGAAAAAATTACTTTTCGCCAATCGTTATCGCTTAATTGTCTTTGAACATTCCATGCCATATGAACTTTGGCAAACTGAGGGCGCTGTTGTTGACGGATTGCATTTAATGGAGATTTTTTCTTTAGTTTTCGGACTTGTAAATGTTCACTGTTTAAAGTAGCGCGACAAACTGTTGATTTACTTGCTTTAACTCCTGCTAAATGCTTAATTTTAGAGGTAGAATGAACTGAATTTGAGGCAATTCGAAGAATTTTTTGCTTGTCCTGTGGTATTAGAGTTGTCTAAGTACCTCCTTTGTAATTTTTATTACATGTTTCATGATGTTTTATGTAATTCATTACCACATTATGACTTCGTCCTATTTGTCTATCGATTTCGCGATAAGAATAATTTTCAGGATGGTAAACATCAATTTTTACCATTTCCGACGAATTTAAAGAACTCTTTCTTCACATATGGATTTAGATAACTGCAGCCACAAACTGTGATTTTAATTATATTTGGTTTTTATAAAGCTTTATTACAACAGCCTACTGATTTACGTTAAAAATGCACGTGGTTCTATTCTGTTGAACCAAAAAATAAATGAAAAATTTTATACTTGACTACAAAGAAAGTGAAAAAGTACCGTTATAATTCATTTTTATAAAATTTTTTGTGCTTAAATTATCATTTACAGTATCAACTATCTTTCTGCAAAACAAAATTTTTTTATTCAATCTGTATTTGCAATTTATACAGTTTTTTTACTTTAAAATATGTTGGTTCTATCCTGATGAACCGCAGTGTATATAAATTGAACCAGTGAAACCCAAACCTGATGGAAGATGATGATGCTGATGGAGTAAGCTAATTTTAAGGTAATTTTTGGAATAATTTACTTTAATCAATATTTTCAACATTTTTTTTATAAAACAGTATATTTTATTTGTTTCGAATCCAACGGAACCCTCCAACAATGTAAGTGATAAAAATACATAGACTTTTAATATTTATCGGAATATTTTTTTGTTTTCGCTATTACCCTCCAGTAATAAAAATATTTACTTCCAAACTATTCTAACCTTCAACAAACTCCATGTCGGACGGATAGGGCTTTGACAATGACACAATCAAGTATATCTTCCAACTCAACTGGACTTTTAGGACTAAACGAAACTCAAAAGAGACAGATAAAGGATTGGATACTTTTATATGAGAACTTAATGGGAGTAAAGTCAAGATGCCAGATTTATTCGTTGAGCGTACATTTTATCCTGAACTAACTCAAACAGGATTTACAAGACCACCGTTACCACTACGTTATCATCCTGCAATAAACTGTAATCGTCAAAGGCAAAATTTTATGCGTCCAAATTGGAATCCTCCTAGACCCCAGTTTAATCCAAGGGGGTTCACAGGGCAATAATACCGAAACGAATACAAAAACCAACGATACCCTTCTGGAGTAGAATCGATGAATGTTGATCATTCTATTCAAATTCATAATTATATAAACCAAAATCCAAAAAGATCCACGGGTACTTCTTTCCAAGGACCAGTTGACAAAATGCAAAGGAATTTCCATATAAAAGACGACTATGTACCAGAAAACGACTGGTACGAATGGCCAGGCTATCCACCTGAAGCAAACGAAGTCGATGTATAACAGATAATGGAGCAGACTACTTTCAAGAATATTTTCAGTATATTCCTCAAAAAGATACTGCGTCGGAAAGAGTTCAGGAAGAACATCTTGCAGTAAATTTTTTATACTAAACTGTTCCTCATTGCCATACTTCGAGACAAAAATGAGGAACAGAGACTTACTATGATTTTTACTAGATACAGGCAGCAACAAAAACTACATTAGACCAGATACAGTAAAAAACCCAAAGGCCAATAACAAAATTTTTTATTCAAAAACGGCCAATAGTGTAATTAAGATAACACAACATACACTTTTAACATTTTCAGGAATTGATGACACTCCGCTCAAATTTTATTTAATACCAGGGTTTAATTCATTTGATGCAATATTAGGACAAGACAGTTTAAAAGAACTATCAGCCGTTATCCATATAGCCGAAAATTATTTCACTATAGGAAATGGACAAAGAATTAATATAAAACAGCGTATTGCACAAAGTGTGAACAACATTGAATTACGGACTCAAGACTTAAGTGAAAGCCAAAAATTTTTTCTCAGAAACATCGTGGAACATCATAGTTAGTTGTTTGCGGAACAAGATGATAAACTAACCTACTCCACTGTGGTAGTAGCAGATATAACGACGGAAAACAGAGCACCAATATACGCGGAAAATTATCCATACCCGATGGCGTTAAAGGACGTCGTGGAAGAAGAAATTAATCGGCTTTTGGAAGATGGGATCAAGATGGGAGAAGACCGTCACGATCGCCATATAATTCTCCTATCTGGATTGACCATTCAGGGAAAAGGCAATTTATACTTGTCGTAGACTTTAGAAGACTAAATGCGGTGACAATTGTGGACAAATATCCAATACCAGATATTAATGTCGTCCTGGCAAATCTGGGTGGAAATCAATACTTTACGGTATTGGATCTTAAAAGCGGGTTCCATCAAATTAATCTTAGGGAATAACATAGAGAAAAGAGAGCTTTCTGCATTAATAACGGTATATTTGAATTTACTAGGATACCCTTCGGCTTGAAGAATGCCCCGTTTTCAAAGGGCACTCGATGATATATTACGCCAATTCATAGAAAAAATATACTATGTTTATGTAGACGATATTATCATCTTCAGTAAGGACGAATAATGACATATACAACATGTGAACCAAGTATTCGAAACATTAAAACAGGCTCACATGAAGATACAACTGGATAAATGTGAATTCTTTAAGCAAGAGGTAGAATTCCTTGGATTTATCGTTCCAAAGGAAGGAATAAAAACAAATCAGAAGAAAGTTGAAATAATATTAAAATTCTATTACCCTAAGACTTTATAAGAAATTCGTTCATTCGTGGGTATATCTGGATATTATAGGCGTTTTATCAGAGGATACGCCGATATTGCAAAACCACTTACAGTTCTTCTATGACGAGAAGAAGGAGGAGTGTCGAAAACAACGTCTTCCCAAACTAAAATTGATTTGAATGATATGGCCAAAAAGGCCTTCGACGACATAAAGAATGTCTTAATTTCACTGGAGATATTATATATTAGTATATATATTAGTAAATATCCTGATTTTAATAAAGATTTTCATCTAACAGCAGACACTTCAAACTAAGCTATTGGAGCAGTGCTCAGTCAAGATGATAAACACATAAATTTAATCTCGAGGACACTTAACAAACCCGAAGAGAGCTACGCAGCCAACGAAAAAGAAATGCTTGCGTCTCTGACTTCGCTAAGAAACTATCTATATAGCTCTAAAAAGGTTATAATTCATACCGAACATCAACAACTTACTTATACTCTAAGTAATAACAACAGTAATTCGAAAATGAAAAGATGGAAATGTATGTTGGAGTAATATAATTACGAGCTAAGATATAAACCAGGTAGGACTAACGTCCTACGTGAAAGTTCAAGCGAAAATTCTATACCAAGTGTTGAAACTCCAGTTAACGTGTTGAAAAACCAATTGTTTATAGGTATAGGAGAAGCACCTTCATATCAGTTTAAAATAATTTTGCCAAGATATCATCGACACTTTATAATTGAAACAAATTATGACGAACGGAAACACAACTATCCTAAAGAGATACCTTAATACGTCTGTAATAAATGACGCTAAAACTCCAGAATCGATAATGGGAAAAATTCAGAGCATTTACGCAGACCATTTCTCAAATTATAAATTTAGATTTACACAAATGATTGTTGAAGATGTAATAGCTGAAAATGCTCAGGAAATATAATTGTAGAGGAACATTCAAGGGCTCATCGTAATGAAAAAGAAAATAGAACACAAATTATGGGAAAATATTATTTGCCATATAAGGCACGAAAAAAAAGACTAATAAAATTGTGCTCAATTTGCAAAAAGAACAAATATGAAAGACATGCAAATACACCGGAACTTGGTGAAACACCTATACCAACATATCCTGGACATACAATTCACATAAACATATTTGCAACCGATAAGAAACTAATTCTGATTTCAATTGCTAAGTTCACAAAGTATGTGCAAGTAAAAGAACTTAGCGGCAGATCAATTGAGCCCGCCAGAAGACCACTGAGGGAACTTTTGTTTTTCTATGGGGTACCAAAGAATGTAGTAATGAATAATGAACCTTCTTTGGATTCACCCTCTATTCTATTAATAATGAAAGATGACTTAAAAATAAATGTTTTTACTGCCCCTTCCTATAGAAGTGAACCAAGTGGACAAATAGAACGTTTCAATTCCACTTTGGCAGAAATAATGAGATGCCTCAAGGAGTAAGGAACTTTCAGAGACTTTGACGAGTTATTTGAAAGATCCGTGAATGAATATAATCGCTCTATTTATACTACCACAAATAGGAAACCTGTAGATCTTCTATTCTTGGACGAACGACTGGCTTTTCGCCACAGGATTATGACAATACACTCAAATGCTGATCGACTTAAGCACAGACAAGAAAAGGACGTCGTTTTTGACATTAAAAACAAAAAATCAGCTAAAATTTATGTAAAGACCAACAAGAGATTGGGTAAAAAATTAAATAGCAGGTTTAAAAAGAAATAGTAAAAGAGAACCGCGGTACAACCATCGTCACTGAAAGTGCGCGGGTCATTCATAAGGGTCATATAAGGAATTAAATAAAAAAATATGCACGATATTCTTAAATTTTTTTTTACAATTTTGGTAATTGTTTTGGCAGACCTTAGCATTCTCGACTACTCTCACACTATACTCGTAGCAATCCATACTGGGATAGCAAGAAGACAAAATGGAACATTTAAGGGGGTTCATGCAATGAATATCGATCAATACAGAGATTTATTAGACAATCTGGAATCTGTATTAAATAATGTTAATGTAAAAGTTCCGTCCATTCTTAAAACAACAAACCCTTGGAATAAGGGCACTTCTCAATCGTCTGAGTCCGAATAAAATAAAAAGGGCAAGAGATGCTATTGGTATTGCAGGGAATTGGATTGCAGGCACACTCGATAGTTATGATTTTGAAATTTTGACACAAAAAATTAACAATCTCTTGAAGAATAATAATAGACAGATGGTAATAAATGAACTGACTGTTGATAGAAACCAAGAAATATCCAATATTACTAATGAAATATTGAATGTTAAAAAAAAGTTTGGATCACTTAACTAACAATTAGCTTAGAAAGTAAATTCAATTTAATTGGAAAAGAATTATAAAACATTGAATATACCATACAATGGGCAAAGGTTAATTTGTAAATTCATTTATCTTATCTAAAACAGAAATCGAAATTTTGAATAATGTATTAACAAATTATAATATACTAATATTTAGTGTAGATCAATTACTTACTTTTGGAAATGAAAATAGTAATAATAAAGAAATTTTATATATCTTAAGTATTCCAATCACACATACTGATACTTGTAAAATGTATTTAACAAAACCTGTAAAATTTGATAATCTAATAGATAAAATTGAATTAGATAGAATACTGAAATATCAGAATAAAGAAAACTGTAAAAATTGGAATGACATATCCAAGTGTAATAAAAATGATGTGGTAGAGTTAAGAGATGATTATTGTATAACCAACTTATTTAAGAATAGAATAGGGAACTGCACTCGGATAAACCATGATCACGTAGCCGGAAATCGGAACCGATCTTATATTACAAAATCAATACAACGCACTATGTGGCATTTTGCCTGAAAACCTGGCCAAAATTAATAGAAGTGTTTTATGAGTTAATGGCTGGAATTTTTTGATAGTGTTAGTGATAATTAGGCCCAAGGATGAACCCAACTGATTTTGGTTCAAATCGGTCCGTGATTTCGCCTAGCCCCCATACAAATTCCCCTCGAAATTGCACTTATTTACACATAATTATAGTAATTATGCAACAATCATGATAAAATTTAGCATGGATCAATTCTGTGTACAAAGAAATCATGGTGTAATGTTTGGTGAAAATCGCATCACATTTGACCCTAGTCCCCATATAAATTCACGTTTGCGCTTATAAATGGCCTAAAAACATCGGTATCATGATGAAATTCGGTATGAACATGTATTTTGTAAATTTAAATCATATTACCAAATTTTGTTATGGTCGGTCCATAATTGCCCATTGGTCCATAATAGGGCCCCTTAAGAAAATATGTTTAGTAATTATAATTGGCTTAAAAATTTTATTACCTCGATGAAATTCGACATGAACATGTTTAATATGAATGTGAATCATTTATGATCACATTTTATTATGATCGGATCATAAGTGCCAATAGGTACCACATACGGTCCATTAAGAAAATCAAACATACATCTCATATTGTTATAATAGTCGACATACATATGTAATTAAGTTTTTAAAGTTCTTTGATAATTAATATTTATTCATAATATTTATTTTACATTTTTTAATATTTAACTTAAAAATACTTAAAAAGTGAAACCAACTACAATCGTTAAAATCGTTATCATTTTCATAATCAATGTCAGGAAGGAGTAATTTAATAATATCTGAATTCCTTCGCAATTTTTGTGTACTGCAGCTTATAAAAGGGTCACTGCTTAAAAGTAACCTATTCAGGACATCTCGATTGGTATCGCTTCTACTGAATTTCCTCGCATAATTCGTACGCCATATGGCTTTACTGCCTGTGGCTTTATTACACTACGTCTAATTTTTTTAATTTTAAAAAAAAAAAGTAAAATTTTCAAAAAATCGCCAAAAATAATTGCGCAAATTTGCGCAAACTTTTCTTTTTGTTCCTGAATCTAGAAAGGTCATATTTTCTATATAACATTAAACTACTAAAAACTACTTTCACCTTTAAAATCCTTATATTTTTTTGGGAAGGGTAAAAAATGTGAAATTTTTATTATTTTTAAATTTTGAATGAAAAGTTTAACATTAATATATGAGATATATATAAAAAAAACTGAAAGTAGCAGTTGCTCCTACCTTTCAAATAAAAGAAAAATCAATATAAAACCTCTATTCGTTTAGCCACAAAAAAATATCATATAAACCTATTAAATTTCAAAAAAACGCCAAAAACGCATTTAATTTTCTTCACTTTCTTGACTTTGACATCGTCTCAAGTCTACAAATCTCAACTTACAGTCTTGAAAATTCACTATATAATGCAGAATTTTGTTGTCTATCGAACTGCAATTTCAATTTCTTAAATTTCTTTAAATTCATTTTTGCCTTTTTGGCCAGCTTTTCAGGGTAAATGCCACATAGTGCAACGGTTAGATCACAAAAAACTATGAAGAAATAAAACTAAATGGAAAATATTTGGTAAAATACTTTAATACAACAATAAAAATTGATGAACATGAATACTTTTCACTCAAAGTAAGCGGTGCTAAGCCCCTTCCAGCCTTTCAACAACCAAAAGGGATTAATGCCAAAATAGAGGAAGTACTTTCATCAGAACGGTTGCAGAAAATGAACATTGATAATATTAAATGACTAAATTTATTGGAAACAAAAATCGATATTATGACAATAATTTTGGCGTCAGTTGCTGGTATTGGAACCATTGAAGGTGTGAAAATGCGGAAAAAATTTTACAACAATAAAAATTGATGAACATGAATACTTTTCACTCAAAGTAAGCGGTGCTAAGCCCCTTCCAGCCTTTCAACAACCAAAAGGGATTAATGCCAAAATAGAGGAAGTACTTTCATCAGAACGGTTGCAGAAAATGAACATTGATAATATTAAATGACTAAATTTATTGGAAACAAAAATCGATATTATGACAATAATTTTGGCGTCAGTTGCTGGTATTGGAACCATTGAAGGTGTGAAAATGCGGAAAAAATTTTATTACCCAAAGAAAGAAAAAAAAGTCCACCCAGAAATAAATGAAACGCCTGGTGCAGAACTAAAAATGGAAAAACAATCAAGCGTTTACAATCTTCATGTATTTTGAACAATCGGGACGATTGTATTTAAGGAGGGAGGAGTTAACACAAAATACAAATTCATATTTCTCCAAATATACTCGCAACATGTCTGGGTGTCACACTCAGTGAACATTCCAAAATTGTTTCACATATGCAACACGAGCCGCCATAAGTGGCGTGGTCATACAAAACTGCAGGTATAATGTTAGGGTAGTAAAATAAGATATTTTTACTGTTGATTTTACTTTTGAATAAACAAGTTAAGATGTAATTTGTGTGAATTTAATTTACATACAGTGCCTATGCAGTACCAGCCAGTACCTTTTAATTGTTATTATGAATTCCTAATACTCAATACTTCTACCGGAGTTTCAACATAATATGAAGATTTTCTTTGAAACCAAGTTATCAACATCTTATAAAATAACGCAATGGTTGCCTAAAATGATCTATAAAAGTTATGGGAAATAATAATAAAAATAAATATTGATAAATATAAATTTAGACAGGTAGACGAATATTGAATTAGATAGTAAATAGATATGGTGATAAGTTAATTATTTCAAAAGTAATGTAATTCTCCTTACTATGTGAGTGTGATTCTTATTAAATACCGTTTCGTTTTGCTGAAAAAATTGGTCGAAGGCATCACAATCACCGATTCGTAATGGTTCTTCACTTCCAAAGGACTTAACGTAAATCATACTCCGGTTAATGTACTATGAAAAAACATTGACCACAAACCCTGCTTGAGACCATCGATTAGTTCTTCTTTTACATGTGTAAGTTCTTATACGTTGATCTAATATATCCACCCCTGATTTCGCTTCATTATAGAAATTAATTATTTCTGGCTTTTTGGCTTTTTTCCCAACGGTTCCAAAAATTTCTTATGGGAGCAAGTTTGTCACGGAATCGTCTTTCGCTCCCGTCTGACTTTTTATCAAACCATATTACTCGAGATATATTTTAAAATCGGCGCAAACTCATGGTAGATTTGAAAAGCGGTCTGCCTTTGCGGTCGTCCCAAAGAGATTCTAAAGCTTCACCGAGAGATCTAAATACTCCCGCCAACAAAAGTAGCCCGAAATATGCTTAAATTGTTATGTCGCAATCCAATTATTTTTTGAAATACAGATTGACCTAAATGAGCCGATTGAATAACTTTTACTCTTATAAATACATTACCATTTATAGTCACCTTGTAAATTAGTCATATCAACAAATAATTTCATATTATCATTGGGCATAAATAACAGAAAAAAGATTTTATACTATCAGGTCTTGAAATACCATAACGCGTTGGGCCTGGAGTCAAATTTATTATGTCCTGTTTAGAAAATCTTCCGAGTTTGTTTATTGTTGATGTTTCCCACCATAAATATTTCCCATTATTGGATGGATACATTAAAACTTCATCCGTAGTTTGATCGAGAATTTCGGAAATGTCAATGCTAGCGCCTGACGAGGAGTTGGGGTCATAGTCAGATGCAGGTTCAGAAACGAGATCGTTTTCATCTCCACTTGATGTGTCCTGGGGTCTTACATCGCCTGAGTCTGATTGCATAAGAAAAATTCTTATCTCTTATGGTTTCATTGTTCCAAAATAAGTAAAGATTTTGTCACTTATATTCAATTCAAAGACACATAAACGAATGAAATATTTATACTACTTATTCTCTTTTTTTGGTTTTGTTGCAGTTTGGAATACCGTTATAAAAAACACAAACGCCAAAAAATACTTGAGTGTTATTATCAAATAGCTGCCCTTTTACTTATTTTTTTTTTGTTTTGTTGCTAGTTATGATGTAAATGCACACAAAATTGTTACTAAGCTCGTATTATATGCGTAAATTGATTTTGTTGCATTGGGCAATTTTGACCCAAAAGTACCAATTGCGTAAGTTTTTTTGCATACGCTTTGTGAAACGATCTACAAAAATTGTATTTTAAATTTTAATAGTATTCCCTAAAAAAATAATTGTACAAAAGTTTCAAAAAAATCCGCTAAGTATTTCAAGAATAAATGGGCAATAAAAACGGTTTGGGCAATTTTGACCCATTAATACAGGATAAGGGTTAAAGTTAAATTAAATGTGAATTTTAAATAAAGTAAAAAGTAAATATCTTCATAAACATGAAGTAAAATGAAATTATAAATTTAAAATAAATATTTTTATATAAAATATATTGTGTTTTTTCTTGATCATGAGGATCTTAAAAGGCAATTAGTTCTCTTACATAAAAATGGTGCCGAAACCCGGGAACATTCCATGCTGAATATGAGCATTCCTTGCTGAATAAAAACATTCTTTGCTAACCGAAAACCTTTCCTGCTGAAGAAAAACTACCAGAATTCTACTGAGCCTTCCGTGCTGAAGAAAAAGAATTGTATTGAACCTTCCCGCTGAAGAAAAATCTACTCTAATTTCTGCAATAATTTTACTACCGTCGTTAAACTCAAGTATCTACAAAATGGAATCAATCGCTGCTGTGATTAAGAAACAGAAGAAACCATATTGAACGTATGGAAGCTGCTGTCAACCGAAAGCCCAAAGATGCCAAATCTAAATGGTATGTCCAACAAATACTGGAGGATCTTGAACTGACCTTCAAAGGTTTTAAAGATGGCCATGAACAGTTACTCGATACCGTTCAAAAATGCACACTAAGCTAACATTTGTGCCCTATCTAAGTACCGATACATTTTATAAATGCTATAATATTTATATTTCCTTTAAAGCAAATATTCTTGAATTAATGTTTGAATTAGAATCCCCACATACTCCAACCGTCCTTGCAAGTACTTTCACTTCTACTTCAAGGAATAAAACATTCAGTGCTGGAGCTAGATTTCAAAAAATTGATCTTCCTAAATTTTCCGGAGATTATTTGGATGGATGTTTTATCGAAACATGTTTTTGTCGCTTGTCCAAAGTGCAAAAATATTTCTACCTAACGGGATCCTGTGTTGGAACTCTTCTGAGTTTGGTAAATGAATATCCACCTACTGACTCCAGTTATGATTTAGCTTGGGAAGCTTTAAAGCGGAAATTTCATAATTAAAGGAAACTTGTTGAACAAATTCTTAAGCGGCTATTTTCCATTCCCTCTTCTAATGGATATTTCCAAAGTATTAAAGAATTATTGGACTCCACCAGGAATTGTCTAGCCCAACTGAAAACCTTGAAAATTGATACCTCTACGTGTGACTCTATTCATATTAATTTTATGTCACAGAAACTGGACTTACAAACCCACATGGAGTGGGTACAGTCCCTGAAGATATGCTTTGTTTTTTGGAAACTGTGTTTAGAGCCTTAGAATGAGTGGACGATGTAAGTCCACCCTGCTCAACTAAACCTTCAAAGGGAATACTTTCAATATCTCGACAGAGACCAATGAGAACAATTCTCACTCACACTACCTTTACTTTGTTAAATGACAACTGCCCCTGCTGCAATAAACGTCATTTACTCTACAAATGCTTCATGTTGCCAACATTAAGTTCATCGCAAAAGAAAGATGTTGTTACGTTTTTACCCTTTTAAAAACGTTAAAAATGTGAGTTCGTAGATTTCAAATAAAATAAAAATAAATTTGTGTTTATTTTTAAATCAATGCTTTATTGTTCACACAATTCCATGTGCCACCTTTCTCTACTTGATTTAAACAACAATTTGCTTTAATTGTTATTCTCTACACTCTTCCGCGTACACAATAACAATTGTTCAACAGATCTTTATAACAGAGATCTTCAATCCACAATTGTTCTCTTCACACGCAACGTGTCTTCGCACAAGGCTAACTGAATTCTTTCTGATCCCGTTGCCTGCTTTGTCTTGCTTTTTATATCGCTGGGTAAACAGTCTGACGAATGCTTTCGAAGGAGAATGAATTTGCCTTCGCGAAATCTCTATAAATGCAAACATGTTGTTTTCGTTATTATTGTTGGAGTGTTTTGTTTACGTTTGTCTTTGCAGTGTTGTTGTTGCTTGTTTACTTGTTCATCCCTTTTTTATAAAGATGTTGTTGCTATATTTTTATTTATTCGTCGATCATGTAAACAAGTCCATTGTTTTGCTTTTGGAGCTTTTGTTTATCATTTTTATAACACCATTTCCATTTTCGTAAAAATATTATACACCAACAATGCTTATGGATAAACTGTCTCCGCCCCGGACATTTTAAATCTACATGTAAACAAACACAAAGTGTCATAAATGCGGTGAACACAACGAGTTTTCTACTAAGACTATTCCTCAAGGGAATTCTTCCAGATCAAAAGAAGAGTTAAATACTGGAAATCAAACCATTAGGATACCATCAATTACATCTATACCGAATCCAGCTTTATTAGCAACTGTGAAAGTTAACGTTAAAACGAAAAACGGCATAATAAGAGACAAAGCCTTGGTGGATCAAGGATCTCAAGTCTCTCTTATTTTTGAAGCTTCTAAGACAAATATTGAAGTATCTGGTATTGGAGGTAAAAATCCTATAAGTGTTAAAAGATCAGTAAATTTATTAGTTACATCAAATTATGGTCCTAATTTTGAACTTAAATTGCCCGCTTTAGTAGTTCCATCAGTTTCGTCTTATATCACAAATAAATTACAGGCTGTAAATCTTCCCTACCTTTCAAAATTTCATCTAGCGGATGATAAATTTATGGTACCGGAAAAATTAGATCTCCTCCTTGGAAACGATGTACATATATGGAGAATTGCCTCTGACAGAAATGAAGAAGTTTAAAAACAGTTTTCCATTTTTGGCTGGATGGTATCCGGACCTACTGGTTGTAATATAGAAAATGTTAACATTTCTGCAAATCTTTGTTCCTTCGCTTTTTTGGGAACAAGAGGAGCTATAAGAAAATAAGCCATTAACTAGTGGAGAGAGCCTTTGTGAAAAATTATTTTCTGAAAGTCATATACGAGATGAAAACGGGAGATATGCTGTTCATCTTCAATTTAAAAGATTACTTCCAGGTCAATCGTTGCCCGTGTTTTCTTTCACAGATTATAACGCACTTAAAAGATTGAAGCGGTTAGAATCATCCTTTAAAACCAGACCCCAGTTTGCTGAACAGTATAGGAAGTTCTTGGAAGAATATGAATCATTGGAACATATGGTAAAGTTAGGTAGTGCCCTCATGCTATACTTTGATGGGCATTCTCATACTCAAGGAGAGTAGTACCACGACTAAACTGTGAGTTGTTTTCGATGTGAGTAACCAAAAACCACCACAGTCTTCACTCAATGAGGAGCTCACAGCTGGACTAGAATATATGTTAAAATTATCAGAATTTTCAGCTGATCCTCTGGAGGGACAATTCAAATAAGATTTGTATGTACTCACTGAAAACTGTCACTTACGCTACTACGTCTGCCCCTTACTTAGCCGTCAGAGTATTACAACAACTTGCAACAGATGAAGAAGAAAGCTACCCATTAGCAAGTAAAATACTTCGAAGTGATACGTACGTTGATGACGTGATTTCTGGCGCAGATAGTTTCTGGAATGATTTAAAATTGCAAACCGATTTGTGTTCTCTTTTGAAATCAGGTGGATTTCGTCTAAGGAAATGGAATTCTAATTCCAGGCGACTACTACGAAATATTCCAGAGGAAGACCGCGAAAAAAGAGACTTATTTTCTATACAAGAAATTAATTCTGCCAAAGCCCTTGGTCTATACTGGGATACTGCTGTCGACTATACCCGACAGATTACTCCTTCCGGTAACGTAATGGTTGCCATCTGAAATTAAGGTGGCACCTTTAAATACTGAAACAATCCCAAGGGTGGAATTATGCGCTGCCGCCTTATTAGTAAAATTAGTAAATACTATCAAAGCTCAAACTGATTTTAATATACATAGCGTAGTTTATTTAACAGATAGCACTATGGTACTTGCATGGCTTCAAAACTACCCAGCGAGGATGGAAGTCTATGTGCCAAACAGAATAGCAATTATACAACGGCTTTCAGACGTCAGCGATTGGCGATATGTGCAATCCAGTGACAACCCTGCAGATCGTGCATCGAGAGTTCTTCAACATGAAGAATTTATTCAGCATGATATTTGGATTAACGCACCCTCGCGGATTAAGATGAGTTCCAATGCCTGGCCTGAACATCCTACTATATCTTCGTTCTCAGCGATAGTAATAAATACAACGGATGTCACATTAAATTCTTCAAGTGTTCTTCAATATCCCGAAATTACTACGAAATTCTCAAAATGATCTACTCTAGTACGTGTGACGTCGTATATATTGAGATTTTATCATTATATAAAGACCTGCCTACAAAAGAAGGAAAATGTATCTGGGTTCCTCAAAACTTATGAACTTAATCAGGCTCGTCCCCTACTGATTAGATCAACTCAGGCCATTTCATTTCATGAAGAAATTCGCTGCCTAAAATCAAACAAACCTCTGCCGTTTAACAGTAGTATTGGAAAACTTACCCCGTTTCTGCATGCATTTGATACTTTACGAGTTGGTGGACGTATTTCAAATGCTGATGTTTCAAACTAAACATCCGATTTTGTAATCTAAACAGAATCCGATTTCTTTACTTTTATTTTCAGAAGCACATCAAAAGACTTTACATGGTAGCCTTCAGCTAATGCAATCTTATATTTCTCATCATTACTGGGTACTTTCTACACGAAAACTAGCCAAGGAGGTACAACGTAAATGTATAGTTTGCTTCAAGTACAAAACTCAGGCGTGGAATTTATTAATGGGTAAACTTCCGGATGTTCGTCTTCAGTCAACATGTCCATTTAAATATTGTGGATAGTCTAAGCCACACACAGGACCAATCTCTATAAAAATGTCTCCAATTAGAAAGACAACTGCTTCTAAGACTTACATGTGCCTTTTCATTTGTATGTGTACAAAGGCAATACATTTGGAAGCTGTATCAAGTTTAAATGTTGATGCATTTCTAGCAGCATTTCGTCGATTCGTCTCAAGAAGAGGTTTATGCACGGACTTGTACTCAGATTGTGTTACAAATTTTATTGGCGCTGACAAGGAATTAGAAGTCGCCGTAGTCTAATAGGTAGTGTGTTGGCTTGTTAGACGAAAAACCAGGGTTCGAGCCCCAGGCCAGACATCAAAATAAAATACAAAAAGTATTTCTTCGGCGACTTCCTCTCAGCAGATTTCTGGCAAAAACTCTGAGAGTAAATAAAATTGCCATGAAAAGTTTCTCAAAAATCTGTCGTTCGGAGTCGACTTTAAACTGTAGGTCCCGCCACTCATGTATAAAATTAACACACACAACATAAGTGGTGTGAGAAACTAGGTCGTAATCCTGACTGAAGGGTTGTAATGACCAATTATGTATGTATGACAAGGAATTACAGGTGCTTATAATCGCAACAAACTATCACTTCCCGAATGTCTACAAGAAACTTTGCTGAACCAAGGAACAAAATGACATTTTATACCTCCGGCCTCACCGTATTTTAGCGGAGTATGGGAATCAGGTGTAAAGTCAACGGCGTTTCATTTACGCCGTATTATGAAAGATCGTCTCCTTACCTACGAGGAGCTCAGTACTTTACTGGCTCAAATAGAAAGCTGCCTTAACTCACGTCCCTTGAAACCTTTGTCAACCGATCCGGCTGACTGCAATGTTTCAAAGCCAGCAGTGAGCCAACTAACTGTATTCCTGTTGTATTTCCTGTATTTCTATTGATCGACTTTCGCGATGGAAAGCAGTAGAAAAATTAAAACAGCATTTTTTTATTCGATGGTATAAGGAATTTATAAGTCGTCTTCAAGCACAACCAAATTGGAACACAATTCATAAAAGTTGGTGATATAGTAATTTTAGTTCACGAGAAAAGCGTTATTGGACAATGGCCATTAACAAGAGTAGAAAAACTCCACCAAGGTTCAGATGGTTAAGTAAGAGTCGTTACTCTCTACTGCACCAACGCCCAATATCCAAGATTTGCCTACTACCTTCAAGTGAGGTGACAACACTACAGTAAGAAACCAACCGTCATTGAAGAGATAAGACTTGACGTCCTTGGCGGGGGAGAATGTTTGGAACTTTTTCTCCAAACCTATTACTATGAAAAAAAATTTCCGCAAACCCTACAAAAGTTTTAAGTCTCCAAAATTATATTTACTTATTCCTTTTTACATCGTCATTTGTTTACTAAAAATGTTTAAAATAACTAAAAGTTAATTCCTTTTATTTTATTTTTTTATAAATAAAATTGCAATGTCCTGCCACTCATGTATATCATTAAAACACACAACTTGAGTGATGTGAGAAGCTAGGCCGCAATCCTGACTGAAGAGTTGTAATGGCCAATTATGTATCTAAAAAATAAATATCTTCACGTATGTGAAGCAAAATGAAATTATAAATTTAAAATAAATATTTTTAAATAAAATATAAAGTGTATTTTTACTTGATCATGAGGATCATAAAATGCAATTAATTCTGTTACACCTTAATATAATTTTTATTAGTTGTGGGAACATAGTTCCTTTCATATGGGTTAGAGAATTTAATTATATTTGACCATTTTGTCTTTTATTGCTGTTCCTATTGTTTTTGCTAATTTTTTACGGCAGACATCTTTAACAATTGGAAGATCAATTTTAATTGCCTCGCAAAAACGCTTGCACATTTCCTCAAGAATTTCTGTTTATTTATGAAGAACACCATTTACGCGTAAACCTGAGAACTTTCTTTAATTTTTACAGATTTTTTAACGCTTTTTATTTGCTGTTTTCATTGTCTTGTACTATTATTTTCATCATTGCTGTGTTCTTTAAATCAGGAACGTTTAATTAGAGGGCGCATTTATCTCTCTCAGATAAATCATCTATTTCATTTTTGATTACATTCAGTCTCTTCTCGATCTCAATTAAAATCATATAACGCAATTGGTCATTACAATCCTTCTATCAGGATTACGAACTACCCTGCCGTCAAATGAGTAGCTAACTACAAAAAAAACTAACTTTAAGTTTGCTTGTATAGACTAACTTAAAGCCAACTACTACGCAATGCAAAATTTACATTAACCAAAGGGTATACAAACACTCCAATTCTTAGCGCCGTTGGATATAGATAACTAACGTCTTAGACATTTGATTAATAAACAAAACCGCGTGTCATCTTTTCGCTTTATATTTTTGGTTAAAAATTTATTGTTTGCGTAAAATAATTAAAAACAATACACTAAATTAAAAAATACATAAATTCGAAAGATTTGAAATGTATTTATTTGAAGTTAAGTGAAACAATATTAAAGGGCCGCTTGCCAAAATAAGCTTTCGGAAACTATGTCACCAAATTTGTGCATGGACATAAACTTGGATGGTGTTCATGGTAAAAAGCGTTTAAAATACTTTGCTACTTTTTATGACGCCTTAACAGGTAAGTGCTAATTTGAAAATATAAGTTTTAACCAAGTCTTAAAACATGTAAAAATGTTTATACATATTTTTTAAACAGATGCCTGTTGATCACTCGGCTCTCAGGATGTAGAAACTGGCGTTACGCATTAAAAATAATAAAAAATACGTTGTATTCATGCTAAGTGCATTAAAAATAAAAACACAAATCCAAAAAATTAAAATATTTGCAAATGTTAGATTTAGATACTCTATCTTTTTTTTTATCAACAAATGTGCAAAATATTTTTGTAAATCGTGAATTTATTAATTTTTTTTTCATATGTATAAATTAGTTTAGAAAAAAATCTTTATTTAACCAATCAACAAATGTATAAAATATTGCTTGTTTTTTTATTTATTTATTTTATTAATTTATTTATTTTGTTTTTACATGAATAAACTTTTGTTTTCTATTAAAATATAAGTTTTAAAAAACTGTTTCACTTCGAATAATTAATATGATAGCTTGTTATTGTGAGTTTAAAGCCAACGTGTAAAGAACTGAAATTTAGCTAACTTATAGTCAGTATAAAAAAAACTAGCTTAAAGCTAATTAAAAGTAGTAAGTTTATAGCTAGCTACAAATAGGTTTACTTTAAGTTAATAGCTAAGTAACTAACTTTAAGTTAATTAAAAGTAATGCAGAGTCGGACAATTGACTACTCCTAGGACATCGCAATGTTAAAACAGTTAGTCATTTCCATATAAAAGTAATCCAAGTGTCAACCACCACTGCTTGAGAAATAGTTGGTTTTAAGTTAATTTAAAGTCAACTGAGTGTACGACAGGGTAGCTTCTCACATCACTTATCTTGTGTGTGCTAATTTTATACATGAGTGGCAGCACCTACAATATTGTTCACATAAAGTAATTCGCGTTCTCCACCACGACACAACTTTGGCGTAAACTCAATAAGAGAATTTTGATTAATTCCTCGCAATTGTTTTTGCACAGTAAAATTCAATATATCCATAGCTCTGAAAACTCTTGTATTTGTCGTTACTTACTGTTTTCCTTATTTTTGGTGATATTTTTATTTTGGTATATATAGTATACTTTATATCTATACATTGGTTTTAGATGTTTGTTATATTTGTTGTTATTGTTCTTTTTTATTATTTTATATTATTTTATTTTGTTTATGTTTTGTATTTAAAATTGTAATTTAGGAACAAGATAAATTGATAAATATTAAAAGTTACAGCGGAGCGCAAATAGAACATGACTGTTCATTAAAGATTTTATTTTTATTTGTTATATTATTTTAAGATGTTAGTTTCTCTATTAAAAAAATAGTCCCCTATTGTGATAAAATTACCGCGTTTAGAAATTTGTGCAAAAATTTCAATCATTTTGTGGATTTTGGAAGCTTTATTTAGACTAGTTACAAAGACCTACTGGAGAATGCCGAGGATACAAAAATATCGACAAAGGACGCCAAGGCAAAGTCTATGTTAGGATAAACCTTATATTTTAAACTAGTATCACATATTGATGCGTTAATTGATAATTTTAAATCTTAAACCGCGAACTTATCTACTAGCACTGTCCACTATATGGTAACTAAATATTTTATGCAGATTATGCGTCTTGGCCAACTGTTAGGGATATATTTCCGGGCTTTTACGGAACTAGTCCTCATATTAGCACCATTCAAAAGATATACCATATTTTACAAAAAACAGAAGGTGAGGCAAATTGAATATTTTTTATATTATATTTGAATTATGTCAAACTTACCCCACGAATGATGATTTCAACATGTCTTGGCACAATGTTGTAGACCGGTACGAGAACAATGAATTTTGGCAAATTCCCAATTGAAACCCCTGTTTGATCTTTCGATCTTTAAAAAAGAATAGTGTCCTGCAATTAAGCGATTGCAAAGAACAATCAATGACTGTATTACCAATTTATCCTTGCTCGAAATTGAAATACAAAATTGGGATTTCATATTCTTCTATATTTGTTCAACTCGATTACCCGAGATCACGCTTGGCCTTTGGGGACAGTTCCAGGACCCTAAATCGTGCTTGCCAAAGTGGAGTAGCATGAATGAATTTATAACTAATGTATATAATATAACCCAACTCAAGCAAGTGGTCGCAATCGAAATTTGGAAAAATGCCTTAGGAGAATTGGAAGTTTAGGAGTATTGGGACAACTGCCGCTCCTAATATACCACCGAGAAAATGCTAACTTTGTTCTGAGAATCATTATATTTGATTGTGCTCTACTCTTCTTAGGATCCCAGTCACCGAAAGGATAAATCTGGCCAAAAGAAACAAAATTTGCACGAATTGTTTGGCAACCTCTCATGAATTTATAAGCACTAATGTTTGCCATATGTGCAACCAAAACCATCATTCGCTGCTTCATCGCACTCTAATCAGACTCGGCCAAATTCTGTAAATAATTCGGTAATCACTATGACATCGAGTGACTCTGATCCCTTATCGGAGCAGCAAAATTTGGTGGAAAAATCGACAACTTCTGTCGAAGATCGCTCGTCTAGAAATTTTTCTGCCCAATTACAGTACACATCGTATTTTACAGTCTTTTTGGCCACGACTGTAGCCGATATCATACTCAAAGTTGTAAAATGTTCTGGTAGATTATTATTAACGTCGCCTCTCAAGCTCCTTTTACCTCCAGGATACTTCAGAGAAAGCTGGATCTCCAATTCTCTGCACCCGCTGCTACTATAATCGGCCTCAATGCGCAATAGCGACTAACTCTACTAAAATCTGGTCTATTTCCCTAGGTTGTACTATTGACCCTGAGTTTCATATGTGGTCGAAAAACTTGCTGGTCGTTTATTCATCTGCTCCGTAACAGGAGTAGCTGAATTTTATCTATTAGGAGCAGGATACATATTGGACATCCGATATCGAAAGATATCCTAAGGGTTCGCTCATAGCCCAACGGACAGTCTTTGGATGGGTTCTTACTGGTAGAATTCCTCAGTCGCCCTCTTTAAATTCCACTAATGCGTTTTTCAGTCATTTGGGCTTGAATGACCAAATCACCCGGTTTTGGGAAGTAGAAGTTTCTCGTCTGAGGACAAATTTGGTGAAGACTTCGTACCACCACTAGGAATAAGGAAGGTCGCTATGTAATTAACCTATCTCTTCAGTCCGAATTTCCTACCTGGTTATCTCGACAAATAATCATATCTCAATTCATACAGAATGAATCAAGATTACTGAAATCCTTGGAAGTTAAAAATCAGTAGGACTCTGTTATTGAAGAGTAATCCGCCTTGAGTAGTATGTTAAAGGCCGGATTTTTATCATTCCCTCAACTTTAATTATAACTTTCCGCATTATGCTGTTTTTGAATACGATAGTACTACCACTAAACTTTGTGTAGTTTTTAATGTAGTTTTTTATGGCTGCACTCCGTCCAGAAAGTACGACGCTAAGTCTAGTATTTAGGAGCGACCAATGAAATATCTACTGAATCCAGCACGTATTTACGCGGCTAATTGAACCGCTTTTGTTTCCGCTGCTAATATAATGAAAGTTCTGTACTGAATTGAAGCATAAAGTAAACTCCTTTGAAATAGCAGAATAGCACTTCATTATTCCCGGAACTTCACATATGGCGGGCCTCTAGAATGCTGATGAAAAAAGCTTCAAGACCCATTTACGTAAAATATAGAATGCTCAAAAATTTACTTTTGAAGAATTCGCCACAACGTTGTCAAGAATTAAGGAAAGACAAATATTTGGTTGAACTACATAAGTAGTATGTATGTTCTAGGTCACTTTTTCCATACAAAATTGAGTGCATGCCTGCTTCTTCTTATTCCTTTTATTTGTATTGCTTTTCAAACGAATGATTGGACGGACAGAATGAGTGTTTGCACGTTTTCTTTAGATAATAAAGTCTTGTCACGTTTTACCATAGTCAATTGTTGAAGATAGGCGATGCTCCAGATTACCTAACAGAACAAATACGTTACGTTGGGGAAAAAAAAATTAATTTTTATAAGGAGCATTAATTAGAGCATATGTATTCATAGCATATCTTTATTAATTTTAAAGTAATTTAAAAGTATTATTAATACTACTCAATACCAATAAAAAAAAAGAAATAGAAAAGGGATGTGCGCCTGTATGGTTGTTTTTTTATATTATAAGGATCTTTAATTTTAAACTGATAAGAAAGAAATGAAGAATATCTGTTTTTACATAATTGAATTTACTGATTGATTTCAAAATCCCGGACTATAAATAGACTTATTTTAAGGATTTAGATTTTTTTTAGTTTTACTGTTTTAAATAAAATTATGCAATAAAGAAATTAATTAAAACAAATTAGTTTTTATTTTATTAGATATTTTTTCTTAGGTATGTATATTTTATTTCAGATTTTGTTAATTTGTACAATACAATACATATATCTGTGGAATATAATAATAATTAAACATTCGTTTATACTGATTAAATAGCTTTTGAATTATCATATATTTTTCATAAAATGTTTGACATCAGCAAAGGTTCTGAGTAAATTTTTTCACAATAATACAGATGTATGACATTAAATTAATACATAAAAATGGATTACTCATTTTACTACTGTTCTATGGAATATGTTCTTAGTTCATTGACAATAATTAAAAATAAATCAACATGTTGCTTATCAATTTGATTACTATGTGTATATAATATATCCTCTAACTCAGCTGATGTCTCCATTTTTTCCCTTCTTTAAAAAGTCAATAGTAGGTTGTTTTAGAGCGGGACGATGTAATCTGAATTATTTCATTTCAATTTATATTTATTGAATAAAAAGTTTAAACACAAGTGCCCACAATTAAATGTATTAAATTTTTGTTTTCGTTCATAATTATATTCAATGGGAAATTTTAAGTAGTTGACAATCTCAAGTGGTGGTTGTAAGTTTCCAAAGCTATCAAAGTATTCTTTATAGTTGTGGTTTTTATAATATGCTACCCAATGTGTTCCCATACCATTTGAATCATCTAAATTAACAATACCACATTCTTGTTTGAATGGTTTTTTAGGTAAAGAATCACGCATGAAAACACTCCTAAAATGTTTGAGATGTTTACCATATTTTCTTATATCTAAATCTGTTAGCGGGCGATTGGGTAGGTTATCTAGTCGTTTCTTGGAGCTGGACTATAGTAGAGACCAGACACTTTACCCATTGCAATCGATTCCATCTATCTATTATGACGGTTAGCTTCCGCCAATTGTTCTTTTCCATTTTTGATCCTCCACTTGCTAAATCACCAAGCGCTGACAATGCTGTTAGTATGGGAATAAGTGGAAGAAATCCTACAATGTTCGGTACAGGTAAAACTCTCGGTATTGTAATGTTTGCTCGCTTTTTCCCTTTAAACTTTGAATGAATAGCCTTTTGAGCTATTTTAACATTATTTTAAAGTTTTTCTCACAGTAGCTGTGAATAATTTCTTATTACATTTATTCATTTTTCCTTTTCTCATTCTTTTTGAATTCTTTCTTTTCTTATGTATCTACTCCTTCAAACCTAATCCAAATTTCACTTTAGCCTTCATAGTGTTTGTCACAAGCCACGCGTTAGCACGTTCTTTAATATCACTATCTTTAGATTTAACTCGATGCCAGGCCTTTTCAGCTAAGACTTGATCTGCTTGATGTCTTGTGTCTATATCTTTTGATTGTGAGTATGCAATATCATGCTCTCTACCAGCTGCATCCAATAAATTTATACCTTTATCTCCTCTTGCTAAACGTTTTTCAAGTTTTGTACATAGTCATTTTATATACGAACGGACGTGTTCAAATTGTGCTCCGATAAATTGTGAATCTAATAGGTCTTTTTTAATAGATTTAATATTTATTTTGTTTACCTTGGTTTTCGATTTAATGTTGTGTATTTTAATAACATCTAATTAATTCCAACTTTATTAAACAAAATCAAGAAACAAAAAGAAAAAAATAACAAACAACAATCTAAAAAATAAAAATAACAATCGTAAAAATATAAAAGAGCAAAGCAACTTACAGTGCACAACAACAATTCTAATTCTTAAATTTTAAATGACAGTTTTACATCCAACAGGAAATTATTATTACAAAAAGAATATTTCAAATAAAAGAAAATTAAAAAATGTAAACAAGCAACAAAAATATTCAGCCTAGTAACAAAACCTTCTTGGGAGATAAATACACACCAATATAAATAAAGTAAGCTACATTTCGGTGACCTTGCTTATCTTATAAATACACAACAACGTTACACCATACAAAACAATAGACAACAAAATAAGAAAAAACTAAACAAATTAGGACAATAGCAGCGGCTTGTAAAAGTACTGCCAAGTTTTTAGCATTTATTGATTGAGTATTGACCATTAATTTTAAACATAATTTTAACATAAACAAACAAAAAAGAAAAAGGAAAATACAACAAAATATGTAGGAAACTCTTATGAGTTTCCTCAGACTCAGTGATAATGGCAGAAATGCTTATCTTAGTTTTATGAGTGCGGGAGACGTAGGTCAAAATGTAAACAAGAGAGCTGATCACTCCTTATATATATCTACAAAACCACTCAATCGACCTCGCTCATGCTCACCGTTGTTAATAAAGAACATTGAAGAAGAGAGCACAACAATAAGAGTAAATGTTGCTGATGAGACAGCAAGTGATTATAAAATAGATACAAACACAATAAGTGAAAATAATAAAATAAATAAAATAGTAGTGTCAGCAAATATAGCAACAGAAGAAATGCCTATAGATAAAATGAAAACTCAGATGGGCATCGACCGATATATTACGGGTTTGAAGCGGGGAAAAAGTCCCAATTCATCAAAGGTTGCACCAGTGCCGAAAATAAATAAAAATGACAGTGATAACGCACCAAAGTCTCAGAATCGCTTCGCAGTAATAGATGATTGTTTTCAAAAGGAAATTAAAACCAACAAATCGCCAAAACCCCCTCCAGTCTACTTGAGGGAACAAACAACCACTGCATTAATTAAACTAATTACAACAATAATTGGTGAAAACTCTTTTTATATGGCCTCCGTTAAACGGGGAATTATATTTGAAACTAAGATCCAGGTAAATACTGAAAATAATTTCCGGAAATTAATTTCAGAATTTGAAAAGGTTAAACATTTTTTATACCTATCAATTAAAAAGTGGTAAGGGGCTCCAGGTTGTACTTAAGGGTATAGATCCCAGCGTTGAACTCGAAGGAATAAAATATAGTTTACAACATAATGGATTCAATATCAAGTCAGTTGTAAACATTAGGAATCGTGAGAAGGTGCCTCAGCCAATATTTCGCGTTGAACTAGAGCCGAACGATATTAAATTAAAGAAAAATGAAGTTCATCCAATCTATAATATTAAGTACATGTTGCATAGAAGAATTGTAGTAGAGGAACCATACAAGCGGTCAGGACCAGAGCAATGCCAAAATTGTCAGGAATACAGCCATACTAGATCTTACTGCAAGTTACCTTCAGTGTGCGTAATTTTTGGGAATTACATAGTACCGCTAAATGTTCCAGGCCTAAAAGTGATACTAGTTTAAGAAAATGTAGTAACTGTGGTGGGAATCACACTGCCAATTACAGGGGTTACCCCGTTTATTACATGGTAAAGAACTCGATGACCAAAAAGAGTATGATTCCACCTACACAGACACAAAGAATAGAAACACAGAATTATACCCCAACAGTCAACAAAGGCACAGCTAACATCTCGTACGCCAGTGTTTTGAAATCTAATTCAGCACCAAATTCACAGCCCACAAACAACCAGGCTCCTAATGCTCCCAACCTGAGTCGGCTTGAGGCTACTATCGAGGCACTAGTTCAATCGGAAAATAACTTCACAAATACTTTGAGCAACATGATACAGGAGAAGTTAAAAATGCAGGCAATGCTGTTATAAGCGGTACTTAATAAGCCCTGAATTACCTAAGACTTTGTTTCTGGATCGCAAACGGTATTCGCCAGCATAAAAATGAAATTGAACACTTCCTTATTAGCAACAAAATTCACGTCATGGTTATTTCGGAAATTCATCTGACATCAAGAAGCTTATTTAAAATGAACGGTTATTCATTTTACGACACAAAGGATCCCCGTGATAGATCATGTGGAGGCTCCGCAGTCTTAATAAGGGCTCGAATAAAACATTACCAAATGAGTGATTTTTGTGAAGAATACCTTCAGGCTGCTAGTATTTGTCTTAAAGATTTCCAACAGAACCTTGTTATCACGTCATTATATTGTCCACCTAGATACTCGATCACTGAGTGTCAATATGAAAATTTCTTTCGATCACTAGGTCCTCGTTTTATTGCAGCCGGTGATTATAATGCAAAGCACTCCTATTGGAGCTCTCGACTTACTTCTCCAAAAGGCCGAAAACTGTTCGACACAATTTATAAATTGAAACTGGATGTTATTCCTTCAGGGCAGCCCACCTACTGGCCAACGGAGAGACAAAAAATTCCAAATTCAATCGACTTCGCAGTAGTTAAGAACATCTCTAGGGAGTATATGAGGTAGAAGCCTCACTGGATCTGTCTTCGGATCATACACCTACAAGCATAACACTATGGAATAATCACGTGTCTCCGTTTGGCTACTTAATGGAAAAAGAGATTACAGCGAATAGGCAAAAATATAAGAAATACATAAGCTCTCACTGTTCAGAAAATATTCCTCTAAGAACTATCGACGATTTGAACCAGGCAGTATATGATTTTGAAAAAACTCTTACGTTAACCACCCAAAGCGCTGTTAAGGTCCCAAAACGAACTAGGTACAACAGAATTTATTCCGCTGATATCGAGAACCTTGTGCTAGAAAAGCGAAGACTCCGTAGAGAGTGGCAACTACAGAGATCACCTCAACTTAAGGGAAAACTAAATGAAAAGATACTTGAATCACAAAGGCTTCTATCCTTTAAAAATTGTTTGGAAAACCTGGACGCGACTCCCCAAACGAATTATTCATTATGATGTGCAACCAGAAATCTGAAAAGGCCCTTCGGGAGCACTTATTCCATACAAAATTTGGTGCATGCCTACGCTACAGTCAGTAGTATCGGTTAGTCGATAGGTTTGTAACATGTAATGTATCGTTTATAATCGTTTTTTAATAATAAATTCTTGGCACGTATTATTATACTCAATTGTTGAAGAAATAGAAATATAAACTGATAAGAAAGGGTGGGTTGGTTGTGGGGTTGTTTTTTTTTTAATAGTAAATTCTTGGCACTTATTCCATACAAAATTTCGTGCATGACTGCTTCTTCTTGTTCCTTTATTTTGCATTGTTTTTTAAACGACATCCCAGAGTATAAATAGACTGTAATTTGAAAATATATGTACGTATGTACGAATGATTGGACGGACAGAATGAGTGTGTGTGTAACATGTAATGTGTATGATCGTTTTTTTAATAATAAATTCTTGTCACGTACTGCTCATGATCAAAGGTAGAAGAAATATAAATATAAACTGATAAGAAAGGGTAGGTTGGTTGTGCGGTTGTTTTTTATTTTTTGTATGATTTAATTAGAAGGATTTTTAAATTGATAAGAAAGAAATGTATAGTTGTGCCTGCGTTTTTTTTTCACGCATAAGTAGAATATCTGTTTTCACATAATTGATACTTTTTTCTTATTGATTTACAACATCACAGAGTATAAATAGACTTGTTTTAAGGATTAAGATTTTTTTTAGTTTTACTGTTCTAAATAAATTAAATTATAGAATAAAGGGATTAATTAAAACAAATTAGTTTTTTTTCTTAGGTATACATATTTTATTTTTAGATTTTGTTATTTTATACAATACAATACATATATCTATTTAACATAATAATAGTTAAACATTCGTTTATACAGATTAAATAGCTTAAGTGTTAACAAATATTTTCCATAAAATGTTTGGCATCTGCAAATGTCAAAAGATTCTGAGTAAATTTTATCACAATAATACAAACGTATGACATTATTAATACAAAAAAATGGATTACTTATTTTACTAATGTTGCATATTCTTAGTTCATTGATAAGACTTAAAAATTAATCTATATGCTCTTTATCAATCTGATTACTATGTTTTGTTAATAAATAGTTCTTCCAATTCAGCTGATGTTACCATTTTTGTTCCCCTTCTTTAAAAAGTTAATAGTAGGTTGTGTTAGTGCGGGACCATGTACTCTGAATTATTTCATTTCAATTTATATTTATTGAATAAAAATTTTAAACACAAGTGCCCACAATTAAATGTATTAAATTTTTGTTTTCGTTCAGAATTATATTCAATAGGATATTTTAAGTAGTTGACAATCTCAAGTGGTGGTTGTAAGTTTCCAAAGCTATCAAAGTATTCTTTATAGTTGTGGTTTTTATAAGATGCTACCCAATGTGTTCCCATACCATTTGAATCATCTAAATTAACAATACCGCATTCTTGTTTGAATGGTTTTTCAGGTGAAGAATCACGCATGAAAACAGCCCTAAAATGTTTGAGATGTCTTCCACATTTATTCAAATCCAAATCTGTTAATGGGCGATTGGGTAGGTTATCTAATAATTTTTTGGAGCTGGACTATAGTAGAGACCATATCCAGTTTTATATGGTTTGAGGTACAACCCTTTACCCATTGCAATTGATTTCATATATCTATTATGACGGTTAACTTCCGCCAATTGTTCTTTTCCATTTTTGATAGCATTTACTGCTTTGACAATAGCGGATCCTCCACTTGCCAAACCACCAAGCGCTGATAATGCTGTTAGAACGGGAATAAGTGGAAAAAATCCTCCAATTTTCGGTACAGGTGTAACTCTCGGTATTATAATGTCTGCTCGCTTTTTCCCTTTAAAATTTGAATGAATAGCCTTTTGAGATATTTTAACAGCATTATTTATATCAAGGGGTTTCTGTTCTTTCAATTGGTTTAAAGTTTTTCTCACAGTAGCTGCGAATAATTTCTTATTACACTTATTCATTCATTTCTCATTCTTTTTGAATTTTTTCTTTTCTTACGTCTCTGCTCCTTCAAACCTAATCCAAATTTCACTTTAGCTTTCATAGCGTCTGTCACAAACCACGCGTTAGCACGTTCTTTAATATCACTATCTTTAGATTTAACTCGTTGCCAAGCTTTTTCAGCTAATATTTGATCTGCTTGATGTCTTGTGTCTATATCTTTTGATTGTGAATATGCAATATCATGCTCTCTACAAGCTGCGTCTAATAAATGTATACCCTTATCTCCTCTTGCTAAACGTTTTTCAAGTTTTGTACCAGGTCCTTAAAACTGATAACCAGGCAGATGTAATTCGACAGGTACTTTATTTATTAAGTTGTTTACAAATCCTCTTCTCATCTTACACTGGCTGGGGTTTTGTTTTGACTGTAGATTATAACAAATTTTTTTTCGTTACTTTTATATCTCTTCGCAAAAGCTGAAATCAAGACGATCTCCTATATATACACCAATTTATATGATTTCAGTATGTTAATTTTTTGATTTTGATTTTGGTCTGGTGTATCTGATCACGATCTACTTTACATCTGATCACGATCTGCTTTGTATCTGGCCACGATCTACTTTGTATCTGATAACGATCTACTTTTTTGGTTTTGTCTATTTTATTTTAATTTGTTTTATTTTTTTCTTGTCATTGCCATATTTTAAATAAACATGTTCTACCTCAATGTTTAAATTGTTTATTTGATCAGCTAGATCATCATGTATTTGTGTTATATATATATATATTTTTTTTTTTTTTGGTCACGACATTTTATATCAGCTTTATCAGCTATACCAGGTACATACCAGATAATACCATCAATAGCAGGTATGTACCTGGTATAGCTGGTATGTACCTGGTATAGCGGGCATGTACCTGGTGTAGATGGTATTACCTGGTATGTACCTGGTATAGCTGATATAGCTGGTATAGCTGGTATAGCTGATATAGATGGTATAGCTGGTATAGCTCGATATCCAATATCGAGATATCATAGTGGGGAATCCTGAAAACTCTTGAGTTGGAGGATCCACTATTTCATAAACCCCAGCGGATTGATTTACTCATTGGTACGGAGGTCTTCTCATTGGGAGATAATCGTCGAACTTTAAAAAACACTGTGTTCGGATACATTGCTGGTGGTAAGTTTACAGAGAAGGTGTATATGGTCCCAATAACCGACAGTTTAGCCATTGATACTTCCACAAACTCTCTATATTTTACTTTGAAAACATTTTGGGAGATCGAAGACTACGTCAACATTTCGAAATTCACAGAAGAAGAATGTGAACAGCAATATATTTAAAATATCGTCGTTAGAGAAAATAGTAAAATCCAGGTTCGTTTGCCATTTAAAAAATTAACGGAACTTCTTGGTAACCTATACGAAACAGCTCGAAATCGTTTTGTCATTAGAAAGAAATTTGGGTCGTGTTCCAAACTTTAAATCTTCGTACGCTCAATTTATGGATGAACATATGTAAAATTTTGTTCTTCATCATTGTGCTCTTCGACCGGAAAGCCCTACAAAAAACTTCTTGTAGTTTTTTTATAGTTAATGGTTGGCTCCACCAGGACTTAATTACCACTTTGTTTTATTTCCGTTTAAATAAATTTGCTTTTACGAGCGATATTTCTAAGATGATTCGACAATTTTAGATAGATGAAATCGCAAACATCTTTTGATTCTATAGTGGAAAAATAAGGAAGAAAAATTAGAATGCTCAACTGAACATCAGCTCTATTTTTAGCTATTCGTTGTTTGTTCTTTACAGCAGATAAATATCGTTCAACATACCCTACTGGCCCTAAAACTTGAAGAGAAGACCTTTATGTGAACGACATTCTTACTAATCCAAATGATATTAAAACGAAGCCCATAAAAAATACAGAACTGGTACATGTCACTGGTAATGGACTCGAACTAGCAAAATGGAGCAGTAATTGTTCTGAAATAACATCCTTTAATGCGGTATCTCAAGACCACGTAAGAAAAACCCTCGGAATGTCATGTAAACCACAACACGATGTTTTCTGCTATCGTTTTGAATTTTCAGTCCTTGAACTAACAAAAAGATCTGTTTTATCGTGTCTCTAAAATTTACGATTTACTTGGAATTTTGAGCCCAGTTGTGATTCGATGCAAAATCTTACTCCTAGAAAATTTAGACTGGGACAAAAAGCTTAATGGAAATCTAAAATCTGTATTGCTGAATCATCTCCAATTCTTAAAATGCATCGAATTCTAAAAGTATGTGTTTACGTCATCAGAAGAACTTAGTGGTACGCGGTTTCGCAGATGCATCCCAACGTGCTTATGGTTGTTGCATTTACTTTCGAATTGCGGTAAAAGGTAAATAAAAAACCACTTTACTTATTTACTATTTGCATCAATAAAAGCTCAATCATTACCTCGACTCGAATTGTATGCGGCTGACCTGCTAAGTCGAACTTGGAAAGAAATAAAATCGAAAATGACTAAATTCGTATCACTAAATTACTTTTGGACTGATTCAAAAATCGTTCTTCAGTGGCTAAAGGTACACTAGTCAACGTTAAACTGTTTCGTTGCAAATCGTTTATCCAAGCTACAAGATAATACACTAGGTAATAGTTGGAGACATGTGTCATCAAAAAATAACCCTGCAGACATCGTTTCGCGAGGTGCAAGAGTTGCTGTCGACTATTTGGTTCAATGGTCCCATTTTCTTCAGAGCTGCTATTCAATTTGGCCCAAAAATAGCGACGCGCAATTGGCTTAGAGGTCTTGGAAACGAGAAAAGCAGCTATTTTTAAATGCACTGATATTCCAAAGTCAATACTCGAACGAATAATCGATAAGTATTCATCATATTATAAAATAATACGAATGACAAATTTCGTTTTTCGTACCCAGTGAACCGTAATTTAAAGACAAAGAATGTAGCTGAAATTGGTACAATAAAATTAGGCAAAGTTCTCTGGCGTGTTATTGCTCTTATTCAAGATATCAATTTTAAAGATGACATTGCCGCATTGCCAAATGAAAAATTGGTGCATCAATCTTTGCAAAAATGTAATCCTTTTCTATACGAAATACAGATAAATAATCGATGTATTAAAAATACTTCGTTAGGTGGACGTTTGGCAAAGGCTTCTATACCTTATTATGACCATTTTCTTGCATTGGTTCCCAAATATCATAGCCTGTATAATTGTACCGTTTTCAATTACATGTTGGACCGAAGGTGTTGCTGGGTATCATTCGACAAAAAATTTGAATCATTAACGCCATAGAAGTGATATGCAAGGTAGTGTGTAATTGTATCCATAGCTTTCGCTACAAACCCAAACTGCTTAAAAAATTATGGGTAACTTAGCAGCTGATCGCTTTCGAGTTAATGGACCTTTTTAGTGACTGGTAAAGATTTTTGTGGTCCATTCTTAACTACTCATAGAATACGAGGAAAGACACCCTACAAGACTAATATTACAGTATTTGTCTGATATCTTCTCAAAAACTCTTTCTTTCGTGTTAAAAGCGATTCGTAAACCGAAGGGGTGTTACGTGCCAACAAGAAACAAGAAACAAGAAACTTAAGGAGCTCCATACACCTTTCCAGGTGGACGTTGTTCGTGAAATTAAAATGCATTCGACGAAAATGAGTTTTAAATTTTGTTTTATCCCCCCTCGTGCTCCGCATTTTGTCGGCTTGTGAGAGACAGTGGACCAAATGCCCAATCTAGCGCGAAATTGGTCGAGAAATTTTATGTTTTAAAATTAAAATTGTTGTCGCTTTTACACTTGTCATGTTCCCAGTGATCTTAACGGTAATTATTATTTTTTGTTTACTACAAAATTAACAACGCTGTATGCTTTTAAACATAAGCAATAATTTGAAATAAAAACTTCTCCAAATTTCGACGAGATGTGTTGATAGGTTCAAGTCTTTTTTCTTATAATTGTGAAAAGGTAATTAATAAATAAATTTATTATTTTTTAACTCTAAGGTATGCTTAAATAACGGTGTGTATATATAGTATGTTTGTGTCATGGTTCGCCAGGAAATTGCGATCAAACGTAAGCCTCTTTTGAAGTTATTTTTGAAAAAATTTTGAATTTTATTAAAGTTTTTAATTACTACTCCCGCTTACTTCTGTCGATATTTTATATATATTCGAAAGAATAGATCCTAAGCTTTAAAATAATAGAAAAATTGGCTGCCACCTTTTGCCCCTTTCTATGTTATTAGTTGAAATGTCCATATTAAGATGCGAATTATTTAATATTTGGGTAAACAGTCATGTCAATAAAAAAATCGGGTTAAGCAAGCTACACAAAAGTGTTGATTGTGATAAGGCGAAGCAAGTTGTATATAAATTTGTCCATGATCTTTCCGAGAAATGGAAAAGTGTGAATAGAACTAGGCAAAAATTCGAATCTAAATATGTAAACTGGTTAAATAGTGACATAGTTTTACTAACTAATTCTGAAATTCCTGGAACATCTGGACCGAAAAAGGATTATTCTAAAAAAGTAAGAGGGCGCAACTTTTAGATATTCCTCCTCTTGTTAATTCTAAATCGTGTGATGAATTGGTTCTTGCAGCAAAAGTCGGTTTATATATATTTGGAAAAAGAGATGCTGCAAAATTGTTGCAAGGATTGGCTGCCTCTCCAACGAGAGCAAACAAAATAAAAAAAAAACAATTTTTTAGCTCATCAGCTCGATTTAGTTTACTCTTTGGACGAAGAAATGAAAAGTATTTTATTTTTAATTTGTTTTTATATGTATTTTTTCTAAATAAATCGTTTTTTAAACTAAATGAAATGTTAATTTTTTTATTTAAATAAATGTACTTTGTCAAAGAGGTAAAATAATAAGTTAAAAAATATGAACTTTGAACCTCGATAAAATCTTAACCGTAATGAATTTGGAAATTTAGGAGAACTTTGAATTTTGTATTTATACAAAGAATGTGTGTACCAAATTTCATCAATATCGGAATGGTTTATGATCAAAACCCAATTTTTTGTTCAAACTTGTTTGTTTTTTCCCTATTTCATTTTAATTAGCCCCTTTAGATGTCAACCACATTTCACAGCTCACATCATTTTCTAGTCAAATTCCAAATTTCAGATTTCTAAGTGCTTTCAAAGTCGAATTAAACTCTCTTGCGCGCTAGATTGGGCATTTGGTCCACTGTGAGCTACCAAATCAGCGAAAACTTTGCTTGTTAAAAATCTTTAACTTTCGAAGAATTACAGATACTCATAGCAAAAGTTGAAGTAACTCTGAATTCACGTACAATAGCACCAATGTTGGACGATCCTAATGATGGTGGACACTTACTTATTGGCTCAACTTTAGAAGCGCTTCCTGATGAAGTCCTTGATGTTGCAAAGTCTGGATATTAAACTCATTTTCGACGAATATCTTTTTTAAAACAACATTTTTTGAGAGCGCGGTCTAGAGATTATAATTTGTTGCTCCAAGGACAAAGCAAATGGTGGAACCAACGTCATCGAACTCTAGCTCAGCAATGGCAATTGGATAGAGTTGTATAACCAATAGTAGATTCTGATGGAAGAGTTCGAGTTGTAGAGCTAAGACAAAAAATAGTTCTTTTCGTCGTCCAATTCATATTGAAAGAATGGCTTTTCAAGGGGAGAGTAGGTCGGATAAGATAGCTTATACATTTTATAATATACAGTTTTCTTTTTTTATCAATTGTAATGCAAAGTACAATCCTAATAATCTTTTAAATATTGTATTAATTTTGTTGTAATATTTTTGCTTATACATGATTTTACATTGGTTTTGTTGTGTTTAAGCTAATGTACATATTAAATTTTAGTACAAGGGTACAGCTGATCGTTATAACTAACGGTCTACATTTCTGTTATACATTCAACATATGTAAAAATAAGTTAAATAAATAATTTTTAGTCAGTGCTAGTACGACCTTCGATTCGATTAATAAAGTAAAGAAAAATAACTAGCTGTAATATTACGTTTTTTTATTTTCTATTAAATAAAATGATTATGAATTTACATACTCTTTGCTTTGAGTTGTCCACATAACGAAGGCCAAAGTAGTCCTTTTCCTTAATTTTCAACTGATCACATATATAATCTATTAGATAACTCCCCCTGTGAAAAAGCTGAAATAAAATAATCTTTCCTTATTATTTTGAAAAGAATTCAATAATGTACATACAATTTATATAGAAATATTCATAAAAGGTTTTTTTTTTATTTTAAATATTAATATGAGGCCAGAATGAAATACTGAAGTATTTATTCTATAAAGAAACAGAGCGAGAAAAACAAATAAAACAATAGAGAACTTATAGTACAAACAATAACAAAACGGAACTACCAAAGGAATTTCAAAATTAAGGAAAAAAATCTAATTACGGAAATAACACTAGAACAGCTTCAGAAGATAAGAGTAAAAATAATTATCTTCCAGTTCCTAAGCAGTTGTAATAAAAAGGGCGGTGTGAGTCTTATTTTTGTGAAAATTAAATATACAGTGAGCGTCGAAAGTGAGTAAACACCACTGAAATAATTCACTTTCTTAGGAGAGCGAGAAAAGTAAATATAGTAAATAAAAGTAAATAGTCGAATAAATTTTCAAAAATTAAAAAGCGTTTAAAATGTTAAAACAAAAAAACAATTCATGATAAGGGAACTTTTTTTATATTTAAGAACATAATAGAAAATTTAAAATTATAGTGGGTGTTGACTCACTTATGGCGCTCACTGTATGTATGTATAATAAGTTTGGCAGAAAATCCCAAGATAAAAAATAGTCGCACAGCGTTTCCAAGTGTGCAGATTTATCTGGTTTTTGCAGTTTTTCTAAGCATTGAGCACTTTATGTGGTTTTGTCAGGGCATGTGGCAACGGCAAATTTGGAAAGCATTTTTTCACAAATTAGTATTAACCAGAATAAAGCTAGAAGTCCCTATACTGTGCTGCATATTAAGAACTAAAGATTTTCTTAAATAAAAATAAAACGAAAAAAGGAAGCAAATTCGTGCAATAATAATGGCAAAAAATTCACCAAAAAAATTTAGATAGATGAATTAATTCAGTATTAAAACAATTTACGAAAATATTACAAAAAATACTTATATTAAAGATTTTTTAAATGAACTGAAACGATTTATATGAATACTACCATATTTTACTTAACCGATAAAAAGCTGAATTATTTTTGTTTATTTTAATATAAATGCAAGTTAACAACGTTGGCAACACTGTCGCCAAGAATAATTGATGACTTGAGCTCTTTTAATATTTTTACTCCAAAACGCGCTTACGATCCAATTACAGAATTGCTTTTTTGCTGAAATCGTGGGAAAACAATATTGCATGGTCAGCGTCTGTATGTCAGCGCATGTTGGTGCAACGTGATCGAGCGATTCAACGAGAAAACAAAGTTGGCTTAGAACAGTTAGTTTTGGCAGCGTGTCCGCTCGTTAAGGTTGATTTTAAATTAATCATTAAAGTAATATTGTAGGGATTTAAAATTAATAATTAAATAATTTTGTGGTGAATTAAAGTTAATAATTAATGAATATTGTAGTGATTTAAAATTAATAATTAATTAATATTGTAGTGAATTAAAATTAATAATTAATTAGTAATTGTTTAATTAAGTTAAAATATAAAATTCATAATTGTTAATAATAATAAATTAATTGGCGTTAAAATATAAAAAGAAAAAGAAAAACTTTCTGTGTCTTAAGTGTTTTAAAAAAATTTTTTTTATTGAATGATAATGACTAATAAGAGAGTTGAATAAAAAAAAATAAAATTATAGAAAGAAAGAGGAAAATTTTTAAAGTTGAAAAAGAAATTTAATGAAAATAAAATATGAAAATTGAATAAGGAAGGATAAAATTATTAAAATAAAAGAGAAAAACATGTTAAAATTGAAAAAGAAATTGAATGAAAATAAAATATGAAAATTGAATAAGAAGACATAAAATTATCAAAATAAAAAATTTGTTTGAAAATAAAAAATATAATATGAGAATTGAATAAGAAAAGATAAAATTATTGAAAAAATATGTTAAAAATTGAAAAAGGGTATTCAAACTCGAGAATTGAAAAGAAATTTTTTTGAAGATAAAAAAGAAAAAAATTTTAAAATAAAAAAAGAAGTGAAGTGAAAGTGTGCAACGATTAAGGACCTTCTTCACCTTGTACGTGAAATTTCTTTCTCTCTTATCAACTTAGAATAAAAATAGAAATGAAAGATTTAAAGGTAACAGTGACAACTATGACAGGAGCCATAAATCGTTTTATGGAACAACTCCGATTATTAGAAAGTAGAATAGGGACTATAGAAACAAAACTCAGTAATGACGTATTAGGAAACGTTTTAAATAGGTTAGAACATTTGAAGAGAGGCAGGGTCCCGCGGTAGCGCGGTGGTGACTGATGAAGGATCTCTTCAACGACCACGAACGGTAGATGACTTGAAGGACATAAGTCGTCTTCCTGACAGTGTGAAAGAGCTAAGAACTTTCGATGGCAATCCCACGCAATATATATCATGGGTCCACTCGGTTGAAGCCATTTTGGAAGACTTCGCAATTGTTAAAGATAAACCCATTTTAAGGGCAATAGTCCAAAGCATTCGGCAAGATTGTTGGGGCTGCTGATAAAGCTCTAGTTTCCTATAAATTGTTTGACAGTAGCTGGTCAGAAATGAAAAGGGTCCTCTCGCTACATTATGCGGATAAGCGGGATCTTCAAACTTGGAGTATCAACTTAATCACTTGACTCAGGGCTCATCATCAGTAGACGAACAATTAAATTTCTCTAATTGTGAATAAGTTAAAACAGAGTCTTACAGTGCAGAAACTGTAAAAGCCCTCACCGAAACTTATAGGAATAGGTCATTAGACGTTTTCATTAGGGGTCTGAAGCCAGAAATATTTCGGATGATAATCATACAAAGGCCGAAAACCCTACCAGAAGCATATTCGGCTTGCTTAGAGCTGCAGGATGTGTCCTTAAGAAATAATATTACACTCGCTAATAGGGCCGTGGATTCCTTCAATACAATGAACCGACTTAACCCTCCGAAATCATATCCTGCCTGGCAACGACAGAACTCGCGAGGACCAACCTTGCATAACCGCAATTTCCCGTAAAGGGGCAAAAATTATTATCAAAGGACCAAGCCGACACTACCTCCTCGACGTCCAGCGATTAAATATGAACCTATGGAGGTAGATAGATCAATCCAGTCTCGGAAAGTGAATTATATTAATTACCCAAGAACGACAGACAAGAGGGGATCATCAGGTCCAGACCCAATTAGCAAGCAGCCACGTTTGTATCATATAGAAAGTGGTGACATACAAGAACAAAGCGCACAATCAGATAATACATCCAGCGAAGTAAATTTTATTGGGACAGGCAATCTAGCCTTCCCTACATAGAATACAAACTAGGGAATAATACACTAGAATTCCTAATAGATACGGACTCAAATAAGAACTTCTGTAGTCCGTTGTTGTCCAGTGTTAGCACACCTCTGGATAAACCAATAGTAGTAAAATCAGTGGGAGGAAATGTTACCATCGAAAGGGAAGTGGCAGGAAAATTTTTCAAGTTCGTTGGTTTGGATGAGATAATATCTTTTTATGTTGTACCAAACCTACAAACATTTGATGGTATAATTGGGGACGACACACTTAAGGAGTTAGGCGCGTTAGTTGATAGAAAGGAAAATGTTCTAGTTTTGAAAAATTGTTTCAAGATTCCCTTAAAAGAAAAATTAACAAATAAATCAAATTATATATTAGGCGAAGAATATGTACCAGAGGTTATGACAAGAATAGAGACTCTTATTAATAAATACAAACCACTTTTTGGACAACTCGATGGTAGCGAACTTGCATCAACAATCGTTCAGGCAGAAATCAGGACAAGTACGGAAGAACCAATATACACAAAGAGCTATCCGTACCCAGTCTGTATGAGGGAAGAGGTAGTGAGGCAGATAAAAGAACTGCTTTCAGAAGGAGTGATAAGACCTTCCAAGAGCCCATATAATAACCTATTTGGGTCATGCCAAAAAAGCCGAAACCCAATGGGGAAAAGCAATATCGAATGGTAGTAGATTTTAAACGTCTGAATGCCGTAACGATTCCAAATACCTACCCAATTCCAGACATTACGTCAACTCTAGCTAGTTTAGGTGAAGCAAAGTACTTCACAACGATAGATCTTACATCGGGTTTTCATCGAATAGCTATGAAACCAAAGGATGTCCCAATAACTGCTTTCTCAACAGCAAATGGAAAATTTGAATTCCTAAAATTGCCTTTTGGCCTAAAGAATGCGCCGGCAATATTTCAGAGGACGAGCGATGACGTCCTCCGCGAGTACATAGGGAAAATCTGCTTTGTCTATATTGACGACATAATAGTAATCGGCGAAAACGTAGAGAATCATTTGAAGAACATATATACATAGATTTGCGAGGCTTCGTGAGGCTAATCTTAAGGGTAATCTTGATAAAACACATTTCATGAAAACCGAGGTGGAATTTCTTGGCTATATCGTTCTGAAGGTTCTGAAGGAATCAAACCGGATCCCGCCAAGGTGAAATCCATTGAAAATCTTCTACCACCTACGAACTTGAAGGAGTTGAAAAGTTTTCTGGGAATGACCTCCTATTATAGGAGAGTAGCGAAACCTCTTACAAACCTTACAAGGGGAGAACATACACAGATAAAAGCCAGTCAGTCCAAGAAATTGCCAATTACCTTAAATGACGAGGCCTTAAAGTCTTTTAACAAACTTAAATCTATGTTAACTACAGCAGAAGTGCTGTCCTTCCTGGACTTTGAGAAACCGTTTAATTTGACGACGGATGCCTCTAATACCGTGCTAGGTGCCATCTTGTCACAGGGGGAAATAGGCAAGGATAAATCCATTGCATATATTTCTCGATCTCTCAACAAAATTGAGGAAAATTACGCCACAAACGAGAAAGAGATGCTAGCCATTGTATGGGCTCTTGATAATCTCAGAAATTACCTATATGGTGCAAAGAAAATCAAGATCTATACCTATATATATATATAGACGTTTGCATTGGGAAATAGAAATTTTAATGCTAAGCTTAAAAGATGGAAGGCACGTATAGAGGAATATAACCACGAGTTGATTTATAAACCTGGTAAATCAAACCAGGTGGCTGATGCGCTCTCGAGACTAGAAACCATTTCAAATCATCTATATCATTCTTGTACTGATACAGCAAGTGAGGGAATTATTACGAGTTTGGATAAAGCTCTTACCGCTTCAGAGGGTCGAGAAGATGATCACCTTTCGTCAGCGGCAACAATTCACAGTGCAGAGCAAGATGCCTCTGACTTGATACCTCATGTAGAGGTACCCATAAATGTCTTTAAAAATCAGATCATACTAGGAATTGGAATGGACATGGCAGCGATGGAGGAATCGCATCGTGGTTATAAAAGGCATTTTATTTCCACAAAAAATTGGTCTAAAGAAAAACTTGTAACCTTGCTTAAAGACAAACTTTATCCAAATGTCCTTAATGGAATAAAAACACCGGAAGATCTTCTTGGCGATATACAAGAAATTTATATTGATCACTTTTCCAGATATAAAGTAAGAATTACACAGAAGCTAGTTACAGACATTATTTCGAAAGAAAGGCAATTTGAGATAATCGAAAAAGAGCATAGAAGGGCACATCATAATCCCAGAGAAAATGTTGAACAAATTTTAGAACAATTCTACTTCCCTCATATACGCGCTAGTATTAGGAAATACGTTCTAGCTGCAACGTTTGTAACAGATGCAAGTATGTAAGGAAACCTCCACAGATACATCGCCAAGAAACACCCGACCCTAAATATCCATGCGAAATTCTTCACATGGATATTATGGAAATCCAGGGACAGAAATTCATTGCTTGTATAGACAAGTTTACAAAATTATATCTTTCGCCGGTTCAAAGAAGCGAGGTGAATGGGCAAGTTGAGAGACTGCATTCGACAATAATCGAAATTTATAGGTGTTTAAGAGTCGAATACCCGTATCTATCTGTGAAAGAATTAGTTAAAATCTGTGTCGATAGGTACAACAATACCATCCATTCAACAACAAAGAAAAGGCCCCGCGACTTATTTTATAATAGGTACATAGGAGTCGAATTAAACCTATGAGAATATATTATCAGTACAAAAGGGGTAAATACAGATCTAAGGCATTTGCTTAAAAGAAACATGGCAGCTCGCACCGCAAGAATGAACAGAAAAAGACAAAGCCCTAGAAGGTATATGAAGGGGATAGGATCTACGTGGCAATTAAAACAATTAAAGGAAAAAACAAGGCGTTATATAGAAAGGAAATAGTTGAGAAAGATAATAGAGTAACGGTGCTGACAAGGAGTGGAAGAAAAATTCACAAGGAACATGTAAAAAATTTAAAGGGACAAAGTCAAAAGATAAACATTGTTTTATAAATAATTATAGATCCTTTTTCGTCTCACTCATTTAAACTATACTTCTCAAAAATACCCTTAACAAATCGAGCTCTAAAATTTAGTGGTAAGCGTATATTTACGCTGGGGTTCAAATCCCCATGGGCACGATGAGGAAATAGGATATTGTATAAAATTAAAATTTATGAAAAAAAAGAAGAAAATAAGTATAAGAAAAAAGTAAATTAATATATATAAAAAAAATTTAAATGGAAAACTAATATAAGAAATCTAAAGAAAAAAGGGGGAAGGACACTTCCTCCCAATTCTGATTTCCGCTCTATCATCACATATTCATGAGGTTACCCCATTTATTGTTTTAAATATATATTTTTATCCTTTCCAGAACTTGTAAATTTTATTTGTATCATGCTCTTTAAGTTAATTATCCTTACGGCACTTAACTTGCCTTCATTTGTAAGTGCTCTACAAATATATCAATACAAAACATCGCTGGTTTCTCTAAAAATAGGTAATGGATGGATAATTGACGAAAACTTTAAGTTAATACACATTATCAACCTAGAAAGATACATGGAGACGACAGCCAACATATCAACCCTAGTCCAGGAACATATTCCATCCAGTAGAAACAAGGGCTTCATTTTGCACCACTTGTCGCAGATACAGCAACGCCTCCGTGAACTAACCCATGTTAGTAGTATGTTTATGGGGTTTCTGGCTCAATTATTTCATACAAATTTGGGAGCATGCCTACGCTACAGTCGGTAGTTAAGTTAGTTGATACGTTTGTAACATGTAGATTGGACGGACAGAATATGTGTGTGTGCGTATGTGTGTGTGTGTGATTAGCCATCCTTTGATTGAAAATGAGTAGGTTCGTCTTGCTTTTGTTTATTTAATTTTTTTTTTGCATTTGCTGATGGTGAAAAGTGGGACGACGACACACTGTTACAAACAATAGCAGTGCTTTGTTCTAAACAAAACAACAACAAATAGCGAGACTCCTAAAGATTTCTTATTCTTAAGCATAAATTCAATAAGAATATTTTTTAATGTAAACAAATTTTAAAACGCTTGACTCATATTACATTTCTTTTTAATGTAAACAAATACAGAATTTTGGATGTGGTTATGTTTAAATTATTTTTTTTGTAAGAAATATAGTTGTACGTGTTGTTGTTGTTGTATTTATAACAGCGCTTTGTTTTGAGCAGGATTTCTTTTTTTTCAGTTTTTTTTTGTCAGGTTTTAAATAAATAAAATTATATAATAAAGAGATTAATTAAAACAAATTAGATTTTTTTCCTAAGATATGTATATTTTATTTTCAGATTTTGTTACAGTTCACATATTTCGATTTCTCCTTTAAGAAAATCTATTAATCACTTAATTTTATCATTTCCTTTAACATATATGACAGAGTATAATTGTTCCCTATTAAATTTTATATATTTAGTTTTTACTGTTTAAAATAAATAAAATTATATATATAATAAAGAGATTTTGTTATTGGTTGAAATGTATCTTCTAATAAATAACTTCAACTATTTGACTCAGTTTAATAATTTTTCACTTTTCCTTTAGAGCAGCCCTTGTCTTTACAAGATCTTCTAACATTTTATTATGATAATTTTTAGACATTATAATAATTTTTGTATTGATTTTGATCTGCTTTATATCTGGTAACGATCTGCTTAGTATCTCGTAACGATCTGATTTGTATCTGCTCACATCTGATTTATACCTTATCATGATCTGCTTCATGTCTTATGTCTGTGTATTCTGAATTTGAGTACGCTATATCGTGCTTCCTACAATCTGCATCCACTAAATTTATTCCTTTGTCTTCTTTTGCTAATCGTTTTTGAAGTTTTGCATCAGGTACACAAAACTGTTAACCAGGTAGATGTAATTCAACATTTTGAATTTTCGACAAATTGTTTATTATGTTGTTTACAAAACCTTTTCCAATCTTACGCTAATTAGGTTCATTTTTTTGTTTTGATTGTAGTTTATAACCATGTAGTTATACCAGCTATACTAGCTATATCAGCTATACAAGCTGTACCAGCTATACCTGCTATACCTCTATACCAGCTATATCAGCTATACTAGTTATACCAGCTATATCAGCTACACTAGCTATACCAGCTATACTAGCTATATCAGCTATACTAGGTATACCAGCTATACTAACTATATCAGCTATACAAGCTATACCAGCTATACCAGCTATACCTCTATACGAGCTATATCAGCTATACTAGCTATATAAGCTATACTAGCTATACCTCTATACCAGCTATATTAGCTATACTAGCTATATCAGCTATACTAGCTATACCAGCTATACCAGCTATACTAGCTATACCAACTATACTAGCTATATCAGCTATACAACCTGTACCAGCTATACCGCTGTACCAGTCACAGTGATGTGAAAAATAATTAGGACAGTACCCACCCAAACTTACATTATATTTAAAACCGAATAAAAACTCGAAAATTCTTTATTGTTTAAACGACTTATTTTTTTCTTAAACGGTATTATTGCTATTCCTATAATGTATTTGAATTTTTTTTGTGATTTTGTATGAATGTATGTATTTATTTTTTATTTACGATATTTTTGTTTTTATAATTATATCTATTAAAACTTTATCCAAATTTATTAATATAAGACATTTCTTTCACTATTCTAATAAATTATGTTAGATTCTTTAAGTTCTACAATAATAGAGATTATTTCGTTTTGATGATTGTTGTAACCAGCACCTTCCGATGAAAGAAGCAAACGTAGTCTGTCAACTAGTTCATTAGGATCATCCCAATGTATGTAATTTGATTTCAGATTATTTTGTAATTTTAGCATTAAACCACTGCCTTTTGTTAAAATGTTTGTTGTTGTTTCGAATAAATGTTTAATTATTCGTATATATTTGAAGGCTCGTGTTCCTTTCACTTGTTCATTAGGTTCATAGCGACGTTTATGTGCATTGGTATGAATTAAAATCTCTTTATATTTTTTCAAATCATTTTTAGAATAATGGAGAGGTTTTTTATGAAATACTAGTTCAAATAATCCAGGCGTCATTTTCAATTTCATATTTCCTATCCGCATAGTATTATCTCTATTAAACATTAATTTTTCTTTACCATATCTCCAACTTCCGTCTACATCTTGATTAAAACCATAAATTTTATCCAATTGCTTATTATTAATAAGTGATTGAATATTTTCAAATAATGGAGAGTTTTTCGTCAGCCTAAACATTGTTTTCTTTTCAAGTTTTTCATACACGTACTTGATGCAGGTCTATTATGATCATAGCTTTTTTCATTATCATTATTATCATCGTCATCATCAATAGTGTTGTCTATGTCCTTATGCTCATCTTCAGGTTTTCCAATGATTTCATTATCACCATTTACATCATAATAATCATCATCATCATCATCATCAATAGTGTTGTCTATCTCCTTATGCTTATTTTCAAGTTTTCTAATGATTTCATTATCACCATTTACGTCATAATAATCATCATCATCATCAACAGTGTTGTCTATATACTTATGCTTGTCTTTAAGTTTTCCGATGATTTTATTGTCACCATTTACATCATCATAATCATCGCCATCATCAATAGTGTTGTCTATATCCTTATGTTTATCTTTAAGTTTTCCGATGATTTTTTTAAGTGGTTTTGTTATTGGTTGAAAGGTATCTTCTAAAAAATTAACTCTATCTATTTGTTTCAGTTTAATATTTTTTAACTTTTCCTTTAAAACAGCCCTTATCTTTATAAGATCTTCTAATATTTTATTATGATAATTATTAGACATTATAATAATTTTTTTATATTGATTTTGATCTGCTTTGTATCTGGTTACGATCTGCTTTATACCTGGTCACGAACTGCTTAGTATCTGATCACGATCTGCTTTATATCTGCTTACGATCTAATTTATACCTGTTCACGATCTGCTTGATGGCTTGTGTCTATATCCTTTGATTTTGAGTACACTTTATCGTGCTTTCTACAAGCTGCATGCAATAAATTTATTCCTTTATCTCCTCTTGCTATTCGTTTTTGAAGTTTTGCATCAGGCCCACAAAACTGATAACCAGGAAGATGCAATTCAACACGTAATTTGTTTATTAAGTTGTTTACAAAATCTTTTCCAATCTTACACTAAATAGGCTTAATTTTTTTGGTTTTTGTAGTTTATAACTATTTTTTCGTTACTTTCGTACCTCTTCGTATGAAACACTGAAACAGTGGCTGGCTAGTTATACCAGCTATACTAGCTATACCAACTATACCAGCTATACTAGCTATAAAAGCTGTACCAGCTATACCAGCTATACTAGCTATACTAGCTCTATCAGCTATACTAGCTATACCAGCTATACAAGCTGAACTAGCTATATCAGCTATACCAGCTACACCAGCCATACTAGCTATACCAGCTATACTAGCTATATAAGCTGTACCAGCTATACCAGCTATACTAGCTATACTAGCTCTATCAGCTATATAGCTATCAGACGGAGACTCCTGATGGAGGTTGGAAACAGCATTATGCTTTATGGGAGCGAAATTTGGGCCGAAACACTGAATGTTAAGAAGCGGACAAACGCACTGGTGGCGGTACAGAGAACGGCTGCATTGCGTATCGCGTCGGCATATCGTACGGTATCCGCTCCAGCCGTAGTGGTGATAGCGTGTATTATCCCTGTGGATCTGCTGGCAGCGGAGCGGATGGAGATCTATAAGACGAAATCGGCTGGAAGTCACATAACCGCTCATTTCAGGGAAAACACCATTTCAAAATGGCAACAACGATGGAACGAGGAAGATAGAGGAAGATGGACGGCGAGACTTATTCCAGACATAAGGCCATGGATTGGTCGGAAATTTGTAAAGACAAGGGCTGCTCTAAAGGAAAAGTGAAAAATTATTAAACTGAGTCAAATAGTTGAAGTTATTTATTAGAAGATACCTTTCAACCAATAACAAAATCTCTTTATTATATATATAATTTTATTTATTTTAAACAGTAAAAACTAAATATATAAAATTTAATAGGGAACAATTATACTCTGTCATATATGTTAAAGGAAATGATAAAATTAAGTGATTAATAGATTTTCTTAAAGGAGAAATCGAAATATGTGAACTGTAACAAAATCTGAAAATCAAAAATATACATATCTTAGGAAAAAAATCTAATTTGTTTTAATTAATCTCTTTATTATATAATTTTATTTATTTAAAACCTGACAAAAAAAACTGAAAAAAAAGAAATCCTGCTCAAAACAAAGCGCTGTTATAAACACAACAACAACAACACGTACAACTATATTTCTTACAAAAAAAATAATTTAAACATAACCACATCCAAAATTCTGTATAGGTTTACATTAAAAAAAATGTAATATGAGTTAAGCGTTTTAAAATTTGTTTACATTAAAAAATATTCTTATTGAATTTATGCTTAAGAATAAGAAATCTTTAGGAGTCTCGCTACTTGTTGTTGTTTTGTTTAGAACAAAGCACTGCTATTGTTTGTAACAGTGTGTCGTCGTCCCACTTTTCACCATCAGCAAATGAAAAAAAAAATTTGTATGAAATAATTGAGCCAGAAACCCCATAAACATACTACTCATGTTAGCAAAAGGCCGGCTCGATCAATTGATTGGATCGGAGCAGCATGGAAGTGGATAGCCGGGAATCCTGATGCGGCAGATTGGAACGCTATATTGAGAAGTCAAGAAAATATTATCGAAAATAATAATGAGCAGTATAAAATAAACAAAGAGCTTCAACAAATTACGAATTAAGCTGCAAGGAAGGTAAATGAGATTATAGCTCGGCTTAATAACATAACGAGCGACAAGGACTATAGTCTAATTGAGCAGAATACCATTAACGAAGTAATTATATTAAAGGATGAAATAAACGAAATTGTCCGAGCGTGTCAAATGGCTAAGAATGGAATTGTTAATACAAATTTACTTGATCAAGCACAAATTAATAGAATTGTGGACAAGTTGGAAACATTGCCCTATAGTAATGTAGTAGAGGCAGTTGAGTATGGAACGCCGTCGGTCTTTACAAACGGGTCACACTTATTATATATTCTATCGATACCGAAACTTGGAGGGAACGTCTATAAACTACTCTTTACTAGAGCCGCCATCAATAAAGGAAGACAAATCGATCTGCAGTTCGAGAGAGTACTAATAAATGAAGCTGGCATTATGGCATTACGGATAGCTGCTTTTCAATAAACAACTCCACAATATGCAAAGAATCATCTGTTACCAAATTGGCAGAAGACGATTGCCTTAACCGTGTCCTCAGAGGCGGATCGGCAAAATGTAAATACAAAATTAACCGGAAGGAAGTCGTTGAGATATTAGATGATGATGTTGTCTATGTCACAAATTTTGAAAGTATTGTAAAAGCGAAGGGGGAGCCTCAGTTCTTATACGGCACCTATCTTCTTCAGCTCTCCAATGAATCAATAAAAATCAAGAACCATACTTACTCGAGCAGTTCAGTCACGTAGGCTCAAGCCCTGCCGCCAGTATTAGCTAACGTAACACATGACGACCTGCTGCTGGACATTAAATACGTCCACGATGTAAGCCTCAATAGTATAAACTGAACCAGTTAGGAGTAATATTTATTGGTACCATTGGTATTAGCATTATGATTATTGCCTTCGCTTTGGTATCAACAAACCAGGAAGTTGAATCTCCCAAAAAGTACGCGTTCAGTTACCAACCATTGAGTCCCAGATCTGGGGGACGCAGACATTTGAGGAGGGAGGAGTTAACAACGTTGGCAAAACTGTCGCCAAGAATAATTGATGACTTGAGCTCTTCTAATATTTTTACTCCAACACGCGCTTACGATCCAATTACAGAATTGCCTTTTTGCTGAAATCGTGGGAAAACATGTTCAGCATCTGTATGTTAGCGCATGTTGGTGCAACGTGATCGAGCGATTCAACGAGCCAACAAAGTTGGCTTAGAACAGTTAGTCTTGGCAGCGTGTCCGTTCGTTAAGGCTGAATTTAAACTAATCATTAAAGTAATATCGTAGTGATTTAAAATTAATAATTAAAAAATTTTGTGGTGAATTAAAGTTAATAATTAATGAATATTGTAGTGACTTAAAATTAATAATTAATTAATATTGTAGTGAATTAAAATTAATAATTAATTATTAATTGCTTAATTGATGTTAAAATATAAAATTCATAATTGTCAATAATGATAAATTAATTGGTTTTAAAATATAAAAATTATAATCCGTTTTATTTCGGCGCTGTTGGTCGCGCCTCTGAATTAATTTTTTTTAACGAATCCACGTAAGTCTCCTTTAACTTGCATTAAATAAGTAAATTTTTTATAAAAAACACACAACAAATTAAATATTGTAAAATACATATATATATTTATATATATATATATATATTGTTACATAAATCGAAACGACCTAATATCGTTTAACAATAAAACAATAAACAAAAGCTACCAGCTACACCAACACAATACACACGACACGAATACGCACTAACACTAAGAATACAACGAACGTGTTGATTATCTAAAGCTGCACACACACATGTGTACAACGAAGCAGGTAGCAACAACAACATAAAGTAAACCAGCTACGACAAATATGTATCGAACCTGGTAGCGACTGGTACATAACATAAGCGAGTACACAAACAACAATGTACTAGCAATAGAGTTTTCGAGAAGGCGCGTGCGAGAACCTTCCACATCGAGAACGTTCATCGTACTGATTGATACGCGTGTGTGCGGACTATAAAAGGGCTGCACAAAGCAAGCAGCAGGCAGAGTTAATTCAGTCAGCCTTGCGTGAAGTTGCGTGTGAATAAAATAAGTCGTGGTTGTAAAGATCTAGCGAATAGTTGTGTGAACTAGTGAACAAAAGAGATTATTATTGTTGTATCGTTAAGTTCTATACGGTGGCGCACAAAAGTAGTGTAAATAATAAAGAGAGTTAAGAAAAACCAAAGACATATTTGTTTTTACTTTGTTGCAATTAACGAACTCATATTTAAACGTTTTTAAAAAGGTAAAAACGTAACAATTGGTGTCAGAAGTGGGATTGCAAAAATCCAAAAGTAAAAATAAATAAATATTTGAGAAAAAAAAATTAAAATGAAGCTCACCGAACTAAGAGTGGAACGACTGAAACGAGAGTTGGGTAAACTAGAGCTGCCGACAACGGGAACGAAGAATGAACTCCAAAGGCGGTTAAGGGAACATCTGCAGCTTCAGGGCATTAACATCGATTCTCACGAGTTCGAGAAAGAAGAGGAACGAGAATTACAGGCCTCTGCAACGGCTAGCGGTGTTGACATAAATTTGTTGCTAGCTGCTATGATGGAGAAAATGGAAGTAGCAAACCAGAAGCTATTCGAAGCTTCTAGAAGTGAAAATCAAAAACTTCTAGCTGAAGTGCAAGAAGCTTCTAGAACCGAAAATCAAAAACTTCTAGCTGAAGTGCAAGAAGCTTCTAGAACCGAAAATCAAAAACTTCTAGCTGAAGTGCAAGAAGCTTCTAGAACCGAAAATCAAAAACTTCTAGCTGAAGTGCAAGAAGCTTCTAGAACCGAGAATCAAAAACTGTTAGCTGAAGTGCAAGAAGCTTCTATAGCCGAAAATCGAAAAATGCAAGAAGCCAACCAAAAGCTATTTGCTGATGTTCAAGAAGCTTCTAGAGCCGAAAACCAACGACTGCAAGCAGCAATTTTGTCAAAAATTGAAATGGAGCTGGAAACAACATCTCGAAAGCTCCAGGAAATCCATGAGTCGGTCAGCAAAAGGATCACTGGTGTCGAAGAAAGGGTGTCACATTTAGAAAAGGCCGTTGACGCGAAAGTGGACAATTTGGAAAAGACCGTTGACACTAAAGTGGACAATTTGGAAAGGACCGTCAGCGGAAAAATCGTGATGATGGAGGAAAAGATCAACAACCTCCAAAGCCAGCGACCAGAACCAGTGCGCGTCGTTTCGGAAAGTACCAGCAGGATAAGAACACCTTGCTTTGATGGAAGCTCACCCCTATCCGTATTCAAATTCCAATTTGAGACAGTAGCCAGCAGAAACGGATGGGACGATGGAGAGAAGGCTCTGGAACTAATTTTGGCGCTAAAAGGTGTCGCAGCTGAGATCCTGGAAACCATGCCAGTCAGCAGCAGAAACAACTACAACGACTTAATGGTGGCGTTGCAGCGTAAATTCGGCGATGAGCACAAACGGGAACTATACCGCATGGAGTTGAGATGCCGGGCGCAAAAGGCAAATGAGTCATTACAAGCATTTGCAATGGAGGTTGAGAGATTAGTGCAGCTTACATACCCCGGAGAAAACCACCCGCTGATAGACAACATTAAGACCGAGGCGTTTGTGAATGGTATACGCGACCCTGACATCAAACTTGCGGTATGCTCCACACAGAAGGTAACCTTTGCAGAGACCGTGGCCTTCGCACTAGCCCACGAGACCGCACGAGCTATTTCGAAACCACAAGTAAGCAAAGTGCGAAGAATGGAAGTAGAGGAGGTAGATGAATGGCTTTTAACTAAACTTAAGGAGATGGTGAAACAAGCTTTAGAAGAAAACGGACGAAGGGCTAAACCTAAATGCTTCAATTGTGGAAAGAGCGGCCATTTCCAAAGAAACTGTAAAGCGCCACGAAAAAGATCAAGACTGGTCTCACCAACAAGACGACGTGCCATTGCTATGCCTAAGGCTACTGATGAACACTACGCTGAAATGAGTAGTTCCAAGAGAAGGCGCGGAAAGCCTGAAAATATCGAGGATCATCCTGTGTCCGAAGTACCGAGAATAGAGGCTAATATGCAAATCGAAAAGTCCTCGGACACTTACACAACTGCAGAAAAGACTGAAGTTAAAAAATTTAGAAGAGGACGCAAGAAGATCAGAGCTGATTCCGAACCATCACCATTAACAAAACGAAGAGTCATAAAACATGGCAAGGCTGATGCTCTATCAAGCCGAAATCGCAATTTGGAGCGTAATCATTATGTAAAGGCTGAGAAGAAGGAATCCACCGTTGATGTCCGGCGAATGCAGATCGAAGCCAATGAAGACTGGTCCGAAGCACAAAAGAGTGACCCGATACTGGCGAAGATAATAGCAGCTAAGGAAGAGGATAAACGACCTACCAGTAATGAGATATCCGGAGAAGGTCCTCTTACAAAAGCGTATTGGGCACTATGGGACAGTTTACGGTTGATAAACGGATGCTTATATCGACGTTGGGAAAGTGCTGATGGCAAGACCTTATCCAACCTATTAGTAGTGCCTTCCTCCAAGACGAAAGAAGTGCTAAAAGAGTCCCATAATGGAGCTAGCGGAGGACATCTGGGAGTGACAAAGACGTTGGAAAGGCTAAAACGACGTTTTTATTGGGTTGGATGTCAGCAAGCAGTAGCGGATTGGATAGCAAATTGTACCCAATGTATTGCATCTAAAGGTCCAGTAAAAAGAAGTCAAGGTCAGATACAACAGTATAACTCGGGCGCACCTTTGGAGTTTAGAGCTATGGCCAGTAATGGAATGAAAGCCAGGTATGATCGAGCAGCAAACACGGAGTGTTTCCATGAAGGACAACTGGTGCTATTTTACAACCCAACGCGGAAGAAAGGATTATTCCCCAAGTCGCAAAGTAGCTGGGATGGACCGTATAAAATAATTAAACGGTTAAACGATGTCGTGTACAGAATACAGAAAGCTGGCGGCTGCCAGAACAAAAATGAAGGTCGTACATAAAGAGCGACTGGCAAAGTATGGGAAAAGAGATAATGAGCCTATTCGGGACGAACAGGCTTAAGTGGGCGGCAGTGTTACATAAATCGAAACGACCTAATATCGTTTAACAATAAAACAATAAACAAAAGCTACCAGCTACACCAACACAATACACACGACACGAATACGCACTAACACTAAGAATACAACGAACGTGTTGATTATCTAAAGCTGCACACACACATGTGTACAACGAAGCAGGTAGCAACAACAACATAAAGTAAACCAGCTACGACAAATATGTATCGAACCTGGTAGCGACTGGTACATAACATAAGCGAGTACACAAACAACAATGTACTAGCAATAGAGTTTTCGAGAAGGCGCGTGCGAGAACCTTCCACATCGAGAACGTTCATCGTACTGATTGATACGCGTGTGTGCGGACTATAAAAGGGCTGCACAAAGCAAGCAGCAGGCAGAGTTAATTCAGTCAGCCTTGCGTGAAGTTGCGTGTGAATAAAATAAGTCGTGGTTGTAAAGATCTAGCGAATAGTTGTGTGAACTAGTGAACAAAAGAGATTATTATTGTTGTATCGTTAAGTTCTATACGGTGGCGCACAAAAGTAGTGTAAATAATAAAGAGAGTTAAGAAAAACCAAAGACATATTTGTTTTTACTTTGTTGCAATTAACGAACTCATATTTAAACGTTTTTAAAAAGGTAAAAACGTAACAATATATATATATTAAATGACCTAAGACGATTTATATTAAATCAATCAATTCAATTCAAGTTAATTTAGTAGTATTTAAAATACTTTCTTAACAACAACATTTTACAAATATTAAATATTATATATATTATAACTATGAGTTTAACTATTAGTATTTTTAACAAAGTTTACAACATTTTTCCTAAAAATATTGATATTTCTCTCATTCTTTAAATAGTTGGGCATTTTATTGTACAAATTCAGTCCCTTATAGTACAATGATTTTTGCATTGTACTTGTATCTGCTCGCTGTAGCCTAAAATCGTTCGCATTTCTCAGTCTGTACGGTTGCGCTTCTCCAACATATTTTAATTGTTCAGATAGGTACTCTGGTGATTCCCCAATTTTCATTTTTTGAATAAAATTCAGCGTGTTCAATTCTAATCTTTTACGCACATTAAGCCATCTCAATGCATCTAACATCAAAGTAGTTGGTGTAAATCTGTTCAGTTGTAATATAGAACGCACCGCTTTATTCTGTAATTTCTGGAGGCTTGTTAATTGTTGCTCAGTACAGCATGTATATAATATCGTTGATCCATATTCAAAATACGGCTTCAGTATTGTATTATTCGATATTAATATTGAGTCCCTATTTCTCAGCCGTCTAAAGAAACGTATCTATTTCCCTCTTTTCCTACATATATACTCTAAATGTTAATTTAGTTTCAATTCCCTATCAATTATGAAACCTAGATACTTAATACTGTCTACCTTTTCAATTTCCGCATTATTTATTCCAAATGACCATATGCATATTAATTTCCATCAACTTTGTTTTATTCTCATTCAATTTCAATTTGTTTTTCCTTAACCATTTATTCACATTATCCATATCCTTTCCAATCCTTTCATAACATTCCTCACACGTTGTACACTTAGTAAAAATGAGAGTATCATCCGCATATAAAACTATCTCGCATTTCCCTATTACATTCTCAATATCGTTTATGTATATTATGAACAATAAAGCCCCCAAGATCGAACCCTGTGGGACACCAAAATCATTCTCCATATTACTCGATTCAACACCATTTACCTTCGTTATCTGTCTACGTCTCGTGAGATATGATCTAAATCATTCCAATTCTTTATCCGTAATGTCATAACATGAAAGTTTCTTAAGCAAAATATCCCTATCTATTGTTTCGAAAGCTCTCTTGAAACCCAAAAAAATTGCCAGAACCTTGCGATCATTTCTTATAAGTTTCCATCTATTTATCACATACTTAATTGCCGTCTCGCACGAATATCTCTTTCTAAAGCCTGACTGATACTTCGATAGTAGGTCATGTCCCTCAAAATATTACTCCAATTGGTTCTTAACTATCTACTCAATAATCTCCTCACATGTTCTCAGGGTATTTATCGGGCGATATCCCTCACATTTAATAGTATTTCTAATTTTCTCAACAGGCGTAACCATCGATTCCTTCCAGTCCTCTGGAAATATTCCAGTTTCAAGCGATCTATTTATAATACTGAGCAAAATATTACCAACTGTGTTCCACTTGTCCCATAAAATGCCAGTTGATATTCTCCTGTAGTCCCTCTTTTTCCTCATATTCCTATATATGTTCTCCAATTCGATCAATGATACTGCACGAAAATTAAAGCTATTATTTGAGGTCCGTACATTATTCTCATAATTTACATTCTCAATTGAAATACGTATATCCCTAATGCTGTTAATGAAATATTCATTGAATTTCTCGGCAATCTCCATATTCCCTGTATATTCCATGCCCTCCAATATCACATTCCCTGGCTTTCCTAATACTAAATTCTTAATCCTATTCCACATCTCCTTTTGATCCCTTGCCGCGTTAATCCTGCTATTTATATACCGGTTTTTCGAATTTACCACTCTAACCTTATATAAGTTCCTCGTTGCCTTATAGTCGCGCCATGCACCATCGCTGTTCTCCATAATGGCCTTTCCGTATTTTATAATTTTATCCTTCCTTAAGGCCCTGAGTTCGCTATTAAACCATTCATTTCCTTTCTCTCTGTTCATCCTCGATCTAACAGTAAAATATTCCCCCGTATTATCCAAACAGTCATCAAATTTGCCCACATACTCATTCAAATCATCCATTTCCTCAAATTCTAACATCGATCCTAGTTTGCCTCTAAGTCTATCCTTGTCATATCTGAAAACGTAACATTCTCTATATTCCGGCGCGTGACATTCATTTCCTACTTTCACTAATATATCAATTGACTCATGATCTGCTATCTTATTATCAACCTTAGCCCTCGCCTTAATATTCCCCATATTGGTAATAATATAACCTATCAACGTTTCAGAGCTCTGTGTAATCCTAGTAAATTCATTCATTATCTGTTTCAGGCCATTATCATTAAGTATGCTGACTAATCTAGTTCTATAATAGTCCCTATACCAGTCAATATTGAAGTCCCCTGCTATTACAATCCCTTAATTCCCTTCACATACTACATCCAAAAACTCATTTAACGCCTCACAAAATTCCGCCTTACGGCCACTCGGCGATCTGTATACTGCTATTATAATTATCGAAATTTTCCCAAACCTAGCCATAAATGCACCCATCAAAAATTCATGTTCCCTTATAGATTCCCGAATTTTACTTGTCCTCCAATGCTTCTTAAAATATAATATGAGCCCCCCCCTGTTCTAGACGAACCCGATAGTATATAGTAATGGTCATAATCCACTATTTCTATTTCCCTATCACTTACTGCCTCCGTTGGGTGAGTTTCTGATAAAACTACAAAATCTGGTCTTACTGTATTCACCACTATCTCCAACTGATTAAAATTATTCAACAATCCCTGAATATTATATATGTATGTATGTATATTAGGGTGGCCCCAAAATAAAAGTTGCGAATGTTTTGATGCCCATTACATATATGAATTGAGTTAACAGAGGTTATCAGATAGAGAAGAAATTAAGGTTTAAAAATTTTTTAATTAAAATTGATTAAAAACGGAAAAAACCATTTTGGTTAAATTACATGGTCTTTATAATCAAGAAATTTCAACAATTTAGTTAAGTAAATTCTATGAAAAAATTAAAAAAAAAACAAAAATTATGTCCGAAATTTTCAAAATTTTTTAATTTTCAAATTTTTTTTTAAATTTCTGATAAAGACCTCCTCTTAAAGACCTTTCATATGATACCAAATTTACATATAGTTCTTTGGAAGAAACATGAAAAAATCCAAAAAACCCAAAAAACGACGTTTTTATCCTTTGGTCCAGCTCACCAAATATTGACCCCAGGACAAAAATTTTGAGAAACGGGCCACCCTAATGTATATGTATATACATATTTTACTTAACCGATAAAAAGATGCATTCTTTTTGTATATTTTAATATAAATGCATTAAATAAGTAAATTTTTTATAAAAAATATACATACATTAAATATTGTAAAATGTATATATTTGTATATATTGTTACGTTTTTACCTTTTAAAAACCTTTAACCATAGATCGAGCCTTAAAAAACTTCATAATTCTAGCTTATGTATCACTTTTGATACATACTTGTAGTACATAAAATAGTCACGATTATTGATAGATTGTGTTAAAAAATTTAAATATTTTTATTTATTTTAATTCATTTCAATTTTATATTATTACATTTTATTATCTTTTTTATGAAATTCATACCAAAATTTTTGACACTTTTCAAACACTTCAGGTCAGCTTGGTTTTATTTTTTTTTAATGGTAATTGTTATAATATTTTAGGCGGAGCACACAAAAATCCAAATTCAAATAAAACGACACACGTATTATCTATAAGAAACTCTTTATTGTACTAAATTTTTATATTACAGAAACAGGAAAAATGACTTTATTTTATTCAGAAAAAATATTAGTTGGCTGTGAAAAACTATATACGTCTTTTAGTTTTTTGGTAGGCTATGGAAACAAAAAATAATGAAAAAATAGAAAAAACAGATTGCGTGCACTGTTGCCAGATTTGCCGATTTATCGGCATTTTGCCGATTTTTGGCTTTAAAAATGACAAAGTGCGATTTGCCGATTTTTGCTCCTAAAATGCCGATTTAATTAAAAGTATATTGTGTCAATATGACTTTGTTAAGAATAGAATATTTCGTATCTGAAGAAGATATGCAAAACATTGATACAGAATTTCGAGAACTTAAATTGTTAGATTTCAATAGTATAATCAATAAAGTGAAATGGATTTCTTAAGTTTTTGGAAACAAATTTGTGGCATGAAAAGTATCGATACAAACTTTTTATTTCCTAAATTCTCAATTTTTATCCAAACAATTTTAACTCTAACACATTCGTCCCACAGATGTGCAGACCTTGCGCTGACCAACTTCTTCCTCTTCCCTGATTTTGGTGGAACTAGGTCAGTACAACGGGCCGCTATGCGTGCTCAAGTGAGCTTTATGATATCAGAACTACCACTCCCACCTGACCTGACATTCGTCCGCCAATGTGGAAAGAATATTTAGTCAGGTAAATATCAAAAAAATAAACAAAAAATCGTTTAGACAATACCATAATTGAAGGAATTCTGTATACCAAAGACTATTTAAAATTAAATAAAACAAATTGTTTTAATACATTAATAAAACCTGATATATTGCGGCAATTAAATTCCGATATATATAAATAAATGTTTAATTATATTTAATAGAACAAAGTGTAAACATAATTAATGTATAAATCTATATTTAACTTTTGTACAAAAATTATTAAATGATATGAATTATTTACTTATGTATATGGAACTTAGAATAAATTTCTTCGAATAAAAACACGCGTTTTACCAAAAAGAAAGATATTTTTATTTTTCCGATTTTTTGACGATTTCGAAAATATTTTGCCGATTTTGCCGATTTTTTCATCTAGTTTTGACGATTTTATACCAAATTTATCTGGCAACAGTGATTGCGTGATATATGGGTTGCTTTGTCACAAAAATTTTAGTTGTATATTTCAACACTCCTCTTCAAGCCGAATATCATGTATCTATAATGCATTTAATTCATTATTGTTATGATTAATAATTAATATTTAAGAAATGTGTAAACTTTTTTTATAAAAAAAACCTTTATTTAATTTTTTCTTTTTCACTTAAACTAAAACATTTTACACTTGCTAATTACAACTGTTTTTACTTGATAATAAATTGTAACTAAACTTAAAAATAAAAATTATAATTTATGTTAAATAAAATATGCTTATGAAGCAGTTTATTACCATATGCAATTTTTGGGTTTAAGTTCTGTCTGGAATTATGTCAGCAATTTTAATAATCAGCAAGAAGTTCAATAACCTGCAACAAGGCCACTAAATTAAGCAAGAAGTGCATTTAAATGTTTTTTGCCTTAACATATATGTATATATAGTAATTTTTTTTAATACGTAAATATATATATAATTTTATATAATTGGTCATTACAACCCTTCAGTCAGGATTACGACCTAGTTTCTCACACCACTTATGTTGTGTGTGTTAATTTTATACATGAGTGGAGGGACCTACAGTTTAAAGTCGACTCCGAACGACAGAGTTTTGAGAAACTTTTCATGGCAATTTTATTTACTCTCAGAGTTTTTGCCAGAAATCTGCTGAGAGGAAGACGCCGAAGAAATACTTTTTGTATTTTATTTTGATGTCTGGCCTGGGGCTCGAACCCTGGCTTTTCGTCTAATAAGCCAACACACTACCTACTAGACCACGGCGACTTCAATACAATTTCATATTCTCTTGCCTAAAATATTCCAAGATTATTTACAAATTTTATATGTTTTTCTTTTGGTAAATTCTTTGTCAATACATCAGCTATATTTTCTGCGCTATTAACATATTCTAAAACTAATATTTTACTCTTAATTACATCTCTTATGTGATGATACCGAATGTCAATGTGTTTGCTACGAACGTAATAGACATGGTCTTTTGGCAATTGTTGAGAACTTAAATTATCGGTTTTAAGAACAATAGATTTATTTTCGTTGAAAAAACCAATTTCAGCTATCAGATTTCTTAAACACAGTACTTCTTTTGCTGCACTTGATGATGCCTATACTCTGCTTCAGTTGAACTAAGCGCCACTGTCGTTTGCTTTTTACATTCCCACGATATGGCTCCTCCAGCTAGCATAAAAACGAAACCCGTAAATGACCTTCGATCAATTACGTTGTCACCCCAATCTGCATCTGAGTATCCATAAACATCATCACTTCTGTCGCCATAATGTAACTTAAAGTTTTTGGTTTTTGACAGATATCGTAGAATTTGCATTGCGCCAGTTTCATGGTCTACATTGGGGTCAACATTGCATTGCGCGAGCTTTACAGTTGAATGCATAATGTCCGGACGTGTAGTTACCGCCAAATACATTAACGCCCCAATTAAGGATTGACAGGCTGTTGAATTAACTTTGGTTTTAGTATCATCTTTAATTACCTGATATCCCGCATCAAGCGGTGTGGAACGCTGACGACAATTTTCCATGCCAATTTTCCTGAAGTTCGACTTCTATGCCCAAAAACAATTTAATTGGACCTTTATCTATTAAATCAAACTCATTAGCTAATTTCTGCTTGATATCATTAAGTTCCGCCTTTGATGAACACGCTATGATTAAATCGTCAACGTAGACAGCTATCAGCACAGTATTTTTATTGTCGTTCTTTTTATATAAGCATGGCTCATTTTTATATTGGAACAAACCAAAGCTTTTCAGGACCGAGTCTAATTTAGAGTTCCACTCTCTGACGGACTGTTTTAAACCATAGATAGCCTTGTTCAATTTGAGAATTTGTTTGGATATTCTGGATCGATAAATCCTTCAGGTTGCTTCATGTAACACTCCTCCTGTAAGTCGCTGTTAAGATAGGCTGTTGAATCGTCGCTACTATGGCAATTACCATTCTTATTGTTGCGTATCTGACAACTGGTGAAAATGTTTCGAAATAATTTACTCCATACTGCTGACTAAAACCTTTAGCAAATAGTATTGCTTTAAATTTTTCAATACTTCAGGACACATTCTTTTTCAAACGAAAAACCCACTTGCATCCAACCGGCTTTTGTCCCGGAGGTAAGCCGACTAACGACCACGTATTGTTCTTGAGTAATGAATAGCGTTTTTCACGGGAAATCCAGGGACAGGAATTCCGCAAATTTTTCAATCCCGAAATCCCGGGAAATTATTGTGAATGAAAAATTTTTACTATTTAGCAACATTTATCATTTATCAATACTAATTACAAATTGGTATTAGACCAAAATCGTCGTGTTAGTAAATTGTTTAGAAAGAGTCCAGCAAAAAATTGTGTTAAAGAAATATGTATTGGCCGAATATAAGGAAATCTGCCTTGTATTGGATATAGTAACCAGATGGAATTTTCTTGTTCCAATGTTCGAAAAACTTTTACTTATAAAAATGCAATAAAGAAAAGCCTCATTGATTTGGTAATAGGTGATCTATGGATAGAATCCAATATAAATAATTTGCAGAAGCTTTTGGACGTTTTAAACCCAATAAAATTATCTGTGGAAGCTTTATGTCGTCGAGAAGTTAATATTATAATAGCTGATGTGTAAAGTATTAACTTATGCCAACAAATTTCTTCAATTAATAACAAGACAATGTTTGAATTTCTTATATACTGAATTGGAGAAAGAAGAGATATAAAATTGTATACCTTCACCAAATGCTTGAAAGATCCTGAAAATTGTAATAAAAATAATAAATTTTTTCCGAATGCTTCAAAACACTCAATTTTATATGCAGAACAAATTTATAACCGTCTTCTTACTGAAAAAAATATAGAAGTAGAAGAAATAGAAAGCAACGATAATGATATTTTAGAAGATAAAAATTTTGAGGACATTTTAAACGATCCAAAAAATAACATTTCAATTGCATTTAAATTAAATTAACTATTAAGCCAACATCTGTTGAAAGCGAGAGAGTTTTCTAAAAACTAAATATGTTAACAGATATATAGTTTTTTACGTTTCATGTATATATTTTTAACTAGTTTTTAAAATACATTGAATTATTTATTTTTTTAAAAACTTTACCTTTTATATGTTTCTATTGTTATTTTTTTATGTTTTTGATCTCATTAATATGAATTTAAAAGAAAAAATACATACTTAACAAAGTAAATATATGGTTTTATGTTCTAGGCGGGAATTCCCGGGATCCCGGGAAATTTCAAAATCAATCCCGGTTTCCCGGGAAATGAATAAGTCCGAGAAATGAAAAACGCTAGTAATGAATCATATTCGCTTTGTACTGCACCATACCAATTGCTTTCATACTTATTGCCCTTAATATCCAAATAACTCTGCGGAATGACAACGTCGTCCATCTGTACCGCTGTGCTTAGTACATTAAGTTGTTTAGTAGGAATACCTAGTCTTTTTGTTCGTAAAATTCTGGGTCTACCAGGTCCCACCCTCAACGAAGTTGAACTATTTTCTGTAGACGCAGAATTGTTTTTATTGTTTTTACCAACAGACTTTCTTTTAACTGATTTGTTTCTGTTATCTTGATTAATTATAGTTTGTTCAATTTTATTTTCCGATTCAACGTTTTCCATATTCAATGTTAAATTTGTAACGTGTCGATTCTTGAATGAATTTTCATCGAAAATTATATTGCGACGCTCGACTACAGTACGGTTTTCTGGGTCATATAAATGATACGCTTTAGACGTAAATGAGTAACCGACCATATAATATATTTTACCTTTGGCTTTCAATTTATTTCTTTATTGTTTGTTTAGCGCCAGCGCCGCGCAACCGAATACACGAAAATGTTTAAAAGAGGGCTTTTTACCGTACCATTTTTCATAAGGAGTTATATCGCCTAAGGATTTGGAAGGGCACCGATTTCAGCATATATGCTGCTGTGGCTACCGCTTCAGCCCATAAAAAGTCACTTAAATTCGATTTCACAAGCATGCACCGGGCCATTTCCATTAACGTGCGATTGAATCGTTCCGACACACCGTTTTGTTGCGGTGTATAGCAAATCGTTAATTGTCTTTGTATTCCGTGAGTATTCAAAAAATCATTAAATTCCCGATTAACATACTACCGGCCATTATCTGTTCTCAATTTTTTTTAATTTTTGATCCTGTTGGATTTTCAACCAGTGCTTTAAACATTTTAAATTTTTCTAGCACTTCATCTTTAGTTTTAATGAAATAAACAAACACTCTTTTTGAAAAATCGTCTATGAACTTTGAAAAATATTTTGATTTGTTAAGTGATTCTATAGCAAATAGCCCGCAAACGTCAGAATGAATCAAGTCGACAATTTTTTTACTTTGTTTTTCAGAACAATTAGTAAATGGTTTTACGCTAATTTTGCTTGTCATGCACGTCACACATTTTTCGTTCGGGATTTTAATTTGTTCTAAGCCACGCACAATATTTTGATTTTTTAATTCAATTAAACTTTGGTAATTCAGATGGCCAAACCTTTCATGAAATTTTATTGATTTTTCAATACACGAAAAGTTCACTTCATTATCGCTTTTGAATATAAATAAATTATCTTTTTTAAATCCTTTAATCAGTATGATACTATTTTTGTCTTTAATTAATACAAAATCGTTTTTAAAATTTAATTCTGCACCCTTTTCTACACTTTTGCTAACCGACAAAAAATTTACTTGCAAAGAAGCGACATATAATGTGTTTCCCAGAGATATACTATATTTATTTACTTTAATCTTTACTTCTCCTCTTCCCTCTGCGTAAACGAAATTCCCTCCAGCAACCATCACCTTTTGCTTGTGTTCTTCATATGAAACGAACAGTTCACGATCCTTGCACATATGACTGCTAGCACCACTATCAATTAACCAAATAGATTTCTTTAAGTCCATAAAATTATTAAATTCCAATTTGTTGATTGATGACTGCGCGAAGAGGTTCTTTTCATTTTTGACAGCTTTATACCTATAATTATTTGCGTAATGACCGCGTTTTCCGCAAACGTAGCATTTGCCTTCTCTAATGTTGTTGCTGGTGATGTTATTATTATCTCCTGCATTGGGAATGTTTTTGTTAGCTTTAAAGTTAGTTATTGTATTTGTGATTTGCAACATAAGCTTGTTGTTCTTGTTTGTCTTCATGATTATTTTGTCTCCTGTCGTATTCTTCAGTGAGTTTTATTTTAAGTGCTGCAAATGTGGGTAATGTATCTCTAGATTCAATAGCGATAACAAATCCCTCATAATTCTTAGGTAAACTGGAAAGTAATATAATAACTAAAATTTCATCATTAAGCACTATTTCTACTTCCGCAAGCTTCTCTACAATGTTAGAAAATTTATGTAAAAATTCCATTACGGTTTCTTCTTTCGCATTATATAATTTTCAACGTGGAGAAAGGCCCATAACCTATGTTATAAAATTTTAGGCGGAGCACAAAAAATCCAAATTCAAATAAAACGACACACGTCTTATCTATATGAAATTCTTTATTGTACTAAATTTTTATATTACAGAAAAAGGAAAAATGATTTTATTTTATTCAGAAATACTATTAGTTGGCTGTGAAAAACTATATATGTACGTCTCTTAGTTTTTTGGTAGGCTATGGAAACAAAAAATAATGAAAAAATAGAAAAAACAGATTACGTGATATTTGGGTTGCTTTGTTACAAAAATCAAAGTAGTATATTTCAAGAGTAATAATTTGACATCTAGCGCCCTTGCTTTGTGGCGATCTATAAGTTTCCAATTATTTAGATGGAACAGCTTATTGTCACTCGCATCAGTAACACTCTTAGTTGAGGGCTGGCGGAAACCTGATGGTACAAACCATTTTCCCGTTGCAATAGAACATCGATTATGTCATCTTTGATTCCTCTCTGGTTTCCCGGATACAGGTTTCCCCAAATACGGATGTAAGTAGTTCCTACGCACGTAGCAGGTACTTGAATCTAAAACTGCCAATTCGATTTATAACGATCATAAAATTCAATTAGTTACTAATCTACAGCGACAAAACTTTCAGCTCAGTTTTCAAAAATGTGTAAATTTTTCATCACTTCCGGTATAAAAGCAAATGATTTTGTTATCTTATAATCACATAGTTGACGAATATATTTTTATCTGGAAAATCTATGAAATAAAACATGTAGCGAAACACTTTTTTTAATGTTTGTCTGTCACGTGAGATAAAGTGCAGTTAGAAAGACTCTACAACAGGAGTCAAGAAACAGCTGCTAGCAATCTGCGTGAAAATTGCTAATATTTTATTTTCCCAAACTACTAAAGGCATACGGTTCTCTGTTCCAAGTAGTACCATCTTTGGAGATATATGTACATCCTGTTGCTGTCAAAACTTTCGTCAGTTCATAAGTCGAGCTTGTGTTTTCGTCTTCAGAGTCTTCAGCAGCAGGAAGATTACATACATACATATATAACCGGTCATTACAACCTTTCGTTGTAAATTGGTGTCTGGCATCAGGTTTGAACCTTGGCCTTACATCTAATAAGCTAACACGCCACATACTAGACTACGACTACTTCAATCAATATTAAGAACATATTAAGAGGGGAAAATTCAACCTGTTGACTTTCATACCACACTTAACTTTCAATTCCTTCTCAAATACCATAATTAATATATTATTTTCGATAAAACTTCACAAAATCTTTGATAACTTAAAAATATTACTACACATCACCAAAGAATCCCTAAGAAAGTTGTATATATCAAAAATGATACATAAGCCAGAATTATGAAATTTCTGAATTTTTAAGTCCTGTTTAAAATTTTCTTTTTTATTTGATTTAAAATAATGGCGATAATAATACAAAACGAATTAAAAAACACAAGACTAACCGAACTTCACTAACTCAGTCACCTGCTTTGCCATGCCTTTTATTTAGCAAAGCGAACAGTCTGATGAATGTTCTTGAAGGCTAATGTTCGTGGCTTCGACTTCTCGAAATCTCTATAAACATAAACAGCGTTGTGTTCGTAGTAGTATCGGTATGGGGTTTCTCGACCACTTTCTCCATACAAAATTTGGTGCATGCCTGCTTCTTCTTGTTCCTTTTAGTTTTATTGCTTTTCTAACGAATGATTGGACGGACAGAACGAGTGTGTGCACGTTTTTTAGGATAATAAATTCTTGTCAAGTTTAAGTCATGATTTTTTTGTATACAGGATGAAGACCTGTGTAGAAAATTTTTTTTGTATACATGATGTACACCTGAATAATATTTTTTTTTTTTTTTGGGATAAGAAAGTCTTGTCACGTGTTGGTCATGATCAAATCTTGAAGAAATAGAAAAGGGATGTACACCTGTATGGTTGTTTTTTTTATTTTTTATGTTATAAGGATCTGTAATTTTAAACTGATAAGAAAGTCTTGTCACGTGTTGGTCATGATCAAATGTTGAAGAAATAGAAAAGGGATGAACACCTGTTTAAAAATTTTTTGTGATAACAAATTATAACATCGTATACCTAAATAGAAACATGATTGTACATGTTAATTTTTCTGTATACAGGATGTACACCTGCATGATCGTTTTTTGTGCTAATAAATTCTTGTCACGTTTTATTATAGTCAATTGTCGAAGAAATAGAAAAGGGATGTACAACTGTATGGTTGTTGTGTTTTTTATTTTTTGTATGATTTAATTAGAGGACCTGTAATTTTAAACTGATAAGAAAGGGATGAACACCTGCATGATCGTTTCCTTGTGATAATAAATAATAACATCGTATACCTAAATAGAAACATGATTGTACATGTTCATTTTGTTTCTACATCCCATAGTATAAATAGTCTTGTTTTAAGGATTTGGAAGTCATTCTTGTGCTAGAAATTGATAGCGAGTTGTGATTTCAAATTTAAAATTTAAAAAAGAAAAAAATGGCTGGTTTTATTTGTGAATTTTGTCTTAAAGAATTCAAGTTTAATAGATCATTAAGAAGACATAATAGATTATGTCATGATGGACCATCCATATCATTTAAATGCATATCTTGCAATAAGTATTTCTCAAACCAACTGAATTATCAACAACATATTTTACAACATTCTAAGATTGGAGATGGAGGAGAAACATTTGATACAGTTAATTGTACTGACTGCAATCAACATATTCCAAAGACAAATTGGCACTATCATATTCGAACAAATGCTCATAAACGTAATTCTATTGATAAAATTCGAAATGATGATAATGGTGTTAATATTGATGATGATGAAGTAAAATGCGTTAGATCAGTGTTTAATAATCGCATCATTACATATTCTATTTAGAATAATTATAAAACGAATTTAATACCTGAGAACTTTTTATCGGGAATTAAATTCAAAGTGGTTAGGTGTTAAGTAATATGATTCAAAAACATGATAATATAAAATTCAATCCGGAGATATTTTGCGAATACATGTTGGTTAAAGAAGAGGAGAATTTATGTTAAATTGAAGTAAAATCGCATCAAACTAAAATGGTTATAATTAATCTCTCATCATCAACTACAGATGATATTCTAAATATTTACAAAACACAATGCGATGTTATTGTTAAAAAATGGGTGAATTCCAGGAACGTGATAACGGATGGACATTAATACAAATATTACGGATAGACATTAATATAAATAAATATCAGTGTATAAAATGTTCGCAGTATATTCCTTTACCAACACCAATACAAAAGAAACAGCATGTATCAATGTTCAAAACTATGATCAATATTGTTTCAAGTGGGCTGTTATATCAGTATTGTATCCGATTAATATCCATTCTAACAGAACCACACCATATAAAATTAATAACATTAATGATGATATTATCGCGTTGAAAAACGGTATTGTTTTAAATTTTGAATATTTGGCTTTTCCGCTAGCAACGAATATAATTAAAGATTTTGAAATGAAAAATACTGATATTAGCGTGAACGTGTTTGGGTTGAATGATAACAATGATATAGTCGCACCCTACTATTCTAGTATAAATGAAAAGGCTAAGCACGTTAATTTATTATTACTAGAGATTCCACTACGTATGGATTAAAAATATTTCAAGGTAAATCAATAATAGTTTTATGTTAACAAAAATTATATTAATATAAAAATGTTTCACTTTCCATTTAATTACAGATTAATAAAAAGTCAACTAACAAATCACCGTCGACAAGTTTACATATGTAACACTAGTTTAATACATTTTCGTAGTGAAACGGCGCTGATTAAACACTAAGATGAGTGCAACAAAATTGTCACCAGACTGCACTCTATAGACAATAATATCGTAAGTTTTAAAAATTTCAAAAAGCAAATGGATGTACCTTTTGTAGTCAGTAGTATGTTTATGAGGTTTCGGGGCCACTTATTCCATACAAAATTTGGCTCATGCCTACGCTACAGTCGGTTAGTCGATAGGTTTGTAACATTTTTAAAGTGTGTGGTTGTTTTTTATTTTTTGTTGATTTAATGTTGAAGAAATAGAAATATAAACGGATAAGAAAGGGTAGGTTGGTTGTGTGGTTGTTTTATATTTTTTGTATGAGTTAATCAGAAGGATCTTTAATTTTAAATGTGTGGGGTGCATGATCGATTTTATCATACTCAACTGCAAAAGAAATAGAAATATAAACCGATAAGAAAGGGTAGGTTGGTTGTGTGGTTGTTTTTTATTTTATGACGGTCAAATGTTGACACATTTTATGACGGTCAAATTTTGAAGAAATAGAAATATAAACTGATAAGAAAGGGTATGTTGGTTGTTTTTTATTTTTTGTATGAGTTAATTAGGAGGATATTTAATTAAATGTGATAAGAAAGGGTAGGTTGGTTTGTGGTTGACACATTTTATGACGGTCAAATATTGAAGAAATAGTAAAGGGATGAACACCTGTACGGTTGTTGTGTGTTTTTTATTTTTTATATGAGATAATTAGAAGGATTTTTAATTTTAAATTGATAAGAAAGAAATGTATAGTTGTGCCTGCGGTTTCTTATTCACGCATAAGTAGAATATCTGTTTTCACATAATTGAATTTACTGATTGATTTACAACATCCCGAAGTATAAATAGACTTGCTTTAAGGATTTAGATTTTTTTTAGTTTTACTGTTTTAAATAAATAAAATTATACAATAATGAGATTAATTAAAACAAATTAGTTTTTTATTTTATTAGAATTTTTTTCTTAAGTATTTCAGATTTTGTTATTTTGTACAATACAATACATATATCTATAGAATATAATAACAGTTAAACATTCGTTTATACTGATTAAATAGCTTAAGTATTAACAAATATTTTTCATAAAATGTTTGGCATCTGCAAATGTCAAAAGATTCTGAGTAAATTTTTTCACAATAATACAAATGTATGACATTATTAATACATAAAAATGGATTACTTATTTTACTAATGTTGCATAGCCTTAGTTCATTGATAACACTTAAAAATAAATCTATATGTACTTTATCAATTTGATTACTATGTTTAGTTAATAGTTCTCCCAATTCAGCTGATGTCACCATTACAATTTTTCCCCTTCTTTAAAAAAGTCAATAGCAGGTTGTGTTGGTGCGGGACGATGTACTCTAAACAGAGAGTAATAATTAACTAAACAAATATTTCAGCTGTAAAGTTTTTTTTTTTTAATTATTATATAATTTCTTCGTTTGAATTTGTCGAAAATACAATTTATTGAAAACACAATTTTTACATTTAGTAAGATTATAAAAGTTAATTCTATTTTTAACTTTATTTTCAGCTTGATATAGTCTATGTTTATAAATATACAGGGGCAGCTGTCAGGATCGCATGTGCTATTTTCATTCGACCATTCGCAATCCTTGAAATGTTCACCATGTCTATTTCTTATTCTTTTCTTATTGTCTACATACTCCAGTTGCGTTTGTATGTTGATGAGCTTAGTTTTATCTACGTCAGAAATTATGTGTGCGAATGATTTTAAAAAGTTGTATATTTCCTTTAAAATCATTGTATGTTAATCTACTGCTATTGTATGCTCATGTGTAGAGTTTGTGAACAATCTTTATTATTTATATGATTTCAGATCTGTTAATTGGCGCTCAGGTAGTTTTTTGGAGCTGGATGGTTTGAGATATAACCCTTTACCCATTGCAATTGATTCCATATATCTATTATGACGGTTAGCTTCCGCTAATTGTTCTTTTCCATTTTTGATAGCATTTACTGCTTTGACAATAGCGGATCCTCCACGTGCTAAACCACCAAGCGCTGGCAATGCTGTTAGTACGGGAATAAGTGGAAGAAATCCTTCAATTTTCGGTACAGATATAACTCTCGATATTATAATGTCTTCTCGCTTTTTCCCTTTAAAATTTGAATGAATAGCCTTTTGAGCTATTTTAACAACATCATTTATATCAAGGGGTTTCTGTTCTTTCAATTGTTTTAAAGTTTTTCTCACAGTAGCTGTGAATAATTTCTTATTACATTTATTCATTTTTCCTTTTCTCATTTTTTTGAATTCTTTCCTTTCTTATTTCTCTGCTCCTTCAAACCTAATCCAAATTTCACTTTAGCTATCATAGCGTTTGTCACAAACCACGGGTTTACACGTTCTTTGAGATCACTATATTTAGCTTTTATTCTTTGCCAGGCCTTTTCAGCTACTATTTGATCTGCTTGATGTCTTGTGTCTGTATCTTTTGATTGTGAGTATGCTATATCGTGTTCTTTACAAGCTGCGTCTAATAAATCTATACCCTTATCTCGTCTTGCTAAACGTTTTTCAAATTTAGTTCCAGGTCCACAAAACTAATAACCAGGTAGATGTAATTCAACAGGTAATTTATTTATTAAATTGTTTACAAATCCTCATCTTACACTGGCTGGGTTTTTGTTTTGACTGTAGATTATAACAAATTTTTTTTATTACTTTTATACCACTTCGCAAAAATAACTGAAATCCAGACGATCTCCTATATACACCAATTTATACGATCACTGCTTCAGTATGGTAATTTTTTGATATTGATTTTGATCTGCTATGTATCTGGGGGGTTACTCCGTAACTCGATTCGAAAAGTAAAAGTTTTCGATAAGTAAATAAAAGCGTACTCTGTAAATCGTTCGAAAGTTTTCATAGGAAAATCAAAAATAAACTTGGCAGCACTTTAAAAAATAAAGAAATTTATAAAAAAAATATCGAAAAACAAAAGAAAACCGAATTCATTAAATATATATGTATGTATATCTCTATATGTATATGTATATCTGTAAGCTAATTATTTTTGTGTCCAGACTCTAACCCCTCCAAATTTTATTCAACTAAATACTGTGTTATAACTGGTGAACTTAATTGTGGATTTCAATCAAGGTGTTTAATTTGGCTACCATTTTTATAGTCTGCCCAAACCTAATAAAAGTTAAAATGTTTAATAACCCCGCGATAGATCGCACTCAAATATTTAGATCTATCTAATCTTACTTTTTTCCAAACTTTAACAGCTCGCTGCGGTGGACCAAGTGAATCCAAATCTGTTCTTAGTTTCTGCCACAGATTATTAGGTTTGTTGCTTGCATCCGGCACTTTTAGATGTCTCTTGGCCAAATCCAGATGCGTCATCATAAAGTCCACAACAGTTTCGTGTTGTCTTTGGTTGGTATATACAATTCTTTTTGACTCACTCCATTGAGATTGTTTAAAATATATTATTTTATGTTTATTTTGCAATGTATTTGTATTAATTTACTTACATTTTAAATTTATTATTAGTTGTCACCAACACAATTGCTAACGAAGAATTTTCGAATATTTACTAAGTTTTTTTTATGCTCGTTTTCGTAATACAGAGTAACAGAATTTTTTGTTCGTACGAAAAAAAAAAGAAAACATTGGTATCACTTTCGAAAAATTTCCGTACTTTCGTACTACAGAGTACAATTTGTTCGAATACGTACATTTTAATTTTCGTATCGAGTTACGGAGTAACCAACCCCCTGCTCACGATTTACTTTATATATGATCACTGGTATATAGGGTTGCCAGTCAAATCATTAGCTTATTACAAACGTTTTTTTTTTTACCAAAGTACAAACTAGTATAAACAAGATCAAACAAGACTGAATTGTTATTTTTTATTGTTTTGTTTATTCTTCGATTTTTTGTTTGTTTTTAGTATTTAATTTTAATTCTTACTTACATATGTGTATGAAAATATTTATATGTCGGACTGAACCCAAACAATTTAAGTTTAGTTAAAATTTTTGTAAAGAATGCAATGAATTTATTTAATTGTAATATTATTAAATAATAATAAATACATATGTTGATAACAATGGATATTTTAACAAAAATTTTTTACACAAAACCAGAATTAACATTTTCTCAGTATTTTGTATGTCCAGATTTTTTTGTTTTGTCCAGCTTTTTAAAACCCAATGTCCAGCTTTTTGCGAATCGGAATCTGGCAATCCTACTGGTATAGCTGGTACAGCTTGTATAGCTTGCTAGTATAGCTGGTATAGCTTGTACAGCTTGTATAGCTGGTACAGCTTGTAAAGCTTGCTAGTATAGCTGGTATAGCTGGTACAGCTTGCTAGTAAAGCCGATACAGCTTGCTAGTATACCTGGTATAGCTGGTACAGCTTGCTAGTATACCTGGTATAGCTGGTACAGCTTGCTAGTATAGCTGGTATAGCTGGTGCAGCTTGCTAGTATAGTGTTTCATACGAAGAGGGATGAAAGTAACGAGAAAAAAATGGTCATAAACTACAGTCAAAACCAAAAAAAAAACCTAATTAGTGTAAGATTGGAAGAGGTTTTGTAAACAACCTAATAAACAAATTACCTGTTGAATTACATCTAGCTGGTTATCAGTTTTGTGGACCTGATACAAAACTTCAAAAACGATTAGCAAGAGGAGACAAAGGAAAAACTTTATTGGATGCAGCTTGTAGAAAGCACGATACAGCGTACTCAAAATCAAAGGATATAGATACAAGCCATCAAGCAGATCGTGATCAGGTATAAATCAGATCGTAAGCAGATATAAAGCAGATCGTGACCAGATAGCAATCAGATCGTAACCAGATATAAAGCAGATCATAACCAGATAGCAAGCAGATCGTGAGCAGATAGCAAGCAGATCATAGCCAGATATAAAGCAGATCATAACCAGATCAAAATCAATATAAAAAATTATTATAATGTCTAAAAATTACCATAATCAAATGTTAGAAGATCTTGTAAAGACAAGAGCTGTTCTAAAGGAAAAGTTAAAAAATATTAAACTGAATCAAATATATAGAGTTAATTTATTAGAAGATACCTTTCAACCAATAACAAAACCACTTAAAAAATCATCGGAAAACTTAAAGATAAACATAAGGATATAGACAACACTATTGATGATGGCGATGATTATGATGATGTAAATGGTGATAATAAAATCATCGGAAAACTTGAACATAAGCATAAGGATATAGACAACACTATTGATGATGATCATTGGAAAACTTGAAGATAAGCATAAGAACATAGACAACACTATTGATGATGATGATTATTATTATGACGTAAATGGTGATAATAAAATCATCGGAAAACTTGATGATAAGGATATAGTGATGACGACGACTATGATGATGTAAATGGTGATAATAGCGATTTTCAGTATGAAAATATGTCAACTGATGACAATGATGATGAAAAAATATGACTATGAACTAGACCTGTATCCAATACATGTATCAAGAACTTGAAAAGAGAACAATGTTTAAAGCTGACGAAAAACTCTCCATTATATGAAAATATTCAAACACTTATTAATAATAAGCAATTGGATAAAATTTATGGTTTTAATCAAGATGTAGACGGAAGTTGGAGAGATGGCAAGGAAAAATTAATATTTAATAGAGATAATACTATGCGGATAGGAAATATGAAATTGAAAATGACGCCAGGATTATTTGAACTAGTATTTCATAAAAAACCTCTCCATTATTCTAAAAATGATTTAAAGAAATATAAAGAGATTTTAATTCATACCAATGCACATAAACGTCGCTATGAACCTAATGAACAAGTGAAAGGAACACGAGCCATCAAATATATACGAATAATTAAACATTTATTTGAAACAACAACAAACATTTTAACAAAAGGCAGTGGTTTAATGCTAAAATTACTAAATAATCTCAAATCAAATTGCATATAGTTGACAGACTACATTTACTTCTTTCACCTGAAGGTGTTGGTTACAACAATCATCGAAACGAAATAATCTCTTTTATCGAAGAACTTAAAGAATCTAACATAATTTATTAGAAATTTAGAAAGAAATGTCTTATATTAATAAAATTGGAAACAATTTTAATAAATATAATCATAAGCACAAAAAAAAATGTAACCAAAAAAAATATAACACAAATTTATGATGATCTAGCTGATCAAATAAATAATTTAAACATTGAGGGATAACATGTTTATCTAAAACAAGACAATGACAAAAAAATAAAAATAAAATAGACAAAACCAAAAACGTAGATTGATATCAGGTATAAAGTAGATCGTGAGCAGATATAAAACAGATAGGGATCAGATATAAAGCAGATCGGGATCATATATAAAGTAAATCGTCATCAGATACATAGCATATCAGAATCAATATCAAAAAATTACCATACTGAAACAGTGATCGTATAAATTGGTGTATACAGGAGATCGTCTTGATTTCAGTTATTTTTGCGAAGAGGTATAAAAGTAAAGAAAAAAAATTTGTTATAATCTACAGTCAAATCAAAAACCCAGCCAGCGTAAGATGAGAAGAGGATTTGTAAACAACTTAATAAATAAATTACCTGTTGAATTACATCTACCTGGTTATTAGTTTTGTGGACCTGGTACAAAACTTGAAAAACGTTTAGCAAGAGGAGATAAGGGTATAGATTTATTAGACGCAGCTTGTAAAGAATACGATAATGCATACTTACAATCAAAAAATACAGACACAAAACATCAAACAGATCAAATAGTAGCTGAAAAGGCCTGGCAAAGAGTAAAAGCTAAATATCGTAATATCAAAGAACGTGTAAACGCGTGGTTTGTGACAAACGCTATGAAAGCTAAAGTGAAATTTGGATTAGGTTTGAAGGAGCAGAGAAATAAGAAAGGAAAGAATTCAAAAAAATGAGAAAAGGAAAAATGAATAAATGTAATAAGAAATTATTCACAGCTACTGTGAGAAAAACTTTAAAACAATTGAAAGAACAGATGAATGATGTTGTTAAAATAGCTCAAAAGCTAGAAGACATAATACCGAAAATTGGAGGATTTCTTCCACTTATTCCCGTACTAACAGCATTGTCAGCGCGTGGTGGTTTAGCAAGTTGAGGATCTGCTATTGTCAAAGCAGTAAATGCTATCAAAAATGGAAAAGAACAATTAGCGGAAGCTAACCGTCATAATAGGAGGTCGCCGTGGTGTAGTAGGTAGTGTGTTGGCTTACTATTCGTAAAGCCAGGGTTCGTACCCCAGGTCAGACATCAAAAATGAAATATGAAAAAAAAAATATTTCTTCGGCGACTTCCTCTCAGCAGATTTCTGGCAAAAACTCTGAGAGTAAAATAAACTGCCATGAAAAAGTTTCTCAAAAATCTGTCGTTCGGAGTCGACTTTAAACTGTAGGTCCCGCCACTCACGTATAAAATTAACGCACACAACATGAGTGGTGTGAGAAGCTAGGCCGTAATCCTGACTGAAGGGTTGTAATGACCTATGTATATATGTATGTATGTATGTAACCGTCATAATAGATATATGGAATCAATTGCAATGGGTGAAGGGTTATATCTCAACCCATATAAAACTGGATATGGTCTCTACTATACTCGAGCTCCAAAAAACTATTAGATAACCTACCTAAGCGCCCATTAACAGATCTGAAATCATATAAAAATTAAAGACCATCAACTGCATACAATAGCAGTAGATTAACATACAATGATTTTAAAGGAAATACACAACTTTTTAAAATCATTCTCACACATAATTGCTGACGTAGATAAAACTAAACTCATCAACATACAAACACAACTGGAGTATGTAGACAACCTGAAGAGAATAAGAAATAGACATGGTGAACATTTCGAGGATTGCGAATGGTCGAACGAAAATAGCACATGCGGTCCTGACACCTGCCCCTGTATATTTTATAAACATAGACTATATCAAGCTGAAAATTAAGTTAAAAATATAATTAATTTTTATAATCTTACTAAATATAAAAATTGTGTTTTCAATAAATTGTAATTTTCGATAAATTCAAACGAAGAAATTATATAATAAATGAAAAAAAAAACTTAACTACATCTGAAATCTTTGTTTAGTTAATTATTACTCTCTGCTCAGAGTTCATCGTCCAGCACCAACACAACCTGCTATTGACTTTTTTAAAGAAGGGGAAAATGGTAATGGTGACATCAGCTGAATTGGAAGAACTATTAACAAAACATAGTAATCAAATTGATAAAGAACATATAGATTTATTTTTAAGTATTATCAATGAACTAAGGCTATGCAACATTAGTAAAATAAGTAATCCATTTTTATGTATTAATAATGTCATACATTTGTATTATTGTGAAAGAATTTATTCAGAATCTTTTGACATTTGCAGATGCCAAACATTTTATGAAAAATATTTGTTAACACTTAAGCTAATTAATCAGTATAAACGAATGTTTAACTATTATTATATTCTATAGATATATGTATTGTATTGTACAAAATAACAAAATCTGATATAAAATATACATACCTAAGAAAAAAAAATCTGATAAAATAAAAAACTAATTTGTTTTAATTAATCTCATTATTGTATAATTTTATTTATTTAATTGTATAATTTTATTTTATTAAATTAAATTAATTAAATACTTAAAACAAGTCTATTTATACTCTGGGATGTTATAAATCAATCAGTAAATTCTATTATGCAAAAACAGATATTCTACTTATGCGTGAAAAAAAACCGCAGGCACAACTATACATTTCTTTCTTATCAATTTAAAATTAAAAATCTTTCTAATTAACTCATACAAAAAATAAAAAACACACAACAACCATATAAGTGTTCATCCCATTACTATTTGTTCAACATTTGACTGTCATAAAATGTGTCAACATTTGACCGGCATGAAATAAAAAACAACCACACAACCAACCTACGCTTTCTTATCACATTTAAGATTAAAGATCCTTCTAATTAACTCATACAAAAAATAAAAAACACACAAGAACAATACAGGTGTTCATCCCTTTCTTATCACATTTAAAATTAAAGATCCTTCTAATTAACTCATACAAAAAATAAAAAACAACCACACAACCAACATACCCTTTCTTATCAGTTTATATTTCTATTTCTTCAAAATTTGACTGTCATAAAATGTGTCAACATTTGACCGTCATAAAATAAAAAATAACTACACAACCAACCTACCCTTTCTTATCAGTTTATATTTCTATTTCTTCTACAATTGAGTATGATAAAACGTGAGATGAATTTTTTATCACAAAAAAAAAATCGATCATGCAGGTGTTCATCCCTTTGTTATCACATTTAAAATTAAGGATCCTTCTAATTAACTCATACGAAAAATAAAAACACACAACAACCATACAGGTGTTCATCCATTTCTTATCACATTTAAAATTAAAGATCCTTCTAATTAACTCATACAAAAAATAAAAAACAACCACACAACCAACCTACCCTTTCTTATCAGTTTATATTTCTATTTCTTCAACATTAAATCAACAAAAAATAAAAAAAACAACCACACACTTTAAAAATGTTGCAAACCTATCGACTAACCGACTGTAGCGTAGGCATGAGCCAAATTTTGTATGGAATAAGTGGTCCCGAAACCCCATAAACATACTACTGTAGTCTACGATGATTTTGAGTGTATTCTAGAGACAATTAATATTAAAAATTCAGCTAATGTTAAATCAATACAAAAACATATTCCATTTGCTTATAGTTATTACAGCAAATGTTCATTTAACAGTAGTTTAGATAAATTTAACATGTACAGTGGTATTGATGCACCAAAACATTTCTTCGCAAATTTAGTTAAAGATTGTACAGATTTATATGTGAATTACTTAAGTATCGTGAAACCAATGAATACCTTAACACCTCCTCAACAGATTAGACAGAAAGGGGATACAATTTGTCACATTTGCAAAATAAAAATTATCTCCTGTAGAGCGAGTAGCCGACCGTTTTGACTTAACAGGTGAATATAGAGGACCAGCACATAACAAATGTAATTTAGAGTATCAAATAGCAAAATGTATTCCCATATTCTTTCATCATATGATTGTCATTGTTCGTACGTGAACTCTCTTCTATTGAAGGTGATATAAATGTAATTCCCGTAAACAAAGAAGTATATGTATCTATAACGAAAAAGATTAATGTAGATGCAAAAAATACTATAGAACTGCGTTTTCTAAATTCTTGTCGGTTTATGCCATCAAGTTTAGAAAAACTAGCAGGATATTTGTCACATAATAATCTGTTAACAGTAAAATCAAGTTATCAAACTCCCAATGAATTTAGTTTAATGAAACGTAAAGGTGTCTTTCCATATGACTATCTAGATTCAGTCAACCGTCTTGAAGAAACAGGAATACCACCCCGATCATGTTTCTTTAATAAACTTACTAATGAGTCATGTATTGTAGATGATTATGAACACGCTGAAAAAGTTTGGAATACATTCAAATGTAAGAAACTTTTAGATTATCTTCTATTATATTTAAAAGTTGATGTCCTATTGTTTTTGTGATGTATTTTTTTTTTTTTTTTTTTTGCCTGTTCTTTTATTTTTTTATTTTTTATTTATTTACTTCATGTTTTATTCAACTTGTATTAGGTTTACTATTTAAAATTATAACAATAAATATCGAAATAATATCAAAATTAAAATAAAATAAAAAAAGAAACTAAAATTTTTAATTCATTACTATTTATTAATTACTAGTTCCGCGAAGCAATATAGCTTGTCTGCAGAAGTATTAAATAAATAGGTTTTGCCACTAAAAGTGATATTTATAAATAGAATAAAAAAATAAATAAAAAGTAAATAATAAAATACTAACTAAATGGAAAAAAAAGTGAAAATTATACAAAATAAAATGAAATAACATAAGTTAATCTTGCGAGCTTACGAAAAAGTTTTTCAAAATTTTTTCTTTTTTGTTTGTACTGAATATTTAAAAGTTCTATTGGTAACGTATTGAAAATTTTTGGCAGAGTTACTTCTAATGTGTTTTTGCCGTAATTATTATGGAAGCTACCAGTTTTAAATCTACCTCTCGCTCTTCGCCTCGTGTTGTGCTGATGATCAATCTTTTTGAGAAACCTTGAATCATTATAGAATTCTGTTGCTAATGTTGTATAAAAAATAGATTTAATATTTAATATACGCTGCTCCTTTGCTAGGCTACTATTTTGAACTGTATTGTTGACTATTCTGTTGTTGTTATTGAGGTATCTGGATCCATTGGCGATATTATTATTGTTGTTGTAGTTGTGGGTACTAATATTGTTGCTATTGGTACTGTTATGACTGTCATTGTTGTAGATTCTGTTGCTGTTGTTTGTGTAGATGTTGTGCAAGAAGTTGTTGGTATCGATAATGTTGATCCTATGGTTGTTACTGTGTATGTTGTAGGTATTGATAATGTTATTTGTATGGTTATTAAAATTGTTGTTGCTGTTGTTGATGATGCTGCTGTTGTTGTTAATGAAGCTGTTGTTGCTAACTATGTTGTTGCTGACCATGCTATTATTATTGATGATGTTGCTCGCAGTGTAATTATTATTGTTTATGTTTAAGCGTTGATTTTTTTTTAGAATTTTTAATAGTCGATCCTGAGTTTTTTGTAGTAATCTACAGTGGGTAGCACTTCCCCATGCTGCAATCCCATGCCTAATGTGCGACTCTGCAATTGCGAAATACGCCTGCCTTAATACATCATAGATGGCACAATTGCTTAGATGATATAGCATGTAGGCGGCTTTCCTCAGCTTCTTTTGGAGATAACCGACATGCATATTCCATTTAAATTTATTATCAACGTAGCCTCCCAGATATTTGTAAGATGTCACAAGTTCTATTAGCGTGACGCATGTATCATTGTTGCTGCTGCTATTATGCAGACAATTTGTGTCATGAAACTTAATTACAACGTTAGAGTCAGTAAAATTTGGTGGTTTTATATGCATAACTTTTGTTTTTTGGGCGTTTATGATAAGACCGTTATCGTGACACCATTTGGATGCAATATTTAATTGGCTCTGCATTACCTCTGTAGCATCTTGGATAGACTCACTCGATACCACAATTGCTGTATCATCAGCGTATGCAAAAGTTTGGCTATTATGCAAAGCGTTGAGCATGTCATTAGCATACAGTATATAGAGAATTGGCCCGAGTTTGGATCCTTGTGGCACTCCACAATCTATTCGTACTTCTTCGCTTAGTTCATTATTTATTTTTACTCGATATGACCTACATTCAGGATAGTTTTTAAACCACAGTAAAGTATTACCTCTAATACCGTTTCTTTCTAGAATTGGAAGGAGTTTGGTATGTGACAGAGTGTCAAAGGCTTTACTGAAATCAATGAACAATACAAGGCAATGTTTTTTATTACTTAAGCAGTTATTTATATAATTAGCAAAATTTCCTAATAGATTGTTAATATTTTTTCCCTTTTGGAAGCCAAATTGATTACTATTCATTATATTGAATTTTTTTATGAAATTATTTAGTCTTCTAACCACTACTTCCTCCAGAATCTTCTCTAACACAGGTAAAATTGAAATTGGCCTATAGTTATTATAGTCTGATTTCGTTCCACTTTTATATATTGGCCTTATTATAGATGTTTTCAACATTTTTGGCACCATAGCATTATTCAGGCTTGAATTTACTAGTTTAGTTATTGTAGGAGTTAAGATTACAGCATTATTCTTGATGTCTTTTGTTCGTATTCCATCGAGTCCAGCACTTTTTTTAATGTTTAAATTGTTCAGTATATTAAATATTTCCTGTTCATTAGTGTTTTCCATAAAAATTGAATTTTGTGTTGTAATTTCTACATTGTGTATGGTTTTAATGTTACATTTGTGAATTATTTTATTTACATTTTCCTTGAGGTTTGTCGCAAAGTTCTTTAAAATACTTGTAATGTTATCATTTGTAAAATTTTGTAAGATGTTGTCATCTATACTTTTTGATTTTTTTCCAATTATTTCATTAATGATTTCCCATGTAACGCGTATGTTATTTCTATTTTCTATGAATTTATTCCTATAATAGTTATTTTTCACGTAGATAATTTCTCTATTTAAAGAGTTTCTATATTTTTTGTAATTATTTTCATAAAGTTTATTATTTTGCCATTTTTTGTAAAGTTTATCACGTATATCACATTTTTTATAATATTTTCGTTTATCCACTGACTTTGTGTTCTTGGTTTGCTTATCTTGTTTTTTGTCTTTGACGATTTTTCGTAAATTTCTGCAAATTTAGTAATAATTTCCATACAAATGTCATTAGTGTTTGTCTTTTGTTGAATAAGAACATTCCAATTTGTTTCATTTATTAGTTTATTAACTTTATTATTATTTAACTCTACCCGTTTATAGACATTTTCCGATCTCTGACTTCTTTTTACATCATCGATACAGTAGAAAAGAGAATAATGATCTGATATTGTTGTTGTTACAACTCCAGCATACGTGTTCGAACCTGTTTGTTTATTTTTTACGAAGAAATGGTCAATACATGTACTTGATTTTCTGATTATATCTTCACATGTAACTTCTTGTATCATACATTGTAATCCGTTTGACATAATCATATTCAAATAGTTTGTTGTTGTAATGTTGTCTCTTAAAATATCAATGTTTATGTCTCCAACCTCTATTACTTCTTGTTTTTTGTTTATTTTGTTTATTGTTATATCAAGTTCTTCAATGAAAACATTGACGTTAAGAGAAGGCGGTCGGTAAATTGAGATAAGTGAAAGCATTTTCTTGTTGATATTTAAATCTAATCGTATATGTTCGAATGATTGGCTAGGTGAAGCAATTTTAGTATAAGTGTGAGTATTTCTGATATAAACTGCAACACCACCTCCACCTATGTTGTTACCAGCATTGTCTTTTCTATTTAAAAAAATACAATTAATTTGAAAATTTCCACAAGGTTTGTAAAAACATTTACAATTTAGACCCCTGTCAATATTATACTACACCAGGTTTATCCTGGGATGCAATGTTGAAAAGAACTGAAATTGAGTTGGAATTATTAACAGATACCAACATGTACAATTTCGTTGTGCGGGGTATTAGGGGAGGTATTGTTCAATGCAGGAAGCGACATGTGACAGCTAATAATAAATACGTTAGTGACTATAATTCAGCAAAAGAATCAAATTATCTAATGTATTTAGATGTAAATAATTTATATGGTTATGCAATGTCTCAATATCTCCCCTATAAAAATTTTAAATGGCTTGACAACTGTAAAGACTTCGATTTAACTACTGTAGAATAAGATTCAGAATTTGGTTATATTATATAAGTAGATGTGGAATATCCAACTGTATTGCACTATCACCATAGTTATTTTCCATTCTGTGCAGAAAATAAGAAAATTGAGAATATGAAACATAGAAAATTAATAACAGACTTAAATGACAAAAACAATTACATAATACATTATCGCAATCGTCAGCAATGCATTCAACATGGTTTAATTTTTAAGAAAATTCATAGAATTCTACAATTTAATCAATCGAATTAGTTAAAAAAATATATTGATGTAAATAACCATCACAGAACATTAGCTAAAAACACATTTGAACAAAATTTTTTCAAATTACTCAATAATGCTGTCTATGGCAAGACTACACAAAATGTCGATAAGAGAAAAGACATCAAAATAGTAATTGGATGGGATAATAGAAGAAATCGATTAGGAGCCAGATCACTAATTGCGAAACCAAATTTTCATAGTTGTATTGTAATTACTGAAGAAATGGTTGCTGTTGAAATAAGTAGAATACGAACAGAATATAATAAACCCATATATATTAGTTTTTCTGTTCTAGAACTATCGAAATGGAAAATGTATAATTTTCATTACGATTATATGAAGCCAAAATATCTTGATAATATTAATCTCTGCTATATGGATACCGATTCATTTATATATGATGTGAGAACAAATGATATATATGATGATATTAGAAATGATATTCCAACACATTTCGATACATCTGTTTATTCTAAAGAAAATGTTTATAATTTCCCCTTGAAGAATAAAAAAGTATTGGGAATGCTGAAAGATGAATGTAATGGAGAAGTTATTAGGGAATCCATTAGTTTACGAGCTAAAATGTATTCTGTTAAAATAGATAGAGTAGACAAAGAAATAAAAAAATTTAAGGCGTTAAAAATAGTGTAACTGCTAGACTAAGTATTAATGATTTTAGAAAATGTCTACTAGAGAAAAAGCTCTATCATGATTCTACGTATATGTTTAGATCTAAGATTCATCAAGTATATACACAATAGTAGTATGTTTTTGTATGTTTGGGACCACTTATTCCATACAAATTTAGGAGCATGCCTACGCTACAGTCGGTAGTGTCGGTTAGTTGATAGGTTTGTAACATGTAATGTGTATGATCGCTTTTTTTTGTGATAATAAATAACATCGTATACCTAAATAGAAACATGATTGTACATGTTCATTTTATTTATATTACTTTACAGACGAATGATTGGACGACAGAATGATTGTGTGCACGTTATTTTGACATAATAATTGTTGAAGAAATAGAAATATAGTTGTACGTGGTGTTGTTGTTGTGTTAGAAGGATCTTTAATTTTAAATGTGATAAGAAAGGGATGTACACCTGTATGGTTGTTTTTATTTTTTTATGTTATAGGGATCTGTAATTTTAAACCGATAAGAATGTCCTGTCACGTGTTGCTCATGATCAAATGTTGAAAAAATAGAAAAGGGATGATTTTTGGGAATATTTTGGCAACAAATATTCATACGTCAGCACATCTAATTTTTGGCAATATAGAAAAAAATCATAAGGACTAAAACGTTACAAGACTTTTGTTAAATGCTGATACGCCCCTGCTTAACTTCAGTTATTTTTATTTACTTATTTTGCTTTAAATTGTTTTCATATTTAATGCTCTTTATTTCTTGCTTAGCAACAGTTCAATTTATATTTACATACAGGCATACATACATACATACTTACAATCTCCACAATACTGTTCATACATGTAAATGTTCGAAGTTGGAGACTTATGTTCGAAAGTGTCTTCTTACTTAGTAAATAAGTATGTATGCATGTATGTAAATACATTACATTAAATAAGATCAATAATAATTATTGTAACTTTGCTTTACATTTTGAAACATAAATTTATTTAGTATTAAATTTGCATTATAATAAAGAGGTTCCAATCGGGAACAAATATTTGAAAATTATAGTGCGTTTATATTTAAAAAAGTAGCATTTAGCTTGTAAAAAATATTACAGGCTCGAAACATAGGTGACCCCGACGTGATACTTTAAAAGATCAACATCAATTCGGATATTGATAGATATCGCGTAATCTTTCTTGAAGATCAATATTAATTCGAAAATTGATAATTCGTTTGCCGTCGGCATATTTAAATAATTTTAAAAAAATTAGTATCAATTCGGATACTAGTTTGTCTTGTTTTTTCGGTTAAAGGCTAAAAGAAAATTTCGTAAATTAATATAAATTTGTATATTAATAACTAAGACTTTTTTGCTATTCGTCGGTTTAACAATAAAATTAAATAAAAAAGTCAAAAAATAATGGTGAAGGATCTTCTAATTCTGGTGAAGCAGATAAGTCGGTGAATTTGTTGCCCTATTTTTCCAAGACTGCTGTTTCGCTGAAAAAACTAGAAGACCTAAATAAAAACCTTACGCATTCACAGCTTAAGGAATATGATGATGCAGAGCTGTCTGCCCGTTTGGAATACGTCGAAAAAATCAACAAATGCTACGAAGAGGCACAAGCCATAATAGGGCAGTATGAATGCAGTGCATCGGATACCAGTGGCAGTGTGGTTTTTATGTCATTGTATTTCGAAGTGAAAGCTAAGTTAACCCGTCAAATCGCTGAGGTTCGCAGAACTGATTCCAACCAACGTTCGTCAACATTTCGCCAATTTTCTCTCGATGAGTCACCGTCTCACGCAACATCGCGTAGAACCAAGGTTCCAGAAATCCAATTGCCGAAATTCCATGGTTCATATTCAGAGTGGCATAATTTCTTCGCATTATTCTCGACTAGTATAAATGATAATAGTAACTTGAGTAAATTGGAAAAGTTTCATTACTTACGTGTAAATTTGGAAGGTGTTGCCCTAGACACAATTGCGTCGCTTGAATTGAAAGAAGCTAACTACGACGAAGCCATGGTATTGTTAAAAAATCGTTTTGACAAAAAGCTGCTACATTTTCAAATGCATATAAAGGGGCTCTTTGCATTAAGCAGTGCTGAAAGTGGGTCTGCTGCTGATTTGCGTCGATTTAGTGACAGTTTTAATGCACATTTCCGTGCTATGCAAACTATTGGAAATCAACAGCAAATTACCGATGGTTTATTGATCCATTTGGTAACAATGCATGTTCATGTTTCTATCGCATCTCAAAATAAATGGTGCTTTTTCTGTGACTCTAAAGATCATTTCATCAGTAATTGTTCGAGATTTTTGAATTTATCACCCTCTTTACGTAAAAAATTTATAATTATGCCTTAATTGTTTGCGGATAGGTCATATGCTTAAAAGTTGTACTTCTGGTTGCTGCCGTCAGTGTTCCTCAAAGCACCATACATTGTTGCACATTGATAGTACTCCCACAGATAATCTCGTCGCTTCATCCGTGGTTACCAGCCCTGTTCAAACGGTGCTTATTTCGTCCAATGATGCACAAGCAAAAATAACATCAGCGTCCACTACAACCGTTTTCCTCGCAACAGCTGTAGTGATGGTCAAAAATAGTTTTGGAATTTTTGCACCTTGTCGCGCAATACTCGACTCGGCATCCCAACTTAATCTAATAACAAACCGATTTGCAAATTTTTTAAATATGAAGTGTGAAAGGACATTCGCAAGTATCTCTGGAATCGGTGATGGTAATTTGACTATTGATAAATCAGTTGATATATTAATCAAGTCCAGGAACGGAAATTATTCAACATCATTGACGGCTATGAGTCCAGCATTATTTCCAACAGGTCAGAGTGGAAAATCCCTAACAATATAAAGCTCGCTGATCCCTCATTTGATAGATGTGGTCGTATCGATATTTTAATTGGCGCCGAATTGTTTTTTGAATTAATGTCAGTTGGACAAATTAAATTGGCTGAAAACTTGCCTATGTTACAAAAAACATTATTAGGTTGGGTAGTTGCTGGCGGTAATATTCGTTCTAATCATTCCTGGTCATTAACAGTTAGTTCCAAAGTAAAACATGATGATGAATTGTGCTCTGTAGTAAAAAACTTTTGGAAAGTGGAGAATAATTTTGGTAGCTGTAGCTCGTTTTCTGAGGAGGAAATTTTCTGCGAGAATTATTTCCTAAAAAAAATGGTTCGCTTCGATTGTGGTTCATTATCCGTTCGTTTGCCTGAAATAGATGGAAGTGGTAGGCATAAGCTTGGTGACTCTTATCAGCGTGCTTTACAACGTTTTAAAGGTTTAGAAAGAAAATTCAGAAGAAATCCCGATATGAGGATGCAATATGCAAAATTTATGGCTGAGTATATATCGTTGAACCATATGTCTTTAATTTCTTCACAGGTTTCCCAGAAAACATATTTTCTCCCACACCATTGTGTGTATAAGCTGGACAGCACATCAACCAAATTAAGAGTTGTTTTTGATGGTTCTGCAAAAACAACAACTGGGTTGTCTCTTAATGATATTTTGTATAAAGGTCCAACTATACAGCAAATTGTTCAGTACACTTCTGCGTTTTCGATGCTTCAAAGTTGTTCTTAGTGGATTCATCTGCAAGATCTATAGGTGTGTTCGTGTTTCTTATCCAGATAATTATCTACAATGTATTCTATGGAGAGAAAACGAAGAAGATGAAGTCAAAACTTATTCATTGGATACAGTTACGTATGGTACACGTCCTGCAGCATTCCTGGCTATTCGAGCAATTCATCAATTGGCACATGAAGAGGAAACAAATTTTCCCGTGGGTGCAAAGGTCATAAAGCGTGATTTTTATGTGGACGATATGTTGTCCGGTGGTGATTCTGTTGAGGAGGTGCGAATAATTCAAAAACAGGTCGCAGCCTAGCTAAAGCTTGGAAATTTTGTAATAAGAAAGTGGTGCTCAAACGTTCCAGCCGTTTTAGAGGACACGCGGCCAGAACAATGCGAGCCACTTTTAAAATTTAGTGATGGTACCGATATCACTAAAACACTTGGCCTGATTTATCATCCCAAAGCAGACAATTTGATTTTTTCATTTAATGCTGTTGATGATTGCAAAGTTGTTACGAAGTGCTCTATTTTATCGTCCATTGCCCGTTTGTATGACCCACTAGGTTTAACTGGTCCAATTATCACTAGAGCAAAAATATTTGTGCAACATTTATGGAAGTTGGGGCTACAGTGGGACGAAAGCCTTTCCCAGTTTTTATATTCATCTTGGCTCAAATATATTTCACAGTTTGATTCCATTGAGTATTTTAAATTTTCTCGATGTGTTTTGAAGTCAAACAAGAATGTCCAAGTACATGCCTTTTTTGATGCCAGTCTGGTAGCATATGGGGCATGTGTTTATATAAGATCACAATCTGAAAATATTGTTAAAGCATCATTGTTATGCTCTAAGTCTAGAGTTGCACCCCTTAAATCTTTGACGATTCCGAAACTTGAGCTTTCTGCGGCGTGTCTCCTAACAGAACTTGTGGATGAAGTTGTAAAAACACTACCTTATGATTGCGATGTACATTGCTGGTCAGATTCAATGGTCGTACTTTAGTAGTATGTTTATGTACCTTCTAGGTCACTTATTCCATACAAAATTTGGTGCATGCCTGCTTCTTCTTGTTCCTTTATTTTGCATTGCTTTTTAAACGAATGATTGGACGGACAGAATGAGTGTGTGCGTAACATGTAATGCGTATGATCGTTTTTTAATAGTAAATTCTTGGCACGTATTATCATACTCAATGCTGAAAAAATAGAAAAGGGATCTGCACCAATATAGTTGTTGTGTGTTTTTTATTTTTTTTTGTATATTTAATTAGAAGGATCTTTAATTTTAAATGTGATAAGAAAGAGTAGGTTGCGTAAGTGCGGGACGATGTACTCAGAACAAAGAGTAATAATTAACTAAACAAAGATTTCAGATGTGGTTAAGTTTTTTTTTTGTCATTTATTATATCATTTCTTCGTTTGAATTTATTGAAAATTACAATTTATTGAAAACACAGTTTTTACATTTAGTAAGATTATAAAAATTAATTATATTTTTAGCTTCAATTTCAGCTTGATATAGTCTATGTTTATAAAATATACAGGGGCAGGTGTCAGGACCGCATGTACTGTTTTCATTCGACCATTCGCAATCCTCGAAATGTTCACCATGTCTATTTCTTATTCTTTTCAGGAGTATGTAGTCCAGTTGTGTTTGTATGTTGATGAGTTTAGTTTTATGTACGTCAGAAATTATGTGTGAGAATGATTTTAAAAAGTTGTATATTTCCTTTAAAATCATTGTGTGTTAATCTACTGCTATTGTATGCTCATGTGCAGAATATGTGAATAATCTTTAATATTTATATGATTTCAGATCTGTTAATGGACGCTTAGGTAGGTTATCTAATAGTTTTTTGTAGGTGGACTATAGTAGAGACCATATCCAGTTTTATATGGTTTGAGGTACAACCCTTTACCCATTGCAATTGATTCCATATATCTATTATGACGGTTAGCTTCAGCCAATTGTTCTTTTCCATTTTTGGTAGCATTTACTGCTTTAACAATAGCGGATCCTCCACTTGCCAAACCACCAAGCGCTGACAATGCTGTTAGTACGGGAATAAGTGGAAGAAATCCTCCAATTTTCGGTACAGGTATAACTCTCGGTATTATAATGTCTGCTCGCTTTTTCCCTTTAAAATTTGAATGAATAGCCTTTTGAACTATTTTAACAGCATCATTTATATCAAGGGGTTTCTGTTCTTTCAATTGTTTTAAAGTTTTTCTCACAGTAGCTGTGAATAATTTCTTATTACAGTTATTCATTTTTCCTTTTCTCATTCTTTTTGAATTTTTTCTTTTCTTATGTGTCTGCTCCTTCAAACCTAATCCAAATTTCACTTTAGCTTTCATAGCGTTTGTCACAAACCACGCGTTAGCACGTTCTTTAATATCACTATCTTTAGATTTAACTCGTTGCCAGGCTTTTTCAGCTAATATTTGATCTGCTTGATGTCTTGTGTCTATATCTTTTGATTGTGAGTATGCAATATCATGCTCTCTACCAGCTGCATCCAATAAATTTATACCTTTATCTCCTCTTGCTAAACGTTTTTCAAGTTTTGTACATAGTCATTTTATATACGAACGGACGTGTTCAAATTGTGCTCCGATAAATTGTGAATCTAATAGGTCTTTTTTAATAGATTTAATATTTATTTTGTTTACCTTGGTTTTCGAATTAATGTTGTGTATTTTAATAACATCTAATTAATTCCAACTTTATTAAACAAAATCAAGAAACAAAAAGAAAAAAATAACAAACAACAATCTAAAAAATAAAAATAACAATCGTAAAAATATAAAAGAGCAAAGCAACTTACAGTGCACAACAACAGCTGGTATAGCAGGTATAGCAGGTATAGCTGGAATAGCAGGTATAGCAGGTATAGCCGGAATAGCTGGTATAGCTTGTATAGCAGGTATAGCTGGTATAGCAGGTATAGCAGGTATAGCAGGTATAGCTGGTATAACAGGTATAGCAGGTATAGCTGGTATAGCTGGTATAGCAGGTATAGCAGGTATAGCTGATATAGCTGATATAGCTGGTATAGCAGGTATAGCAGGTATAGCTGGTATAGCAGGTATAGCAGGTATAGCTGGAATAGCTGGTATAGCTGGTATAGCAGGTATAGCAGGTATAGCAGGTATAGCTGGTATAGCAGGTATAGCAGGTATAGCTGGTATAGCTGATATAGCTGGTATAGCTGATATAGCTGGTATAGCAGGTATAGCTGGTATAGCTGGTATAGCTGATATAGCTGGTATAGCTGGTGTAGTGTTTCATGCGAAGAGGTATGAAAGTAATGAAAAAAATGGTTATAAACTACAGTAAAAAGAAAAACACCTAATCAGTGTAAGATTGGAAGAAGATTTGTAGACAACTTAATAAACAAATTATATGTTGAATTACATCCACCTGTTTATCAGTTTTGTGGACCTGATACAAAACTTCAAAACGAATAGCAAGAATAAAGGAAATAAAGGAATAATTTATTGGATGTAGATTGTAGAAAGCACGATATAGCGTACTCAAAATCAATGGATATAGACACAAGCCATCAAGCAGATCGTGATCAGGTATAAATCAGATCGTGACCAGATAGCAAGCAGTTCGTGATCAGATATAAAGCAGATCGTAATCAGATACAAAGCAGATCATAATCAGATACAAAGCAGATCGTGATCAGATGTAAAGTAGATCGTGATCAGATACAAAGCAGATCAAAATCAATATCAAAAAATTAACATACTGAAATCATATAAATTGCTGTATATATAGGAGATCGTCTTGATTTCAGCTATTTTTGCGAAGAGGTATAAAAGTAACGAAAAAAAATTGTTATAATCTAGGGTCAAAACAAAACCTCAGCCAGTGTAAGATGAGAAGAGGATTTGTAAACAACTTAATAAATAAAGTACCTGTTGAATTACATCTACCTGGTTATCAGTTTTGTGGACCTGGTACAAAACTTGAAAAACGTTTAGCAAGAGGAGATAAGGGTATAAATTTATTAGACGCAGCTTGTAGAGAGCACGATATTGCATATTCACAATCAAAAGATATAGACACAAGACATCAAGCAGATCAAATATTAGCTGAAAAAGCCTGGCAACGAGTTAAATCTAAAGATAGTGATATTAAAGAACGTGCTAACGCGTGGTTTGTGACAAACGCTATGAAAGCTAAAGTGAAATTTGGATTAGGTTTGAATGAGCAGACACATAAGAAAAGAAAAAATTCAAAAAGAATGAGAAAAGGAAAAATGAATAACTGTAATAAGAAATTATTCACAGCTACTGTGAGAAAAACTTTAAAACAAGTGAAAGAACAGAAACCCCTTGATATAAATGATGCTGTTAAAATAGCTCAAAAGGCTATTCATTCAAATTTTAAAGGGAAAAAGCGAGCAGACATTATAATACCGAGAGTTATACCTGTACCGAAAATTGGAGGATTTCTTCCACTTATTCCCGTACTAACAGCATTGTCAGCGCTTGGTGGTTTGGCAAGTGGAGGATCCGCTATTGTTAAAGCAGTAAATGCTACCAAAAATGGAAAAGAACAATTGGCTGAAGCTAACCGTCATAATAGATATATGGAATCAATTGCAATGGGTAAAGGGTTGTACCTCAAACCATATAAAACTGGATATGGTCTCTACTATAGTCCACCTACAAAAAACTATTAGATAACCTACCTAAGCGTCCATTAACAGATCTGAAATCATATAAATATTAAAGATTATTCACATATTCTGCACATGAGCATACAATAGCAGTAGATTAACATACAATGATTTTAAAGGAAATATACAACTTTTTAAAATCATTCTCACACATAATTTCTGACGTACATAAAACTAAACTCATCAACATACAAACACAACTGGAGTATGTAGACAACCTGAAAAGAATAAGAAATAGACATGGTGAACATTTCGAAGATTGCGAATGGTCGAATGAAAACAGTACATGCGGTCCTGACACCTGCCCCTGTATATTTTATAAACATAGACTATATCAAGCTGAAATTGAAGCTAAAAATATAATTAATTTTTATAATCTTACTAAATGTAAAAACTGTGTTTTCAATAAATTGTAATTTTCAATAAATTCAAACGAAGAAATGATATAATAAATGACAAAAAAAAAAACTTAACCACATCTGAAATCTTTGTTTAGTTAATTATTACTCTTTGTTCAGAGTACATCGTCCCGCACTTACGCAACCTACTCTTTCTTATCACATTTAAAATTAAAGATCCTTCTAATTAAATATACAAAAAAATAAAAAACACACAACAACTATATTGGTGCAGATCCCTTTTCTATTTTTTCAGCATTGAGTATGATAATACGTGCCAAGAATTTACTATTAAAAAACGATCATACGCATTACATGTTACGCACACACTCATTCTGTCCGTCCAATCATTCGTTTAAAAATCAATGCAAAATAAAGGAACAAGAAGAAGCAGGCATGCACCAAATTTTGTATGGAATAAGTGACCTAGAAGGTACATAAACATACTACTTACTTTCTTGGCTTCAGCCTTCAAATTATAATATCTTCGTTTCCAACAGGGTCTCTCAAATACAAACAATCACAAATAAGATGAAGTGCCACTATGTTCCAACAAACCTTAATCCTGCAGATATACTTTCAAGAGGCTCATCACCTAAGGCATTACTCAATTCTACATTATGGAGCAATGGTCCTGATTTTCTGTGTCTTGAATCTTCAAAATGGCCTTCCAATATGGAATTTTAGACGGAGTTACCTGAAAGACGTCGAAAAATACTAGCTACAGCTTCTTTAACTGATTTTGCATTGCAGTGTAAGTACCACAATTCTTTTCCAAAAATGCAACGTATATTTGCATATGTTTTTAAATTTACGTACCCTAAATTGAAGACCCAAGATGAAAGGCTTACGCCAACAGACTTAAAAAACGGAACATATCTTTTAATAAAAACATACATACATTAAATAAAAACATACATTTTGCAGCTGAGTATAAGGCCCTCAAATCAAATCAAAATTTACCTTCATCCAGTAAGCTTTACTCACTGATGCCTATAATTGACTCATTTGGATTAATTCGTGTCGGCGGTCGTCTTCAAAACTCTTGTCTCGAATTCGATGCTCAACACCCTATTATTTTGCCTAAACATCATCCATTGACATCGTCTTTGATAATACATTTTCATCAAAGGTTGTTGCATGCTGGTCCTCAGGTTTTACTAGCTACAATTCGGCAGCAATATTGGCCCATTGGAGGCCGTAAATTGGTAAGCTCTACTATCTCAAAATGTCTTCAGTGCTTCAGAATGAAACCGGTGTTATGTCAGCACGTGATGGGAAACTTGCCTGCAGATCAAGTACGCCCAAACAGAGCTTTTCACACTACTGGCGTGGATTTTTGCGGCCCATTTTATTATAAGTCTGAAGTGAGAAATCGCCCACCTGTCAAATGCTATATTTCGATTTTTATATGCTTTTCAACCAAGGCTAGTCACATGGAAGTAGTACAAGACTTATCAACACCATGTTTCTTAGCGGCTCTTCATCGCTTTATCGCTATTAGAGGAAAGCCCAGAACTATTTGGTCCGATAATGCAACTAACTTCGTTGGCACTAAAAATGAGTTATTCGATTTAAAACAAATGTTTTTAAGTGAGTCGCATCAGAGGTCACTGCAACAGCAATGCCTAGAAGATGAAATAGAGTGGAAGTTCATCCCACCAAGGTCACCCCATTTTGGCGGATTGTGGGAGGCAGCTGTGAAATCAGCTAAGCAGCATTTTTATCGCACAGTTGGACTAAACATGAAGATGGAGTTGCTCGTGTCGCAGTTGTTCGCACAAATAATGGTTTAATTAAACGCGCGGTTACTAAACTTGCTGTTTTACCCATAGAATCATCTGTTGAAGGCTCTAAACCTCCAAAGGGGGGAGGATGTTAAATGCTGATACGCCCCTGCTTAACTTCAGTTATTTTTATTCACTTATTTTGCTTTAAATTGTTTTCATATTTAATGTTCTTTATTTCTTGCTTGGCAACAGTTCAATTTATATTTACATACAGGCATACACACATACATACTAACGATCTCCAGAATTCTGTTCATACATGTAAATGTTCGAAGTTAGAGGCTTATGTTCGAAAGTGTCTTCTTACTTAGTAAATAAGTATGTATGCATGTATGTAAATACATTACATTAAACAAGATCAATAATAATTATTGTAACTTTGCTTTACATTTTGAAACATAAATTTATTTAGTATTAAATTTGCATTATAATAAAGAGGTTCCAATCGGGAACAAATATTTGAAAATTATAGTGCGTTTATATTTAAAAAATAGCATTTAGCTTGTAAAAAATATTACAGGCTCGAAACAACTTTCTTATCTGTTTAAAATTACAGATCCTTATAGAACAAAAAACCACACAACAAGCATACAGGTGTACATCCGTTTTCTATTTCTTCAACATTTGATCATGACCAACACGTGAGAAGAATTCGTTTTCAGTTTAAAATTACAAATCCTTCTAATTAAATCATATAAAAAATAAAAAACACACAACAACCATGCAGGTGTACATCCCTTTTCTATTTCTTCAAAAATTGACTATTATAAAACGTGACAAGAACTTATTATCACAAAAAAAAAACGATCATGCAGGTGTTCATCCTATATACAAAAATGTTTACACTGGTGTTCAACCCTTTTCTATTTCTTCAACATTTGGTCATGAGCAGTACGTGACAAGAATTTATCACAAAAAAAAATGTTTACACAGCTGTTCATCCTCAATACAGAAAAAAATGTTTACACAGGTGTTCATCACACGCGACAAGACTTTCTTATCAGTTTAAAATTACAGATCCTTATAGAACAAAAAAAAACCCACACAACAACCATACAAGTGTACATCCCTTTTATATTTCTTCAACCTTTCACCATCATAAAATGTTTCAACATTTGACCGTCATAAAATAAAAAACAACCATACAACCAACCTACCCTTTCTTATCCGTTTATATTTCTATTTCTTCAACATTAAATAAACAAAAACTAAAAAAAACAAACACACACTCTAAAAATGTCACACACACACTCATTCTGTCCGTCCAATCATTCGTATTGGTTCAGAACGTACATACATTTTCACATTACATGTTACAAACCTATCAACTAACCGACACTACCGACTGATCCCAAATTTGTATGGAATAAGTGCCCCAGAACATACAGAAACACACTACTATCGTTACCAGATACAAAGCAGATCAAAATCAATATAAAAAAGTTATTATGAAGTCTAAAATTGACCATAATAAAGTGTTAGAAGATCTTGTAAAGACAAGAGCTGTTCTAAAGGAAAAGTTAAAAAATATTAAACTGAATCAAATAGATAGAGTTAATTTATTAGAAGTTACCTTTCAACCAATAACAAAACCATTTAAAAATATCATCGGAAAACTTGAAGATAAGAATAAGGATATAGACAACACTATTGATGATGATTATTATGACGTAAATGGTGATAATGAAATCATCGGAAAACTTGAAGATAAGCATAAGGATATAGACAACACTATTGATGATGACGACGATTATGATGATGTAAATGGTGATAATAACTATCTTCAGTATGAATATATGGCAACTGATGACAATGATGATGAAAAAAACTATAATCATAATAGACCGTGTATGAAAAACTTGAAAAGGAAACAATGTTTAAAGCTGAGGAAAAACTCTCCATTATTTGAAAATATTTAAAAGCTTATTAATAATAAGCAATTGCATAAAATTTATGGTTTTAATCAAGATGTAGACGGAAGTTGGAGATATGGCAAGGAAAAATTAATATTTAATAGAGATAATACTATGCGGATAGGAAATATGAAATTGAAAATGACGCCTGAATTATTTGAACTAGTATTTCATAAAAAACCTCTCCATTATTCTAAAAATGATTTGGAAAAATATACAGAGATTTTAATTCATACCAATGCACATAAACATCGCACATTGGGGTTTTTGATGCCTAAAATGGGAATTATTTGGAAAATGAAATTCTTGAGTACCAAATATTTTTTTACATGAGCTAAAAGTGCACAAAATTCTGCATCACTTTCTTAAATAAATGTGTCTCTAGCAAGTACCGTTACATTACTACGTCTTTTTGAAGTCTAAGTTTTTTGATATTTTTTTATCTTTCTTGACGAAACGAAATTTTCAGTGTTTTCAAAATTAGTTCTCGGCAAGTTTTTAAGTAAAAATATTAAAAAAAATTTGGAGCCTTCAACAACAGACGATTGAGATTATATATGCTTCGTTGTTTTATAAGTTTATATAGTTTTGTTATTTTTAAAAATTTTTTTGTGAAGGTCTATAAATTTTGCACATTTTGTAGCATATATGGATAAATAGTAGTGAGTTAAGCAAAGTAAAGCAACAAATTTTTTCTTTTCTTAAATCTAAGACACCTTGTGAAATAATAGCAAAAAATTTTTTTGCACTTTCTTGCACCTGATTAAAAAAAATGAAAATATATTTTTGCACCTATATAATTTTTATCTATTAATTTTTTTGTATAAAATTATAAGACCATATTTATTCAATCATAGGTACAAATGTGAATACAATTTTTATTTCTCGAAGACAACTTTATCAAATAATTGCAAATTCGTTACTGAAAAAATTGTAGTTCTTACAAGTTTATTGTCAAGCAATAAAAAAATATTAAAGTTTTTAACGATACATGGAAAAATTTTATTTCCCAATTGAAGAGTCGGTGGAACGCATCTTATAGAGTTTCTGAGCGTTTCCTTCAGAACAACAAGTACTGGTTAGATTCGTCAATAGGTTTCCCGCGCCAACCTGGTGTTAAGCGTGGAAGTTGATCTCGAGGATTGCAGTGATAGAAGCAGAAACCCAACGACAAAAGAGTAAAGGAAAGAAAATGCCTCATCTTTGCTGGCGCGGACCAGAAGTAATAAACTACTCTTTAACACCAATAGGGCAGTTAACTGAGGAAGCGCAAGAAGCCCGAAACAAAGACTTCAAACTGAAATGAAAACTTGTTTGATACTCAAATTCAAATTCAAATTCTAATTTGTATTAACATTTCTATGTTCAATTCTAATTTTATCTGCTTGGTAGATAATCTTTGAGAGTAGGATTGTAAAATTTTGTCAGAAAATATATTTTGATGCAGTACATCAGAATCAATCAAAAACTCAATTTTGAATTTTTTGGTTGTTAGGCCCTTATGCATTTCAGGTCACGATTTTTTTTATTATTGTTATGGATTTTTCTTCTTTAAGCAAAATAAACAAAAAAAAGTTAACAATAGCAACCAGGAAAGCTCCCACGATTTAATTCCCATTTTAGACATCAAAACCCCAATGTGCGTCGCTATGAACCTAATGAACAAGTGAAAGGAACACGAGCCTTCAAATATATACGAATAATTAAACATTTATTCGAAACAACAACAAACATTTTAACAAAAGGCAGTGGTTTAATGCTAAAATCATTAAATAATCTGAAATCAATTTACATACATTGGGATGTCCTAATGAACTTGTTGACAGACTACGTTTACTTCTTTCATCGGAAGGTGCTGGTCACAGCAATCATTAAAACGAAATAATCTCTATTATCGAAAATCTTAAAGAATCTAACATATTTATTAGAAGAATGAAAGAAATGTCTTATATTAATAAATTTGGAAAAAGTTTTAACCATGACCATAAAAACAAAAAAATGTCGTAACCAAAAAAAAAAAAAATATATATATATATATATAACACAAATATATGATGATCTAGCTGATAAAATAAACAATTTAAATATTGAGGTAGAACATGTTTATCTAAAACATGACAATGACAAAAAAAAAATAGACAAAACCACACACGACGAAAATATATAAAAAACCAACAATGAAAAACAATTTTTGTTTTTAAGATATAAAGAAGATCGATATCAGGTATAAAGTAGATCGTGAGCAGATATAAAACAGATCGGCACCAGATATAAAGCAGATCGTGATCAGATATAAAGTAGATCGTGACTAGATACAAAGCAGATCGTGATCAGATGTAAAGTAGATCGTGATCAGATACAAAGCAGATCAAAATCAATATCAAAAAATTACCATACTGAAACAGTGTTCGTATAAATTGGTGTATATATAGGAAATCGTCTTGATTTAAGTTATTTTTGCGAAGAGGTATAAAAGTAAAGAGTAAAGAAATTGTTATAATTTACAGTCAAAACAAAAAACCAGTCAGTGTAAGATGGGAAGACGATTTGTAAACAGTTTAATAAATAAATTACCTGTTGAATTACATTTACCTGGATATCAATTCTGCGGACCTGGAACAAAACTTGAAAAACATTTAGCAAGAGGAGACAACGGTATAAATTTATTAGATGCAGCTTGTAAAGAACACGATATTGCATATTCACAATCACCCGACATAAATAAAAGACATCAAGCAGATCAAATAATAGCTGAAAAAAGCCTGGCAAAGAGTAAAAGCTAAAGATACTGATATTAAAGAACGTACAAATGCATGGTTTGTGATAAACGCTATGAAAACAAAAGTAAAATTTGGATTAGGTATGAAGGAGCAGAGGCATAAGAAAAGAAAGAATTTAAAAAGAATGAGAAAATTAAAGAAGAATAAATGTAATAAGAAATTATTCACAGCTACTGTGAGAAAAACGTTGAAACAATTGAAAGAACAGAAACCCCTTGATATAAATGATGCTATTAAAATAGCGCAAAAGACTATTCATTCAAAATTTAAGGGGAAAAAGCGAGCAAACATTATAATACCGAGACTTATACCTGTACCGAAAATTGGAGGATTTCTTCCACTTATTCCTGTACTGACAGCATTGTCAGCGCTTGGCGGTTTAGTGGAGGAGCTGCTATTGTTAAAGCAGTAAATGATATCAAAAATTGAAAGGAACAATTGGCAGAAGCCGCTTGTCACAATAGATATATGGAATCAATTGCAATGGGTAAAGGGTTATATCTCAAACCTTATAAAACTGGATGTGGTCTCTACTACACTCCAGCTCCAAAAACTACTAGATAACCTCCCTGAGCGCCCATTAACAGATTTAGATATAAGAAAATATAGTAAATATCTCAAATACTTTAGAGGTGTTTTCATGCATGATTATTTACCTAAAAACCATTCAAACAAGAATGCGGTATTGTTAATTCAGATGATTCAAATGGTATGGGAACACATGGGTAGCATATTATAAAAACCATGACTATAAAGAGTACTTTGGAAACTTACAACCACCACTTGAAATTGTCAACTACTTTAAATTTCCCATTGAATATAATTATGAACGGAAACAAAAATTTAATCCATTTAATTGTGGGCACTTCTGTTTAAAATTTTTATTCAATAAATATAAATTGAAATGAAATAATTCAGAGTACATCGTCCCGCAATAGCACAAACTACTATTGACTTTTTAAAGAAGGGGAACAAAATGGTAATGTCAGCTGAGTTAGAGGATATATTATATAGACATAGTAATCAAATGGATAAACAACATGTTGATTAATAAATCAACAAAAATCAAAATATATATATAAAATCTTATCAATGAACTAAGAATATGCAACATTAGTAAAATAAGTAATCCATTTTTATGTATTAATAATGTCATACATTTGTATTATTGTGAAAGAATTTATTCAGAAACTTTTGACATTTGCAGATGCCAAACATTTTATGAAAAATAGTTGTTAACTAAGTGTTAATCTGTATAAACGAATGTTTAACTACTATTTTGTTAAATAGATATACATATGTATTGTATTGTACAAAATAACAAAATCTGAAATAAAATATACATACCTAAGAAAAAAAATCTAATAAAATAAAAAACTAATTTGTTATAATTAATATATAATTTCATTTATTTAAAACAGTAAAGCTAAAAATCGAAATCCTTAAACAAGACAGTTTTAGTACGGAGAAAAATAAGAAAACGTTTCTGCTGACTCCTTATTTGAGCACCGCAAAAGTGTAGGTGACCCTAACAAGAATTCAGAGGAATTTAAAATTTAAACGCCTAATATACCGAAATGTTATTAATTCTATTTAGTAGGTCAAGTATAACATTTAACCTAAATAGCATTCAATGTACCAGTTTTGTTTAGTGTTTTCTATATAGATATATATATTATTATATATATATTATATATATATATAATTTCCTATATTTCTATAAATTATAAAAATTTTAAATGGCTTGACAACTGTAAAGACTTCGATGTAAATACTGTAGAAGAAGATTTAGAATTTGGTTATATTATATAAGTAGATGTGGAATAGCCAACTGTATTGCACTATCACCATAGTTATTTTCCATTCTGTGCAGAAAATAAGAAAATTGAGAATATGAAATATAGAAAATTAATAACAGACTTAAATGACAAAAACAATTACATAATACATTATCGCAATCTTCAGCAATGCATTCAACATGGTTTAATTTTGAAGAAAATTCATAGAATTCTACAATTTAATCAATCGAATTAGTTAAAAAAATATATTGATGTAAATAACCATCACAGAACATTAGCTAAAAACACATTTGAACAAAATTTTTTCATATTACTCAATAATGCTGTCTATGGCAAGACTATGGAAAATGTCGATAAGAGAAAAGACATCAAAATAGTAATTGGGTGGGATAATAGAAGAAATCGATTAGGAGCCAGATCACTAATTGCGAAACCAAATTTTCATAGTTGTATTGGAATTATTGAAGAAATGGTTGCTGTTGAAATTAGTAGAGTACGAACAGAATATAATAAACCCTTTTATATTAGTTTTTCTGTTCTAGAACTATCAAAATGGAAAATGTATAATTTTCATTACGATTATATGAAGACAAAATATATTGAAAATATTAATCTCTGTATTAAAACTGCTAGACTAAGTATTAATGATTTTCGAAAATGTCTACTAGAGAAAAAGCTCTACCATGATTCTATGTATGTGTTTAGATCTAAGATTCATCAAGTATATACAAAATAGTAGTATGTTTTTGCATGTTTGGTACCACTTATTCCATACAAATTTAGGAGCATGCCTACGCTACAGTCGGTAGTGTCGGTTAGTTGATAGGTTTGTAACATGTAATGTGTATGATCGCTTTTTTTGTGATAATAAATAACATCGTATAACTAAATAGAAACATGATTGTACATGTTCATTTTATTTGTATTACTTTGCATGTATTTCTTTGTATTTCTTTTGAGATAATAATTGTCGAAGAAATCGAAATATAGTTGTACGTGGTGTTGTTGTTGTGTTAGAAGGATCTTTAATTTTAAATGTGATAAGAAAGGGATGTACACCTGTATGGTTGTTTTTATTTTTTTATGTTATAAGGATCTGTAATTTTAAACCGATAAGAGTGTCCTGTTGAAGAAATAGAAAAGGGATGAACACCTGTGTAAAAAAATTTTTTTTTAGATAATAAATATTAACATCGTATACCTAAATAGAAACGTGATTGTGCATGTTCATTTTATTTGTATTACTTTGGAAACGAGTGCACGAGTGTGCACGTCCTTTTGAGATAATAATTGTTGAAGAAATAGAAATATAGTTGTACGTGGTGTTGTTGTCGCGTTTTAGTCCTTATGATTTTTTATGCATAGAGGCTGTACACTTGTATGGTTGTTGTGTGTTTTTTATGTTTTGTATGATTTAATTACAAGGATCTTTAATTTTAAACTGATAAAATCTTGTCACGTTTTATCATAGTCAATTGTTGAAGAAATAGAAAAGGGATGTACACCTGCATGGTTGTTGTGTGTTTTTATTTTTTGTATGATTTAATTAGAAGGATTTGTAATTTTAAACTGAGAAGAAATTCTTGTCACGTGTTGGTCATGATGAACTGTTGAAGAAATAGAAAACGGATGTACACCTGTATGCTTGTTGTGTGTTTTTTTTTGTTCTATAAGGATTCGTAATTTTAAACAGATAAGAAAGTCTTGTAACGTTTTAGTCCTTATGATTTTTTTATATATTGCCAAAAATTAGATGTGGTGACGTATGAATATTTGTTGCCAAAATAAAAGAATTCTAAAGAATTAACAGGATTTAATGTAAACTATAGTTTTTTCATTAGGAATTTGAAAAATAAAATTTAATATAAATAGAGTGTGTTAGAGAAATAATTTTTCACTACATTGTAATTACATTACACTATAATTCAACGTAAAAAATAAAATATATTAATACAAAAAAAATGTCGTTGAAATTGTTTAACCTAGATGATGAGGAAACCCAATGGTTTCCCCAACAAGTAATGGGCCCATCAACTAGATCACAATCACCACCACTACCGTCATTGGAATCAACACCATCGTCGTCACCAACATCATCAGCCACATTAGGAACACCATCGCCATCGCCACTATCAATCACTCCGACCATTGCGGTGGAGGAAAGATTTCACGCTTTGATGACTGTGCATTTGGAAGACTTCGAGAAGATGCGAAATAAATGGTCGTCCTATAGTGCAAAGCAGAAGGCAATAGAGGAGAAATTAGAGAGACTAGAACAGAAAAAGAATTAAATAGAAGCGAAAAAGTTGCAGTTTAAAAAAACAAGAGAACAAGGAACGCACTACCGGATCGCCATTGGAAGTCCTCTACAAAAGCGAAATTTGTTTTAATAGCTTGTATGGGAAGGATCTCATATTTTTGCAATGTACGCATTACTTGTGTCTGAATTGCGTAAAAAGTTGGAATAGATTGTCGTGCCCTCACTGCCGGCAAAATATTATCAGTGTAAATATGGTAAAAAAGGTGGGTGAATGCTACACTATAGAGACAGTTCTCCCGTCAACATTTGATCATGATCAAAACTTGACAAGACTTTCTTATCAGTTTAAAATTAAAGACCCTTCTGATTAAATCATACAAAAAATAAAAAAAGCACAACAACCATACAAGTGTACATCCCTTTTCTATTTCTTCAACAATTGACTATCATAAAACGTGACAAGAATTTATTATCAAAAAAAAAACGATCATGCAGGTATACAGGATACAAAAAAATTTTTACACAGGTGTTCATACCTTTTCTATTTCTTCAACATTTGGTCATGAGCAATACCTGACAAGAATTTATCACAAAAAATATGTTTACACAGGTGTTCATCGCTTTTCTATTTCTTCAACATTTGATCATGACCAACACGTGACAAGGCTTTCTTATCAGTTTAAAATTACAGATCCTTATAGAACAAAAAAAAAAAACCCACACAACAACCATACAAGTGTACATCCCTTTTCTATTTCTTCAACATTTCACCGCCATAAAATGTTTCAACATTTGACCGTCATAAAATAAAAAACAACCACGCACTTTAAAAATGTCACACACACACTCATTCTGTCCGTCCAATCATTCGTATTGGTTCAGAACGTACATACATTTTCACATTACATGTTACAAACCTATCAACTAACCGACACTACCGACTAATCCCAAATTTGTATGGAATAAGTGCCCCAGAACATACAGAAACACACTACTATCGTTACCAGATACAGAGCAGATCAAAATCAATATAAAAAAGTTATTATGATGTCTAAAAGTGACCATAATAAAGTGTTAGAAGATCTTGTAAAGACAAGAGCTGTTCTAAAGGAAAAGTTAAAAAATATTAAACTGAATCAAATAGATAGAGTTAATTTATTAGAAGATACTTTTCAACCAATAACAAAACCACTTAAAAAATCATCGGAAAACTTAAAGATAAACATAAGGATATAGACACCACTATTGATGGCGACGATGATTATGATGATGTAAATGGTGATAATAAAATCATCGAAAAACTTCAACATAAGCATACGGATATAGACAACACTATTGATGATGATGATGATTATTATGAGGTAAATTGTGATAATGAAATCATTGGGGAACTTGAAGATAAGCATAAGGATATAGACAACACTATTGATGATGATGATGATTATTATGACGTAAATGGTGATAATGAAATCATCGGAAAACTTGAAGATAAGCATAAGGATATAGACAACACTATTTATGATGACGACGATTATGATGATGTAAATGGTGATAATCACTATTTTCAGTATGAATATATGTCAACTGATGACAATGATGATGAAAAAAACTATGATCATAATAGACCTGTATCAAGTACGTGTATGAAAAACTTGAAAAGAAAACAATGTTTAAAGCTGACGAAAAACGCTCCATTATTTGAAAATATTCAAACACTTATTAATAATAAGCAATTGGATAAAATTTATGGTTTTAATCAAGATGTAGACGGAAGTTGGAGATATGGCAAGGAAAAATTAATATTTAATAGAGATAATACTATGCGGATAGGAAATATGAAATTGAAAATGACGCCTGAATTATTTGAACTAGTATTTCATAAAAAACCTCTCCATTATTCTAGAAATTATTTGAAAAAATATACAGAGATTTTAATTCATACCAATGCACATAAACATCGCACATTGGGGTTTTTGATGCCTAAAATGGGAATTATTTGGAAAATGAAATTCTTGAGTACCAAATATTTTTTTACATGAGCTAAAAGTGCACAAAATTCTGCATCACTTTCTTAAATAAATGTGTCTCTAGCAAGTACCGTTACATTACTACGTCTTTTTGAAGTCTAAGTTTTTTGATATTTTTTATCTTTCTTGACGAAACGAAATTTTCAAAATTAGTTCTCGGCAAGTTTTTAAGTAAAAATATTAAAAAAAATTTGGAGCCTTCAACAACAGACGATTGAGATTATATATGCTTCGTTGTTTTATAAGTTTATATAGTTTTGTTATTTTTAAAAATTTTTTTGTGAAGGTCTATAAATTTTGCACATTTTGTAGCATATATGGATAAATAGTAGTGAGTTAAGCAAAGTAAAGCAACAAATTTTTTCTTTTCTTAAACCTAAGACACCTTGTGAAATAATAGCAAAAAATTTTTTTGCACTTTCTTGCACCTGATTAAAAAAAATGAAAATATATTTTTGCACCTATATAATTTTTATCTATTAATTTTTTTGTATAAAATTATAAAACCATATTTATTCAATCATAGGTACAAATGTGAATACAATTTTTATTTCTCGAAGAGAACTTTATCAAATAATTGCAAATTCGTTACTGAAAAAATTGTAGTTCTTACAAGTTTATTGTCAAGCAATAAAAAAATATTAAAGTTTTTAACGATACATGGAAAAATTTTATTTCCCAATTGAAGAATCGGTAGAATGCATCTTATAGAGTTTCTGAGCGTTTCCTTCAGAACAACAAGTACTGGTTAGATTCGTCAATAGGTTTCCCGCGCCAACCTGGTGATAAGCGTGGAAGTTGATTTCGAGGATTGCAGTGATAGAAGCAGAAACCCAACGACAAAAGAGTAAAGGAAAGAAAATGCCTCATCTTTGCTGGCGCGGACCAGAAGTAATAAACTACTCTTTAACACCAATAGGGCAGTTAACTGAGGAAGCGCAAGAAGCCCGAAACAAAGACTTCAAACTGAAATGAAAACTTGTTTGATACTCAAATTCAAATTCAAATTCTAATTTGTATTAACATTTCTATGTTCAATTCTAATTTTATCTGCTTGGTAGATAATCTTTGAGAGTAGGATTGTAAAATTTTGTCAGAAAATATATTTTGATGCAGTACATCAGAATCAATCAAAAACTCAATTTTGAATTTTTTGGTTGTTAGGCCCTTATGCATTTCAGGTCACGATTTTTTTTATTATTGTTATGGATTTTTCTTCTTTAAGCAAAATAAACAAAAAAAAAGTTAACAAAAGCAACCAGGAAAGCTCCCACGATTTAATTCCCATTTTAGACATCAAAACCCCAATGTGCGTCGCTATGAACCTAATGAACAAGTGAAGGGAACACGAGCCTTCAAATATATACGAATAATTAAACATTTATTCGAAACAACAACAAACATTTTAACAAAAGGCAGTGGTTTAATGCCAAAATCATTAAATAATCTGAAATCAATTTACATACATTGGGATGATCCTAATGAACTTGTTGACAGACTACGTTTACTTCTTTCATCGGAAGGTGCTGGTCACAACAATCATCAAAACGAAATAATCTCTATTATCGAAGAACTTAAAGAATCTAACATAATTTATTAGAAGAGTGAAAGAAATGTCTTATATTAATAAATGTCGTAACCAAAAAAAAAAAAATATATATATATATATATAACACAAATATATGATGATCTAGCTGATAAAATAAACAATTTAAATATTGAGGTAGAACATGTTTATCTAAAACATGACAATGACAAAAAAAATAAAATAGACAAAACCACACACGACGAAAATATATAAAAAACCAACAATGAAAAACAATTTTTGTTTTTAAGATATAAAGAAGATCGATATCAGGTATAAAGTAGATCGTGAGCAGATATAAAACAGATCGGGACCAGATATAAAGCAGATCGTGATCAGATATAAAGTAGATCGTGACTAGATACAAAGCAGATCGTGATGAGATGTAAAGTAGATCGTGACCAGATACAAAGCAGATCAAAATCAATATCAAAAGAAAATTGACATACTGAAAGAGTGATCGTATAAATTGGTGTATATATAGGAAATCGTCTTGATTTAAGTTATTTTTGCGAAGAGGTATAAAAGTAAGGAGAAAAGAAATTGTTATAATTTACAGTCAAAACAAAAAACCAGTCAGTGTAAGATGGGAAGACGATTTGTAAACAGTTTAATAAATAAATTACCTGTTGAATTACATTTACCTGGATATCAATTCTGCGGACCTGGAACAAAACTTGAAAAACATTAAGCAAGAGGAGATAAGGGTATAAATTTATTAGATGCAGCTTGTAAAGAACATGATATTGCATATTCACAATCACCCGACATAAATAAAAGACATCAAGCAGATCAAATATTAGCTGAAAAAAGCCTGGCAAAGAGTAAAAGCTAAAGATAGTGATATTAAAGAACGTGCAAATGCATGGTTTGTGATAAACGCTATGAAAACAAAAGTAAAATTTGGATTAGGTATGAAGGAGCAGAGGCATAAGAAAAGAAAGAATTTAAAAAGAATGAGAAAATTAAAGAAGAATAAATGTAATAAGAAATTATTCACAGCTACTGTGAGAAAAACTTTGAAACAATTGAAAGAACAGAAACCCCTTGATATAAATGATGATTCATTCAAAATTTAAGGGGAAAAAGCGAGCAAACATTATAATACCATTCAAACAAGAATGCGGTATTGTTAATTAAGATGATTCAAATGGTATGGGAACACATGGGTAGCATATTATAAAAACTATACTATATACTGACTATAAAGAGTACTTTGGAAACTTACAACCACCACTTGAAATTGTCAACTACTTTAAATTTCCCATTGAATATAATTATGAGCGGAAACAAAAATTTAATCCATTTAATTGTGGGCACTTCTGTTTAAAATTTTAATTCAATAAATATAAATTGAAATGAAATAATTCAGAGTACATCGTCCCGCAATAGCACAAACTACTATAGACTTTTTAAAGAAGGGGAATAAAAATGGTAATGTCAGCTGAGTTAGAGGATATATTATATAGACATAGTAATCAAATGGATAAACAACATGCTGATTAATAAATCAACAAAAATCAAAATATATATATAAAATCTTATCAATGAACTAAGAATATGCAACATTAGTAAAATAAGTAATCCATTTTTATGTATTAATAATGTCATATATTTGTATTATTGTGAAAAAATTTACTCAGAATCTTTTGACATTTGCAGATGTCAAACATTTTATGAAAAATATTTGTTAACACTTAAGCTATTAATTCTGTATAAACGAATGTTTAACTACTATTTTGTTAAATAGATATACAATCTGAAATAAAATATACATATCTAAAATCTAATCAAATAAAAAACTAATTTGTTTTAAGTAATATATAATTTCATTTATTTAAAACAGTAAAGCTAAAAAATTCTAAATCCTTAAACAAGACAGTTTTAGTACGGCTATACATTTTAGCAATTTCATGTATTTGTAGCAAGAGTTCGTATAAATAATTAAAGTTTTTATACTTGTTATATTAATTTATTTCTGTTTTATTATAAGACAAATAAATTTTTAATCTTTTTCACAAACAAGAGAAAAATAAGAAAACGTTTCTGCTGACTCCTTATTTGAGCACCGCAAAAGTGTAGGTGACCCTAACAAGAATTCAGAGTAAATTTAAAATTTAAACGCCTAATATACCTACTAATATACCTATATTTAGTAGGTCAAGCATACCATTTAACCTAAATGGCATTCAATGTACCAGTTTTGTTTAGTGTTTTCTGGTGATATTTGCCGCCATGCAATCATGAACAAGCATTTCGGGTAACTTTTGTTTGAGATTTAGCAACTACGTAACCCTTCTTCCAAATGATCTCCTAAATAGTCTCTTGGAGTCATATCGGAACTTTGTGCAAGAGTATTAAGCCTGTGAGGACTCTGGTAGGCAAATCACATATTGACATTAACAGCCGCAAGATTGGATTCATTGAGTTGTTGGAAGTAATGACCAAATGAAATTCTTAGTTCTTCCCAACTTTTTATTAATTTGTTCTTTAAAAATAGTCTCTCTAATTCATTGTTTTCTCAATAAATTCGAAATTGTCTGCGCTTGGTGACGATACACATTATAGTACCACCACCATGTTTAGCCGTTTCTTGAGATCGAGCACTTCATTTCTTTTTCGTCCATACTAAAGTACATCCGTATAAATTAAAATGATATATTTTGACTCGTCTGAAGAAAACACATTATTCCAAATCTCAGTACATATGATTTCAGTGTTGATAAATTTAGTACTTTAGTAGTTTTTTCAGTACTTTAGTAGTTTTTTCAGTACTTTAGTAGTTTTTTCAGTACTATAGTACTTTTTTCAGTACTTTTTTATTTCAAAAATATCGCTGTACCCCCGCTACGCTTTTAGTACTTTTTTATTATTACATATTTTATGACTTGCGCTTTTCAACTATTAATGGATTATCAAACAAAATAAATAAGTGGTGTGATTAGGTCGTAATTCTGATTGAAGGGTGTACGTATGTATATTTTACAAAAGTACTATTTGATGCAAAAGAGTACTTTTTACTACTATTTGATGCAAAAGAGTACTTTTTTCAGTTATAATTCAGTACCATTCCAAAATTTCAGTTTTGCAACACTGGTACACGTTAACGACATATTTTTGCTTCACACCTGCACCGGCTCCAATTACGAACAATTTGATGGGAAAATAATTAGGCTGAATCAGCGTCGCATGCAGCTCGCGCATGTTGGAGCAAGGTGATCATGCTACCAAAACAATAAACTATTTTTTCAATAAAACTATATTTCAAAACAAGAAAACCGTACTGTAAATTTCCTTATCAAAATTATATTTTCCCAATAACAAAATAAAAAATCATATAAAAAGATTAAATAAAGAATATGTCTTTTACAGTCTCCCAAATTTGTATGGAATAAGTTAATTAATTTCGAAAACTCCCAGCTTTGTACAACAAGAACACGTTCAACTATATTTCTATTCATTCAACATTAAATCATTTAAAAAATAAAATAAAGAATACAGTCTCTTACAGCACTGTATGCTCCCAAATTTTTATGGAAAATGAAACAAATTAAACATTTTTTTATTAACAACATTAATCACACCTATGTATGTATATGCAAAGCGTGCGAATTCATACGTAGAAGGTGAATCAAGAAAAATAATACATTTCTATTATGTCTTGTAATGTAAAAACTGTACTTTTAATAAAACTTAATTATAATCCTAAAAGTGGGATCACACGATTGACGCAATACACCAACTATTGGTATATTTTATACGTCAATCGTGTGATTTCACAATTTATTGGCTCATATGTCAAACCAAAACAATATTGTTCTTATTTTGCCCAATCAAATGCAACTCTGGGGAGACAATCGTGTGAACGCTTGATAGGCAACGATGCACAAATAAAAACGTTAAAAATACACCAATATTTATTGTGTTCTAGTGCGGCAATTAAAGATGACAATACGCGCCAATAATAATATTTTTTAATCAAATACATTTTTGTAGCAGCATTTATTGTCCCAAGTAAAAAAAGTTTTTATTATGGAGTTGGATGACTGCATAGAATTTGATGGCACGAACAGTGAATTAGTTTACTGCACCCTCTCTCAGAAAACAAACTCCTGTGCCAATAAAAAAGATGCAATTCGGAAAATTCCACAGTTTCTTAAATTTAAATGCTACTTTGTTCCATTCTTTTTAAATCTGAACCTTTCAATGCTTTATAAATTGCATCACAAATACTTGGTACAAAGAGTGATATGGTGTTAGTGGCTATACGGAATAAGACCAAAAGACTTTTGTAGCTATCTCCAGAAGCCAGAAAACGGAGAGTTACAGGTAAGCGTTCTTTTGCTGGAATTGCCTTACGCATATTTTTGTCCTGTTTTGCGATATATGGTGACACTAGATGTAATAATTCCTTAAATGTTTCATCATTATCCTTAAAAAATTGTTGAACAAAAAGTTTTGGTTTTCTATTTCTCGAAACTCCATTAATATTTTTTTATATGCGCCTTCAGTGCTTCTTTTTGCGAGCCACTCTCTGACCCATATGCTTCTTTTAAGGTTCCTTTTTTTAATTTTTTCGTCTTCAAGTGCACACACAATAATTAAATTTTTCAATGAACAACTTATTTTTCCCCGAATATATTAAAATTTTCTATATTTTTGTAAACAAAACAAATCTAGCACAACAGCTGTTTCTCAACAACAGCTGTTGCCATATACTAGAACAATCGTGTGACTGGAATGCGGCAATTATTGCCACTAAGCCGTTTTGCGTCAATTTACGACAAAAATTACGAAAATTACATAATGTAACAGTTTTTGAATATTGCATAAAATTGCATTACATATTGCCACATGCATATATACATACATATACAACAAGAAGAAACAATCAATGTATTGATTTAAAATGAATATCAATAAAAATTTTATTTATCACAAGTAAACATCACCATATACACCAAACCTAATGGAAGATAATGGGTAAAACTTACATTCATAACCATTGCCACATAAAATTCAGGGTTGAAAATTAATTTGGGCGAACTTCTGGTGCTACGCATTCTTTTAGCACTCACTGCCGGCTCGCTCTTCAAGACTATGTTCCGGATCACCCTCGTCCGTACATAATTTGGATCACATACATCATCGTCTGCGGAGAAGTCTTGGTCTTCAAAAACAATTGGATCCATTACGACAACTTGTACTTCCACAAAACACGTTGAAAATTAACATTAATAATAACACAACAACAAAGTGAACCAGCTGTGTCAAGTGTTTAGTTTAAGAATAGGGTGCACCGTATGCAATTTGATGCAATATTCAAAAACTGTTACATTATGTAAATATAGCAACAAATGTGATAAATAAATATTTTCTTTTCACAAAAATAGTTAAAAATATTTCATCTAATCAAATGTAATCAAAAATAATCAAGAAATCGAATCAATTATTTTTTGGATTAGTTTTGATTAGATTTGATTAGAAATGCTAATCGTCACTAATTGTGATTAGATTTTTGATTATTTCTAATCTAATCAATTAGTAATCGTCTAAAATGACTAACTAATCATAATTAATCAATTTTCCAGCACAATTAAAATTTCTAATCCAATTGGTAATCATTAGGATTACTAATCATTATTCCCAAGGTATGGTATGTACGAATGATTGGACGGACAGAATAAGTGTGTGTGTAACATGTAGCAAATTCTTTTCACGTACTGCTCATGATCAAATGTAGAGGAAATAGAAATATAAACTGATAAGGAAGGGTAGGTTGGTTGTGTAGTTGATTTTTTTTTTTTATTTAATGTTGAAGAAATAGAAATATAAACTGATAAGAAAGGGTAGGTTGGTTGTGCGGTTGTTTTTATTTTTTTGTATGATTTAATTAGAATGATCTGTAATTTTAAATTGATAAGAATGGGTAGGTTGGTTGTGCGGTTGTTTTTTTATTTGTTGGTATGATTTAATTAGAAGGATCTGTAATTTTAAATTGATAAGAAATTCTTGTCACGTATTGCTCATAATCAAATGTAAAGGAAATAGAAAAGAGATGAACACCTGCATGATAGTTTTTTTGTAAACAGGGTGTACACCTGCGTGATAGTTTTTTTATATACCTAAATAGAAACATGATTGTACATGTTAATGTTATTTGTATTACTTTTCAAATGAATGATTGGACGGAGAGAATGAATCTGTCTACGTTTAATCATCTACATCCCAGAATATAAATAGACTTGTTTTTAAGGATTTAGAAGTCATTCTTGTGCTAGAAATTGATAGCGAATTGTGTTTTCAAATTTAAAATAAAAAAATAAAATATAAAAAATGGCTAGTTTTACTTGTGAATTTTGTCTTAAAGAATTCAAGTTTAATAGGAATTTAAGAAGACATACTAGATTATGTCATGATGGACCATCCACATCATTAAAATGCATACCATGCAATAAATATTTCTCAAGCCAGTTAAATTATAATCAACACATTTTAACACATTCAAAGATTTGATACAGTTAATTGTACCGAGTGCAATCAACGTAATCCACAAACGAATTGGCACTATCACATTCGAACAAATGCACATAAACTTAATTGGGCTGATAAAACTCGAAATGATGGTAATGATGCGAATGATGATGATGATGAAGTAAAATGTGTAAGATCAGTGTTTAATAATAGAATTATCACATATGTTATTGAGGATAATGATGAAATGAATTTAATACCCGAGAACTTTTTATCGGGAATTAAATTCAAAGTGGCTAAGCTGTTAAGTCATATGATCCAAAAACATGATAATATTAAATTCAATCTGGAGATATTTTGCAAATACATGTTAGTTAAAGAAGAGGAGAATTTATGTTATATTGAAATAAAATTGCATCAGACTAAGATGGCTATAAAATGGCTCTCATCATCAACTACAGATGATCTCCTCAATATTTACAAAACACAATGCGATGTTATTGTTAAAAAAATGAGTGAATTCCAGGAACGTGATAGTGGATGGACATTAATACAAATATTACGGATAGAAATTAATATAAATAAATACCAGTGCATAAAAGGTTCGCAGTATATCCCTCTACCAACCCCAATACAGAGAAAGTTTGCATGCATCAATGTTCAAAACAATGATCAATATTGTTTCAAGTGGGCAGTTATATCGGTATTGTATCCGATTAATATTAATTCTAACAGAACCACATCATTTAAAATTAATAACATTAATGATGGCATTATCATGTTGGAAAATGGTATTGTTCTAAATTTTGAATATTTGACTTTTCCGCTAACAACGAATAAAGTCAGAGATTTTGAAATAAAAAATCCCGATATTAGCGTAAACGTGTTTGGGTTGAATGACAACAATGAAATAGTCGGACCCTACTATTCCAGTATAAATGAAAAGGCTAAGCAGGTTAATTTGTTATTACTAGAAGATGGTGAGAGATTCCACTACGTATGGATTAAAAATATTATAAGGTAAATCAATAATAATTTTATGTTAAAAAAATGATATTAATATAAAATTGTTTCACTTTCCATTTAATTACAGATTAATTAAAAGTCAACTTACAAAACATCAACATAAAATACATGTATATAATTCATGTTTAATACATTTTCCTAGTGATACAGCGCTGATCAAACACAAAGATGAGTGCAGCAAAATCGTAACTAAAATGCCCTCTGTAGACAATAATATTGTAAGTTTTAAAAATTTCAAAAAGCAAATGGATGTACCTTTTGTAGTCTACGCTGATTTTGAGTGTATTCTAGAGACTATTAATATTCTAAATTCAGCTAATGTTAAATCAATACAAAAACATATTCCATTTGCTAATAGTTATTACATCAAATGTTCATTTAAAAGTAGTTCAGATAAATTTAGCATGTCCAGTGGTGATGATGCACCAAAACATTTCTTTGTAAATTTAGTTAAAGATTATACAGATTTATATGTTAATTACTTAAGTATCGTGAAACCAATGAATACGTTAACACATCCTCAACAGATTAGACAGAAAGGGGATTCAATTTGTCACATTTGCAAAAAAAATGTTATCTCCTGTATATCGAGTAGCCGAACATTGTCACTTAACAGGTGAATATAGAGGACCGGCACATAACAAATGTAATTTAGAGTATCAAATAGCAAAATTTATTCCCATATTCTTTCATCATATGATTGTCATTGTTCGTACGTGAACTCTCTTCTATTGAAGGTGATATAAATGTAATTCCCGTAAACAAAGAAGTATATGTATCTATAACGAAAAAGATTAATGTAGATGCAAAAAATACTATAGAACTGCGTTTTCTAAATTCTTGTCGGTTTATGCCATCAAGTTTAGAAAAACTAGCAGGATATTTGTCAGATAATAATCTGTTAACAGTAAAATCAAGTTATCGAACTCCCAATGAATTTAGTTTAATGAAACGTAAAGGTGTCTTTCCATATGACTATCTAGATTCAGTCACCCGTCTTGAAGAAACAAGACTACCACCCCGATCATGTTTCTTTAATAAACTTACTAATGAGTCGTGTATTGTAGATGATTATGAACACGCTGAAAAAGTTTGGAATACATTCAAATGTAAGAAACTTTTAGATTATCTTCTATTATATTTAAAAGTTGATGTCCTATTGTTTTTGTGATGTATTTGAAAATTTCCACAAGGTTTGTAAAAACATTTACAATTTAGACCCCTGTCAATATTATACTACACCAGGTTTATCCTGAGATGCAATGTTGAAAAGAACTGAAATTGAGTTGGAATAATTAACAGATATTAGGGGTGGTATTAGGGGAGGTATTGTTCAATGCAGTAAGCGACATGTGATAGCTAATAATATATACGTTAGTGACTATGATTCAACAAAAGAATCAAATTATCTAATGTATTTAGATGTAAATAACTTATATGGTTATGCAATGTCTCAATATCTCCCCTATAAAAATTTTAAATGGCTTGACAACTGTAACAACGTCGAGGTAACTACTGTAGAATAAGATTCAGAATTTGGTTATATTTTAGAAGTAAATTTGGAATATCCAACTGTATTGCACGATCACAATAGTGATTTTCCATTCTGTGCAGAAAATAAGAAAATTGAGAATATGAAACATAGCAAATTAGTAACAGACCTAAATGACAAAAACAATTACATAATACATTATCACAATCTTCAGCAATGCATTCAACATGGTTTAATAGAATGTTAGCTAAAAACACATTTGAACAAAACTTTTTCAAATTACTCAATAATGCTGTCTATGGCAAGACCATACAAAATGTCGATAAGAGAAAAGACATCAAAATAGTAATTGGGTGGGATAATAGAAGAAATCGATTAGGAGCCAGATCACTAATTGCGAAACCTAATTTTCATAGTTGTATTGAAATTACTGAAGAAATGGTTGCTGTTGAAATGAGTAGAGTACGAACAGAATATAATAAACCCATATATATTAGTTTTTCTGTTCTAGAACTATCGAAATGGAAAATGTATAATTTTCATTACGATTATATGAAGCCAAAATATCTTGATAATATTAATCTCTGCTATATGGATACCGATTCATTTATATATGATGTGAGAAAAAATGATATGTATGATGATATTAGAAATGATATTCCAACATATTTCGATACATCTGCTTATTCAAAAGACAATCCATATAATTTCCGCTTGATGAATAATGATGAAGAAGTATTGGGAATGATGAAAGATGAATGTAATGGAAAAATTATTAAGGAATTCATTGGTTTACGAGCTAAAATGTATTCCGTCAAAATAGATAGAGTAGAGAAAGAAATTAAAAAAATTAAAGGCGTTAAAAATAGTGTAACATCTAGACTAAGTATTAATGATTTTAGAAAATGTCTACTAGAGAAAAAGCTGTATCATGATTCAATGTATGTGTTTAGATCTAAGATTCAAGTATATACACAATATATAAGTAAATTAACTTTAAGTTATTTAGACGATAAGGGATTTATATGTGAAAATAATGTAGACACTTACGCCTGGGGACATTATAAAATAAATTCTCCATCAATCTCATCATCATCAAATTTAAATTCATATAGAGAATATATGCAAGACGATAATGATGAAATGTTTTTAAATGTAAATATATATGGAGAATTTATGCAAGACGATAATGATGAAATGTTTTTAAATGTAAATATATAGATTAAGTAGTTTATAAGGAATAAATTGTACAAAATAATATGAATTAATAAAAAAGAATATATTATATGTATATAAATTATACAATTTTTTTATTTCACTTCAATTTATATTTATTGAATAAAAATTTTAAGCACAAGTGTCCACAATTAAATGTATTAAATTTTTGTTTTCGTTCAGAATTATATTCAATAGGAAATTTTAAGCAGTTGACGACGTCAAGTGGTGGTTGTAAGTTTCCAAAGCTATCAAAGTATTCTTTATAGTTCTGGTTTTTATAATATGCTACCCAATGTGTTCCCATACCATTTGAATCATCTAAATTAACAATGCCACATTATTGTTTGAATGGTTTTTTAGGTAAAGAATCACGCATGAAAACACCCCCAAAATGTTTGAGATGTCTTCCATATTTATTCAAATCCAAATCTGTTAATGGACGATTGGGTAGGTTATCTAATAGTTTTTTGGAGCTGGACTATAGTAGAGACCATATCCAGTTTTATATGGTTTGAGGTACAACCCTTTACCCATTGCAATTGATTCCATATATCTATTATGACGGTTAGCTTCAGCCAATTGTTCTTTTCTATTTTTGATAGCATTTACTGCTTTGACCATAGCGGATCCTTCACTTGCCAAACCAGCAAGCGCTGACAATGCTGTTAGTACGGGAATAAGTGGAAGAAATCCTCCAATTTTCTTTCAATTGTTTTAAAGTTTTTCTCACAGTAGCTGTGAATAATTTCTTCTTTTCTTATGTCTCTGCTCCTTCAAACCTAATCCAAATTTCACTTTAGTTTTCATAGCGTTATTCACAAACCACGCGTTAGCACGTGTTTTAATATCACTATCTTTAGATTTAACTCGTTGCCAGGCTTTTTTAGCTAAAATTTTATCTGCTTGATGTCTTGTGTCTATATCTTTTGATTGTGAATATGCAATATCGTGTTCTTTACAACCTGCGTCTAATAAATGTATACCCTTATCTCTTCTTGTTAAACGTTTTTCAAGTTTTGTACCAGGTCCACAAAACTGATAACCAGGTAATTTATTTATTAAGTTGTTTACAAGTCCTCTTCTCATCTTACACTGACTGGGTTTTTGTTTTGACTGTAGATTATATCCATTTTTTTTTCGTTAGTTTTATACCTCTTCGCAAACATGTCTAAAATCAAGACGATTTCCTATATATACACCAATTTATACGACCACTGTTTCAGTATGTCAGTCAACATGAAGCTAGTTAAACAAGCAAAGCAAATTATTATAAGAACTATTGATGAATCATCTCAATCAAGAGATAAAACAGTTGTACACAATACATTATTCGAATTCGATTCGTGCATTGATAGTGGGACCATCGAATTGTGGTAAAACTAATGTGATGATAAGTCTAATTGAAAGTCCTAACGGATTGAGATTTAAAAACATCTATGTATACTCGAAATCATTATATCAACCAAAATATTGCTGTATAAGAAAATTAATTAAACCGATAAAAGAAATTAATCTATTTACGTTTTCGGAAAATGAAGAAGTTCTAAGTCCAGCAAAAGCTTATCCACATTCTATAATAATATTCGATGATGTTATTTGTGAGAAACAAACTAGTATAAGAGATTACTTCTGTATGGTAAGACACAAATTTATTGATTGTTTTTATCTGGGTCAAATATATACTAAAATTCCAAAACATCTAATACGTGATAATGCAAATATGATTATAATATTTAAACAGGATGAAATGAATTTAAAACATATATATAATGATCATGTCATTGGTGATATGACTTTTAAACAATTTGTTGACCTTTTCAGTGAGTGTTGGAAAGATAAATATGGATTTCTTGTAGTAAGCAAGGATAATTTAATAAATAAAGGACGTTATCGAAAAGGATTTGATAGTTTCATACAACTATGATATGTTATTTGATATTAGATAGCAAGCAGATTGTAACCAGATATCAAGCAGATCGTAACCAGATATAAAGCAGATCGTAACCAGATATAAAGCAGTTCGTTAGCAGATAGCAAGCACATCATAACCAGATAGCAAGCAGATCATAACCAGATAGCAAGCAGATCGCAACCAGATATAAAGCAGATCGTGAGCAGATTGCAAGCAGATCATAACCAGATAGCAAGCAGATCATAACCAGATATAAAGCAGTTCGTGAGCAGATACAAAGCAGATCATAACCAGATAGCAAGCAGATCATAACCAGATCAAAATTGTTATAATGTCTAAAAATGACCATAATAAAATGTTAGAAGATCTTGTAAAGACAAGAGCTGTTCTAAAGTAAAAGTTAAAAAATATTAAACTGAATCAAATAGATAGAGTTAATTTATTAGAAGATACCTTTCAACCAATAACAAAACCACTTAAAGTCGCCGTGGTCTAGTAGGTAGTGTGTTGGCTTATTAGACGAAAAGCCAGGGTTCGAGCCCCAGGCCAGACATCAAAATAAAATACAAAAAAAGTATTTCTGCGGCGACTTCCTCTCAGCAGATTTCTGGCAAAAACTCTGAGAGTAAATAAAATTGCCATGAAAAGTTTCTCATAAATCTGTCGTTCGGAGTCGACTTTAAACTGTAGGTCCAGCCACTCATGTATAAAATAAACACACACAACATAAGTGGTGTGAGAAACTAGGTCGTAATCCTGACTGAAGGGTTGTAATGACCAATTATGTATGTATGTAATTTATTAGAAGATACCTTTCAACCAATAACAAAACCACTTAAAAGAATCATCGGAAAACTTAAAGATAAACATAAGGATATGTATATAGACAACACTTTTGATGGCGAGGATGATATTGATGATGTAAATGGTGATAATAAAATAAACGGAAAACTTCAACATAAGCATAAGGATATAGACAACACTATTGATGATGATGATGATTATTATGACGTAAATGGTGATAGTGACGATTTTCAATATGGAAATATGTCAACTGATGATAATGATGATGAACAAAACTATGGTCATAATAGACCTATATCAAGTACATGTATCAAAAACTTGAAAAGAAAACAAAGTTTAAAGCTAACGAAAAACTCTCTATTATTTGAAAATATTCAATTACTTATTGTTAATAAGCAATTGGATAAAATTTATGTTTTTAATCAAGATGAAGACGGAAGTTGGAGATATGGCACAGAAAAATTAATATTTAATGGATATAATACTATGCAGATTGGAAACATGAAATAGAAAATGACACCTGGATTATTTGAACCAGTATTTCATACAAAACCTCTCCATTATTCTAAAAATGATTTGAAAAAATATAAAGAAATTTTAATTCATACCAATTCACATGAACGTCGCTATGAACCTAATGAACAAGTGAAAGGAACACGAGCGTTCAAATATATACGAATAATTAAACATTTATTCGAAACAACAACAAACATTTTAACAAATGGCAGTTGTTTAATGCTAAAATCACTAAATAATCTGAAATCAAATTACATACATTGGGCTGATCCTAATGAACTAGTTGACAGACTACGTTTACTTCTTTCATCGGAAGGTGTTGGTCACAACAATCATCAAAACGAAATAATCTCTATTATCGAAGAACTTAAAGAATCTAACATAATTTATTAGAAGAGTGAAAGAAATGTCTTATATTAATAAATTTGGAAAAAGTTTTAATAAATACAATCATAAAAAATGTCGGAACAAAAAAATATATACATATATAACACAAATATCTGATCAAATAAACAATTTAAACATTGAGGTAGAACATGTTTATCTAAAACATGACAATGACAAAAAAAATTAGAATAAAAAAAACCAAAAAGGTGGATTGATATCATGTATAAAGTAGAGTGTGAGCAGATATAAAAGAGATCGGGATCAGATATATAGCAGATCGTTATCAGATATAAAGTAGATCGTGACCAGATACAAAGCAGATCGTGACCAGATGTAAAGTAGATCGTGATCAGATACAAAGGAGATCAAAATCAATATCAAAAAATTACCATTCTGAAACAGTGATCGTATAAATTGGTGTATATATACAGTTCGATCTTGAACGTGATGTGTGATAGACGTGTTACGGACGCTTCTAAAAAGTTTGTTTCTTTAATAATTCTTGTTCATTATCTTTTGTTAGTGTAAATAAGAGCAAAAATAAAAACATCAATAAATCTAAAAACCGATTATGAGTGAGCTTATTGCTCCAAACTCATATAACAACAACAAGCCTAATTCTAAATTAAAAGACAATGTAGTGCATTGCAATGTAAAAAATATTGATAATGAAAGAAAAAGAAAAAACGAAAACATGAATAACGAAAGTGTAAATAAGCATTTTAAAAATAACTACTACTCAGTTCTAGACTGTGAGAACGGTTCTCAGTGTAATCAAAATGTATTAAACAAATTTGAAAATCATGTAAATGAGATAAACAAAAATCATCATGTTAATGTTAAAAACAATATCCCAAACAGATCTCAATCAGCATCAGCTGTGATCAACAATACCCCCAGTGGAGATAACAGAGACAACACAGTGGTTTATATAGAAAAAATTAAGAATAAAAATATCCCCCCAATTAATATTATAGACATAAACAGCAACAACCTTGTTGAATTTATTAAAAATGGACTAAAAATTAATGAATTCAATATAAAAGAATTTAGAAATAAAATATCATTATTTTTGAACTCAATTGAGGACTACCAAAGAGTTAAAGCTTATCTAGAAAAACTAAAACGAAATTTTTTACATTTACGCCCAAAGAATTTAAAATCAAAACATATTTACTCAAAGGTCTCGACGCCAATATTGATACTGACGATATTCTGTGTGAACTATTTAAATTAGAAAGTGAAAATTTAAAATTCATAAAAGTTAGCCAGTTTTCCACTAAATTATCCATTGAAAAAGGAAAAAACTCCCAATATTTATGGTTCAAATATTACCAGATAGCAGTATCAACAAACTTAAACATATAAAAACAATACTACACCGTATAATTAGATGGGAACAAGTTAGAAGACCCGAAATACCCCAATGCCGCAACTGTCAAGGCTTTTTCCACAGTGCTGTTAATTGTCACCTCCTTAGGAGATGTGTAAAATGCAGCATGGACCACGAAAGAGGAAAGTGTTCGTTAGAAAAGATACCAGCTGAAAAAAAGATAAATTATTTTGTGTTCTGTGCAACAAATATGGTCATCCAGCATCCTATAAGGGGTGCGAAAAATATAAGCAGTTAAAACAAAAAATTAATTTAAAAAGAAAAGATTTTCTTGTAAATAATGCTAATATTTATACTAATACAGTTTCTTCCTTTGCAAATGTAGTTAAGGGAAATAACACTACTAACATAGATTTAAACACCACTTCTAACACAGTCAATAACTCTTTTATTCAAGAAATGAGAAACTTTATGATAAAAATAAATAATCAAATGTTAAGTTTTCAAAAACAACTAGAATTGCAAATATCTAGAATTGATACAATTTTTTCAATGCTTGAATAATGACTCAAAATAACCAAACATTTATTTCAAAAAAACTTAAATTAATACATATTAATGTTAATTCCCTAATATTAACGGATAGAAGATATGAGCTTCATCAATTCATAAAAAATAATACACCCGATATTGTACTTATAAACGAGACAAAATTAAATCATAGACATAAAATTCAATTTGACAACTTCCATGTTATAAGAAGAGATAGAAAAGGTGCAACTCGAGCAGGTGGGACAATGATATTAATTAAAGATAACTTAAAATTCTTTAATTATACAAATAGCGTTATCAACTCTTTTAACGTGTTAGAAACCTGTATTATTTGTCTTCCTCTCTCTACAAATGAAATATTATATATTATTTCAGCATACTACCCATCAGGTAATAATGATACTCATTTGAGAAGTGAGATTCATAGTCTTTTTGAATCTTTGAATTTACAAAGTACAAATAATTATTATATTTTAGCAGGGGACTTAAACTGTAAACATACAGAATGGGGCAATCCTAGTAATAATCAAAAGGGTAATATACTTTACAAATGGCTATTAGATAATGAAATTCGTTTTAAATGTAAACTTTATGCTTCATGTCGTCCATCATACCCGCGAACTAGTTCCTACATAGATATTTGTGTAGTCGATTGTAGACTTCATATTATCACTGAAAATGATACAATAAACTCACTCAAAACTTTAGATTATGATAGCGACCATGATGCTGTACAGATTGTAGCATACATGAATAAAGAAAACGAAAGGTTCACATTTTTGTGCGATAAAGTAAATCTTACTTACAACTATAAATGTACCAATTGGAAAAAATTTAAAAATAATATTAGTCAGAAACTCAGCCAAGATACTCAAATTCCTAATAATCGAAACCTATCGAATGCTGAAATAGACTATCACTTAGGCAGATTAAATGATGTTATTCTTAAAGCAACAGAAGAAACAGTTCCTAAACATAAAAGTGGCAAAACCTTCTCAAAAATAAGCAGCTCAACTATTAAAATGTTATATTCTGCGAAAAGCAAAATATTAACTTTAGTTAAAAAACACAATAGATTAGAACTAATACTTTCCGAAGAGACACTAACATTGACAAAAGCAAAAATAAGAATAATTAAAAAACTTATCAAAGATAATTTTGCAATTAATATCAATAAACAGATCCAAGTAAAATTAACGAATATAGACCCTAAAGATTCAAGAGACATGTAAAACCAAATTAGAAAAAACTTCAAAATATTTAAACCCTTAAACTTACAGGAAATTAAAATTCCTACAAATGAGGAACTTATTTTGAACAAGGTGGGGATAAACCCTCAAAGTTTAAGAACAGATGACCAAAATAATTATATTGTTGAAGATCAGGTTCAAATGTTAAATACTATAGGATCATATTTCGAGACCATACATGAGTGCAAAGAAACTATTTCAAATAATGTTGTTCATCAGCAAGTCCAATCCACTTCTAATAGGTTTATAGAACTGAAAAGAGAATATGAGAATAACAAAACCACACTCATAAATTTCAGCGAAGCAATACTATCTGACAACATTAATGGAAATGAGTCTAGTGACTTTTTTATAACAAGAAGTAGTATTGTTTATATTTTCTCTAAATTAAAAAATAAGTTGTCGTCCGGAATTGATAATATACCAAATATAATATTAAAGAATATTCCACAAAGAATGATTTTTGATTTTTGCATATTGTTCAACAATATGCTGAATAATTCATATTTTCCTGACAAATGGAAAATAGCTAAAGTTGTGTTACTGCCTAAAAAGGATTAAGAGCCAAATAGTACAAAAAATTTGCGACCCATAAGTTTACTACCTAACATCAGTAAAATTTTTGAAGTATGCGTAAATAATATTCTATGTAAATTTTGAATAATAATAATATTAATAGCGAAAAGCAATTCGGCTTTAAATTCAAACACTCTACCATTAACGCAATACATAAAATAACCTCCGATATTAACTGGAATTGGCAAAAAAAGTTTTGTACAGGAGCATGCCTCATAGACATGGAAAAAGCATTCGATAGTGTTTGGATCGATGGCTTAATACATAAACTATTTCAATACGGACTACCCTTAAACCAAATAATACTAATATATAACATTATAAGCAATAAAAAATTTAAAGTCTCCTACCAGAATATTGTAACCGATAAATCATTTAATATCATTAATGGACTACAACAGGGAACAGTCAATTCACCCATCCTTTTTAACTTGTTTATTTTAGATCTTCTTAACCAAATAGATAACATCATTTCATTTGCAGATGATATTATAATATACCATCATGACGATAAAATCGAAAAAATTAACAGCTATTTACAGATATCCTACAACAAGGTAGAGCAATATTCAATAGATTGGAACATGAAAATAAACGCACAAAAATGTGAAACTATACTGTTTAGACCACCAGTGAATAAATGCAATTATGATATAAGGAAAAATTGGAAAAGTTTTCAGATAAAGTCTAATTTACATAATTGCAACATACCAGTAATAGAAGTAGTAAAATATTTGGGTGTTTTTCTCTATAAATTTTTATATTTCAATGTTCATGTTAAGGAAACTTTATCCAAAGCAAGAAAAGCTTATTTTGCATATAGATCTCTCTTTCACTCGAAATATATTAAGAGTAAAGTTAAAATAATAATGTATCAATCCTTAATTAGACCTATTCTTACATACGCATGTCCCATTTGGTTCAATATTTCCCCCTCATATATGGAAAAATTTAGAATATTTGAGAGGAAATGCATAATGCACTTCACTTTATAGATCTGCAAATAGTGACTTCACAAAGTATATTTCTAACAAGATTCTGTACAATAATGCAAATATAATACGCATAGATAATTTTATAATTTACCTGATAAGAAATCACGTTGCACGATGTTGCAAATGTACAGATAATAGTTATATAATGGCTCCTTATTACACAAATTATGAATACATAACTAGAACCTTAAAAGGTGGATTTGTTCCACCAGAAGCTTTTGTGTACCTGGATAGCAAAGGATTAGTTCAAAACAATAATGGGGTTCCCACCTTATATCACAATAATAGACGGGCGACTACAAAAACAATTAATTGTAATTTAAATCAATTAGATATGAGATACAGTGCAAGCATATCAGAAAAGGATCTAAAATTAGCGCAAAAATCTAATGCCAAAATATTTTGGTGGCTACCAAACTAAAGTTAATCTATTTCTTTTTTACCCCTCTGACTTAACTTTACTTTTTCCTGATATAAAAATAATGTTTTTTGTAATTTTTCATTGTGCTATTCTATATTAAAAATTATATTCACTTTTGTAAATATATAAATATTGTTATTTTTTTTTTGTAAAAAGCAAATTATTATTATGTTATATTATATTATTAGAGCGCTCGATTTAGAGACATTGTATAATTGAATTTATTATTGTTAACTAGTGTTTATAATAGTTTAAACTTAAGTATTTGAATAAATGTATAAACAATTAAAAAAAAATTGGTGTATATATAGGAGATCGTCTTGATTGCAGTTATTTTTGCGAAGAGGTATAAAAGTAACGAAAAAAATTTGTTATAATCTACAGTCAAAACAAAACCCCAGCCAGTGTAAGATGAGAAGAGGATTTGTAAACAACTTAATAAATAAAGTACCTGCTGAATTACATCTGCCTGGTTATCAGTTTTGTGGACCTGGTACAAATCTTGAAAAACGTTTAGCAAGAGGAGATAAGGGTATAAATTTATTAGACGCAGCTTGTAGAGAGCACGATATTGCATATTCACAATCAAAAGATATAGACACAAGACATCAAGCAGATCAAATATTAGCTGAAAAAGCCTGGCAACGAGTTAAATCTAAAGATAGTTTGGTTAGGTGGGTTTGTCACAAACGCTATGAAAGCGAAAGTGAAATTTGGATTAGATTTGAAGGAGCAGAGACTTAAGTAAAGAAAAAATTCAAAAAGAACGAGAAAAGGAAAAATGAATAAATGTAATAAGAAATTATTCACAGCTACTGTGAGAAAAACTTCAAAACAATTGAAAGAACAGAAACCCCTTGATATAAATGATGCTGTTAAAATAGTTCAAAAGGGAAAAAGCGAGCAGACATTATAATACCGAGAGTTATACCTGTACCGAAAATTGGAGGATTTCTTCCAGTTATTCCCGTACTAACAGCATTGTCAGCGCTTGGTGGTTTGGCAAGTGGAGGATCCGCTTTTGTCAAAGCAGTAAATGCTATCACAAATGGAAAAGAACAATTGGCGGAAGCCAATAATAGATATATGGAATCAATTGCAATGGGTAAATGGTTACATCTCAAACCATATAAAACTGGATATGGTATCTACTATAGTCCAGCTCCAAAAAACTATTAGATAACCTACCTAAGCGCCCATTAACAGATCTGAAATCATATAAATATTGAAGATTGTTCACAAACTCTACACATGAGCATACAATAACAGTAGATTAACATACAATGATTTTAAAGGAAATATACAACTTTTTAAAATCATTTTCGCACATAATTTCTGCTGCGGATAAAACTAAACTCACCAACATACAAACACAACTGGAGAATGTAGATAACCTGAAGAGAATAAGAAATAGACATGGTGAACATTTCGAGGATTGCGAATGGTCGAATGAAAATAGCATATGCGGTCCTGACACCTGCCCCTGTATATTTTATAAACATAGACTATATCAAGCTGAAAATGAAGCTAAAAATATAATTAATTTTTATAATTTTACTAAATGTAAAAATTGTGTTTTCAATAAATTGTAATTTTCGATAAATTCAAACGAAGAAATTATATAATAAATGAAAAAAAAAACTTAACTACACCTGAAATCTTTGCTTAGTTAATTATTACTCTTTGTTCAGAGTACATCGTCCCGCACTAACACAACCTACTATTAACTTTTTAAAGAAGGGAAAAAAGTATTTGAAAATTTCCAAAAGGTTCGTAAAAACATTTACAATTTAGACCCCTGTCAATATTATACTACACCAGGTTTATCCTGGGATGCAATGTTGAAAATAACTGCAATTGAGTTGGAAGTATTAACAGATATTAGGGGTGGTAAGTAGTATGTTTATGTACCTTCGGGGTCACTTATTTCATACAAAATTTGGCTCATGCATAGCTGTAAAAGAGTAAGAACATTGTAGAATTGTTAAATGAATTGTGTGCGATCGGTCTTTAGGTTTGTAACATGTATTATGAAAAGGTAATGCTTTTTAATGTGTATATGTGTGTTTGTGTATGTTAAAATTTGGGAGAATGCATATCTGGAAAAGAATTAAATCATTTTAATTTTTAATTTTTCCATACAAATTTGGAATCATACCTGCTTTTTCTTGTTCATTTTATTTGTATTGCTTTTCAAACGAATGGTTGGACGGACAGAATGAGTGCGTGCACGTTTCCTCATCTACATCTCAGAGTGTAGAAAGGCTGTAATGTGAAAATGTATATACGTATGTACGAATGTTTGGACGGACAGAATGAGTGTGTGCGTAACATGTAATGTGTATGATCGTTTTTTTTTTTTTTTTAATAGTAAATTCTTGGCACGTATTGCTCATGATCACAGGTAGAAGAAATAGAAATATAAACTATTAAGAAAGGGTAGGTTGGTTGTGCGGTTGTTTTTAATTTGATGAGAAAGAAATGTATAGTTGTGCCTGTGGGTTTTTTTTTTTTCACGTATAAGTATAAGTAATATCTGTTTTCACATAATTGAATTTACTGATTGATCTACAACACCCCAGAGTATAAATAGACTTGTTTTTAAGGATTTAGAATTTTTTAGTTTTACTGTTTTAAATAAATGAAATTATAGAATAAAGGGATTAATTAAAACAAATTAGTTTTTTATTTTTTGAAAATTTTATTACATATTTCTTTTTTTCAGATTTTTACAGATTCGAATTTAAAAATACGTTTATACAGATTAAATAACTTAAGTGTTACGTATGACATATTAATACATACAAATGGATTACTTATTTTACTAATGTTACATATTCTTAGTTCATTTATAAGTTTCATAAATAAATCTATATGTCTTATTAATAGTTCTTCCAATACAGCTGATGTTACCATTTTTGTTCCCCTTCTTTAAAAATTTAATAGTAGGTTGTGTTAGTGCGGGACGATGTACTCTGAATTATTTCATTTTAATTTATATTTATTGAATAAAAATTTTAAACACAAGTGCCCACAATTAAATGTATTAAATTTTTGTTTTCGTTCATAATTATATTCAACAGGAAATTTTAAGTAGTTGACAATCTCAAGTGGTGGTTGTAAGTTTCCAAAGCTATCAAAGTATTCTTTATAGTTGTGGTTTTTATAATATGCTACCCAATGTGTTCCCATACCATTTGAATCATCTAAATTAACAATGCCGCATTCTTGTTTGAATGGTTTTTCAGGTAAAGAATCACGCATGAAAACACCCCTAAAATGTTTGAGATGTCTTCCATATTTATTCAAATCCAAATCTGTTAATGGGCGATTGGGAAGGTTATCTAATAGTTTTTTGGAGCTGGACTATAGTAGAGACCATATCCAGTTTTATATGGTTTGAGGTACAACCCTTTACCCATTGCAATTGATTCCATATATCTATTATGACGGTTAGCTTCAGCCAATTGTTCTTTTCCATTTTTGATAGCATTTACTGCTTTGACAATAGCGGATCCTCCACTTGCCAAACCACCAAGCGCTGACAATGCTGTTAGTACGGGAATAAGTGGAAGAAATCCTCCAATTTTCGGTACAGGTATAACTCTCGGTATTATAATGTCTGCTCGCTTTTTCCCTTTAAAATTTGAATGAATAGCCTTTTGAGCTATTTTAACAGCATCATTTATATCAAGGGGTTTCTGTTCTTTCAATTGTTTTAAAGTTTTTCTCACAGTAGCTGTGAATAATTTCTTATTACACTTATTCATTTTTCCTTTTCTTTTCTTATGTGTCTGCTCCTTCAAACCTAATCCAAATTTCACTTTAGCTTTCATAGCGTTTGTCACAAACCACGCGTTAGCACGTTCTTTAATATCACTATCTTTAGATTTAACTCGTTGCCAGGCTTTTTCAGCTAATATTTGATCTGCTTGATGTCTTGTGTCTATATCTTTTGATTGTGAATATGCAATATCGTGCTCTCTACAAGCTGCGTCTAATAAATTTATACCCTTATCTCCTCTTGCTAAACGTTTTTCAAGTTTTGTACCAGGTCCACAAAACTGATAACCAGGTAGATGTAATTCAACAGGTACTTTATTTATTAAGTTGTTTACAAATCCTCTTCTCATCTTACACTGGCTGAGGTTTTGTTTTGACTGTAGATTATAACAAATTTTTTTTCGTTACTTTTATACCTCTTCGCAAAAATAACTGAAATCAAGACGATCTCCTATATATACAGCAATTTATATGATTTCAGTATGTTAATTTTTTGATATTGATTTTGATCTGCTTTGTATCTGATCACGATCTACTTTACATCTGATCACGATCTGCTTTGTATCTGCTCACGATCTATTTTATATCTGATAACGATCTACTTTTTTGGTTTTGTCTATTTTATTTTAATTTTTTTATTTTTTTTGACATTACCATGTTTTAGGTATACATGTTCTACCTCAATGTTTAAATTGTTTATTTGATCAGCTAGATCATCATGTATTTGTGTTATATGTTTTTCGATTACGATATTTTTGTTTTTATGGTTATATTTATTAAAACCTTCTCCAAATTTATTAATATAAGACATTTCTTTCACTCTTCTAATAAATTATGTTAGCTTCTTTAAGTTCTTCGATAATAGAGATTATTTCGTTTTGATGATTGTTGTGACCAGAACCTTCCGATGAAAGAAGTAAACGTAGTCTGTCAACTAGTTCATTAGGATCATCCCAATGTATGTAATTTGATCTCAGATTATTTTGTAATTTTAGCATTAAACCACTGCCTTTTGTTAAAATGTTTGTTGTTGTTTCGAATAAACGTTTAATTATTCGTATATATTTGAAGGCTCGTGTTCCTTTCACTTGTTCATTAGGTTCATAGCGACGTTTATGTGCATTGGTATTAATTAAAATCTCTTTATATTTTTTCAAATCATTTTTAGAATAATGGAGAGGTTTTTTATGAAATACTAGTTCAAATAATCCAGGCGTCATTTTTAATTTCATATTCCCTATCTGCATAGTATTATCTCTATTAAATATTAATTTTTCCTTGCCATATCTCCAACTACCGTCTACATCTTGATTAAAACCATAAATTTTATCCAATTGCTTATTATTAATAAGTGTTTGTATATTTTCAAATAATGGAGAGCTTTTCGTCAGCTTTAAACATTGTTTTCTTTCCAAGTTCTTGATACATGTACTTGATACAGGTCTATTATGATCATAGTTTTTTTCACCATCATTATCATCAGTTGAAATATTTTCATACTGAAAATCGTTATTATCACCGTTTACATCATCATAATCATCGTCATCATCAATAGTGTTGTCTATATCTTTATGCTTATCTTCAAGTTTTCCGATGATTTCATTATCACCATTTACGTCATAATAATCATCATCATCATCAATAGTGTTGCCTGTATCCGTATGCTTATCTTCGAGTTTTCCAATGATTTCATTATCACCATTTACGTCATAATAATCTTCGTCATCATCTATAGTGTTGTCTACATCCTTATGCTTATATTCAAGTTTTGGGATGTTTTCATTATCATCATTTACATCATCATGATCATCGTCATCATTAATAGTGTTGTCTATATCCTTATATTTATCTTTAAGTTTTCCAATGATTTTTTTAAGTGGTTTTGTTATTGGTTGAAAGGTATCTTCTAATAAATTAACTCTATCTATTTGATTCAGTTTAATATTTTTTAACTTTTTCTTTAGAACAGCCCTTGTCTTTACAAGATCTTCCAACACTTTATTATGGTAATTTTTAGACATTATAATAATTTTTTTTATTGAATTTGATCTGGTTATGATCTGCTCGCTATCTGATTATGATCTGCTTTGTATCTGATTACGATCTGCTTTATATCTGATCACGAACTGCTTGCTATCTGGTCACGATCTGATTTATACCTGATCACGATCTGCTTGATGGCTTGTGTCTATATCCATTGATTTTGAGTACGCTATATCGTGCTTTCTACAATCTACATCCAATAAATTATTCCTTTATTTCCTTTATTCTTGCTATTCGTTTTGAAGTTTTGTATCAGGTCCACAAAACTGATAAACAGGTGGATGTAATTCAACATATAATTTGTTTATTAAGTTGTCTACAAATCTTCTTCCAATCTTACACTGATTAGGTGTTTTTCTTTTGACTGTAGTTTATAACCATTTTTTTTTTCATTATTTTCATACCTCTTCGCATGAAACACTACACCAGCTATACCTGCTATACCAGCTATACTAGCAAGCTATACAATCTGTACTAGCTATACTAGCAAGCTGTACTAGCTATACTAGCAAGCTATACAATCTGTACTAGCTATACTAGCAAGCTGTACAATCTGTACTAGCTATACTAGCAAGCTATACAATCTGTACTAGCTATACTAGCAAGCTGTACTAGCTATACTAGCAAGCTGTACTAGCTATACTAGCAAGCTGTACTAGCTATACTAGCAAGCTGTACAATCTGTACTAGCTATACTAGCAAGCTGTACTAGCTATACTAGCAAGCTATACAATCTGTACTAGCTATACTAGCAAGCTGTACTAGCTATACTAGCAAGCTATACAATCTGTACTAGCTATACTAGCAAGCTGTACTAGCTATACTAGCAAGCTGTACAATCTGTACTAGCTATACTAGCAAGCTGTACTAGCTATACTAGCAAGCTATACAATCTGTACTAGCTATACTAGCAAGCTGTACTAGCTATACTAGCAAGCTGTACAATCTGTACTAGCTATACTAGCAAGCTGTACTAGCTATACTAGCAAGCTGTACAATCTGTACTAGCTATACTAGCAAGCTGTACTAGCTATACTAGCAAGCTGTACTAGCTATACTAGCAAGCTATACAATCTGTACTAGCTATACTAGCAAGCTGTACTAGCTATACTAGCAAGCTGTACTAGCTATACTAGCAAGCTGTACAATCTGTACTAGCTATACTAGCAAGCTGTACTAGCTATACTAGCAAGCTATATCAGCTATATCAGCTATACCAGCTATACCTGCTATACCAGCTATACCAGCTATACCAGCTATACCAGCTATACCAGCTATACCTGCTATACCAGCTATACCAGCTATACCAGCTATATACCAGCTATATCAGCTATACCAGCTATATACCAGCTATATCAGCTATACCAGCTATATACCAGCTATACCTGCTATACCAGCTATACCAGCTATACCAGCTATATCAGCTATACCAGCTATATACCAGCTATATAGCTATATCAGCTATATCAGCTATACCAGCTATATACCAGCTATATAGCTATATCAGCTGGTATAGCTGGTATAGCAGGTATAGCTGATATAGCTGGTATATAGCTGGTATAGCTGATATAGCTGGTATATAGCTGGTATAGCTGATATAGCTGGTATAGCTGGTATAGCTGGTATAGCTGGTATAGCAGGTATAGCTGGTATAGCTGGTATAGCTGGTATAGCTGGTATAGCTGATATAGCTGGTATAGCTGGTATAGCAGGTATAGCTGGTATAGCTGATATAGCTGATATAGCTTGCTAGTATAGCTAGTACAGCTTGCTAGTATAGCTAGTACAGATTGTACAGCTTGCTAGTATAGCTAGTACAGCTTGCTAGTATAGCTAGTACAGCTTGCTAGTATAGCTAGTACAGATTGTATAGCTTGCTAGTATAGCTAGTACAGCTTGCTAGTATAGCTAGTACAGCTTGCTAGTATAGCTAGTACAGATTGTACAGCTTGCTAGTATAGCTAGTACAGCTTGCTAGTATAGCTAGTACAGATTGTACAGCTTGCTAGTATAGCTAGTACAGCTTGCTAGTATAGCTAGTACAGATTGTATAGCTTGCTAGTATAGCTAGTACAGCTTGCTAGTATAGCTAGTACAGATTGTACAGCTTGCTAGTATAGCTAGTACAGCTGGTGTAGTGTTTCATGCGAAGAGGTATGAAAATAATGAAAAAAAAAAAATGGTTATAAACTACAGTCAAAAGAAAAACACCTAATCAGTGTAAGATTGGAAGAAGATTTGTAGACAACTTAATAAACAAATTATATGTTGAATTACATCCACCTGTTTATCAGTTTTGTGGACCTGATACAAAACTTCAAAACGAATAGCAAGAATAAAGGAAATAAAGGAATAATTTATTGGATGTAGATTGTAGAAAGCACGATATAGCGTACTCAAAATCAATGGATATAGACACAAGCCATCAAGCAGATCGTGATCAGGTATAAATCAGATCGTGACCAGATAGCAAGCAGTTCGTGATCAGATATAAAGCAGATCGTAATCAGATACAAAGCAGATCATAATCAGATAGCGAGCAGATCATAACCAGATCAAATTCAATAAAAAAATTATTATAATGTCTAAAAATTACCATAATAAAGTGTTGGAAGATCTTGTAAAGACAAGGGCTGTTCTAAAGAAAAAGTTAAAAAATATTAAACTGAATCAAATAGATAGAGTTAATTTATTAGAAGATACCTTTCAACCAATAACAAAACCACTCAAAAAAATCATTGGAAAACTTAAAGATAAATATAAGGATATAGACAACACTATTAATGATGACGATGATCATGATGATGTAAATGATGATAATGAAAACATCCCAAAACTTGAATATAAGCATAAGGATGTAGACAACACTATAGATGATGACGAAGATTATTATGACGTAAATGGTGATAATGAAATCATTGGAAAACTCGAAGATAAGCATACGGATACAGACAACACTATTGATGATGATGATGATTATTATGACGTAAATGGTGATAATGAAATCATCGGAAAACTTGAAGATAAGCATAAAGATATAGACAACACTATTGATGATGACGATGATTATGATGATGTAAACGGTGATAATAACGATTTTCAGTATGAAAATATTTCAACTGATGATAATGATGGTGAAAAAAACTATGATCATAATAGACCTGTATCAAGTACATGTATCAAGAACTTGGAAAGAAAACAATGTTTAAAGCTGACGAAAAGCTCTCCATTATTTGAAAATATACAAACACTTATTAATAATAAGCAATTGGATAAAATTTATGGTTTTAATCAAGATGTAGACGGAAGTTGGAGATATGGCAAGGAAAAATTAATATTTAATAGAGATAATACTATGCAGATAGGGAATATGAAATTGAAAATGACGCCTGGATTATTTGAACTAGTATTTCATAAAAAACCTCTCCATTATTCTAAAAATGATTTGAAAAAATATAAAGAGATTTTAATTAATACCAATGCACATAAACGTCGCTATGAACCTAATGAACAAGTGAAAGGAACACGAGCCTTCAAATATATACGAATAATTAAACGTTTATTCGAAACAACAACAAACATTTTAACAAAAGGCAGTGGTTTAATGCTAAAATTACAAAATAATCTGAGATCAAATTACATACATTGGGATGATCCTAATGAACTAGTTGACAGACTACGTTTACTTCTTTCATCGGAAGGTTCTGGTCACAACAATCATCAAAACGAAATAATCTCTATTATCGAAGAACTTAAAGAAGCTAACATAATTTATTAGAAGAGTGAAAGAAATGTCTTATATTAATAAATTTGGAGAAGGTTTTAATAAATATAACCATAAAAACAAAAATATCGTAATCGAAAAACATATAACACAAATACATGATGATCTAGCTGATCAAATAAACAATTTAAACATTGAGGTAGAACATGTATACCTAAAACATGGTAATGTCAAAAAAAATAAAAAAATTAAAATAAAATAGACAAAACCAAAAAAGTAGATCGTTATCAGATATAAAATAGATCGTGAGCAGATACAAAGCAGATCGTGATCAGATGTAAAGTAGATCGTGATCAGATACAAAGCAGATCAAAATCAATATCAAAAAATTAACATACTGAAATCATATAAATTGCTGTATATATAGGAGATCGTCTTGATTTCAGTTATTTTTGCGAAGAGGTATAAAAGTAACGAAAAAAAATTTGTTATAATCTACAGTCAAAACAAAACCTCAGCCAGTGTAAGATGAGAAGAGGATTTGTAAACAACTTAATAAATAAAGTACCTGTTGAATTACATCTACCTGGTTATCAGTTTTGTGGACCTGGTACAAAACTTGAAAAACGTTTAGCAAGAGGAGATAAGGGTATAAATTTATTAGACGCAGCTTGTAGAGAGCACGATATTGCATATTCACAATCAAAAGATATAGACACAAGACATCAAGCAGATCAAATATTAGCTGAAAAAGCCTGGCAACGAGTTAAATCTAAAGATAGTGATATTAAAGAACGTGCTAACGCGTGGTTTGTGACAAACGCTATGAAAGCTAAAGTGAAATTTGGATTAGGTTTGAAGGAGCAGACACATAAGAGAAGAAAAGGAAAAATGAATAAGTGTAATAAGAAATTATTCACAGCTACTGTGAGAAAAACTTTAAAACAATTGAAAGAACAGAAACCCCTTGATATAAATGATGCTGTTAAAATAGCTCAAAAGGCTATTCATTCAAATTTTAAAGGGAAAAAGCGAGCAGACATTATAATACCGAGAGTTATACCTGTACCGAAAATTGGAGGATTTCTTCCACTTATTCCCGTACTAACAGCATTGTCAGCGCTTGGTGGTTTGGCAAGTGGAGGATCCGCTATTGTCAAAGCAGTAAATGCTATCAAAAATGGAAAAGAACAATTGGCTGAAGCTAACCGTCATAATAGATATATGGAATCAATTGCAATGGGTAAAGGGTTGTACCTCAAACCATATAAAACTGGATATGGTCTCTACTATAGTCCAGCTCCAAAAAACTATTAGATAACCTTCCCAATCGCCCATTAACAGATTTGGATTTGAATAAATGTGGAAGACATCTCAAACATTTTAGGGGTGTTTTCATGCGTGATTCTTTACCTGAAAAACCATTCAAACAAGAATGCGGCATTGTTAATTTAGATGATTCAAATGGTATGGGAACACATTGGGTAGCATATTATAAAAACCACAACTATAAAGAATACTTTGATAGCTTTGGAAACTTACAACCACCACTTGAGATTGTCAACTACTTAAAATTTCCTGTTGAATATAATTATGAACGAAAACAAAAATTTAATACATTTAATTGTGGGCACTTGTGTTTAAAATTTTTATTCAATAAATATAAATTAAAATGAAATAATTCAGAGTACATCGTCCCGCACTAACACAACCTACTATTAAATTTTTAAAGAAGGGGAACAAAAATGGTAACATCAGCTGTATTGGAAGAACTATTAATAAGACATATAGATTTATTTATGAAACTTATAAATGAACTAAGAATATGTAACATTAGTAAAATAAGTAATCCATTTGTATGTATTAATATGTCATACGTAACACTTAAGTTATTTAATCTGTATAAACGTATTTTTAAATTCGAATCTGTAAAAATCTGAAAAAAAGAAATATGTAATAAAATTTTCAAAAAATAAAAAACTAATTTGTTTTAATTAATCCCTTTATTCTATAATTTCATTTATTTAAAACAGTAAAACTAAAAAATTCTAAATCCTTAAAAACAAGTCTATTTATACTCTGGGGTGTTGTAGATCAATCAGTAAATTCAATTATGTGAAAACAGATATTACTTATACTTATACGTGAAAAAAAAAAAAACCCACAGGCACAACTATACATTTCTTTCTCATCAAATTAAAAACAACCGCACAACCAACCTACCCTTTCTTAATAGTTTATATTTCTATTTCTTCTACCTGTGATCATGAGCAATACGTGCCAAGAATTTACTATTAAAAAAAAAAAAACGATCATACACATTACATGTTACGCACACACTCATTCTGTCCGTCCGAACATTCGTACATACGTAAATACATTTTCACATTACAGCCTTTCTACACTCTGAGATGTAGATGAGGAAACGTGCACGCACTCATTCTGTCCGTCCAACCATTCGTTTGAAAAGCAATACAAATAAAATGAACAAGAAAAAGCAGGTATGATTCCAAATTTGTATGGAAAAATTAAAAATTAAAATGATTTAATTCTTTTCCAGATATGCATTCTCCCAAATTTTAACATACACAAACACACATATACACATTAAAAAGCATTACCTTTTCATAATACATGTTACAAACCTAAAGACCGATCGCACACAATTCATTTAACAATTCTACAATGTTCTTACTCTTTTACAGCTATGCATGAGCCAAATTTTGTATGAAATAAGTGACCCCGAAGGTACATAAACATACTACTGTGGTATTAGGGGAGGTATTGTTCAATGCAGTAAGCGACATGTGATAGCTAATAATATATACGTTAGTGACTATGATTCAACAAAAGAATCAAATTATTTAATGTATTTAGATGTAAATAACTTATATGGTTATGCAATGTCTCAATATCTCCCCTATAAAAATTTTAAATGGCTTGACAACTGTAACAACTTCGATGTAACTACTATAGAATAAGATTCAGATTTTGGTTATATTTTAGAAGTAAATTTGGAATATCCAACTGTATTGCACGATAACCATAGTGATTTTCCATTCTGTGCAGAAAATAAGAAAATTGAGAATATGAAACATAGAAAATTAATAACAGACCTAAATGACAAAAACAATTACATAATACATTATCACAATCTTCAGCAATGCATTCAACATGGTTTAATAGAATATTAGCTAAAAACACATTTGACCAAAACTTTTTCAAATTACTCAATAATGCTGTCTATGGCAAGACCATACAAAATGTCGATAAGAGAAAAGACATCAAAATAATAATTGGGTGGGATAATAGAAGAAATCGATTAGGATTGCGAAACCTAATTTTCATAGTTGTATTAAAATTACTGAAGAAATGGTTGCTGTTGAAATGAGTAGAGTACGAACAGAATATAATAAACCCATATATATTAGTTTTTCTGTTCTAGAACTATCGAAATGGAAAATGTATAATTTTCATTACGATTATATGAAGCCAAAATATCTTGATAATATTAATCTCTGCTATATGGATACCGATTCATTTATATATGATGTGAGAACAAATGATATGTATGATGATATTAGAAATGATATTCCAACACATTTCGATACATCTGCTTATTCAAAAGACAATCCATATAATTTCCGCTTGATGAATAATGATGAAGAAGTATTGGGAATGATGAAAGATGAATGTAATGGAAAAATTATTAAGGAATTCATTGGTTTACGAGCTAAAATGTATTCCGTCAAAATAGATAGAGTAGACAAAGAAATTAAAAAAATTAAAGGCGTTAAAAATAGTGTAACATCTAGACTAAGTATTAATGATTTTAGAAAATGTCTACTAGAGAAAAAGCTGTATCATGATTCTATGTATGTGTTTAGATCTAAGATTCAAGTATATACACAATATATAAGTAAATTAACTTTAAGTTATTTAGACGATAAGGGATTTATATGTGAAAATAATGTAGACACTTACGCCTGGGGACATTATAAAATAAATTCTCCATTCATTCCAAATTTAAATTCATATAGACAATTTATGCAAGACGATAATTATGAAATGTTTTTAAATGTAAATATATATGGAGAATTTATGCAAGACGATAATGATGAAATATTTTTAAATGTAAATATATAGATTAAGTAGTTTATAAGGAATATAATGTACAAAATAATATGAATTAATAAAAAAGAATATACTATATGTATATAAATTATACAATTTTTTTATTTCACTTCAATTTATATTTATTGAATAAAAATTTTAAACACAAGTGTCCACAATTAAATTTATTAAATTTTTGTTTTCGTTCAGAATTATATTCAATAGGAAATTTTAAGTAGTTGACAACGTCAAGTGGTGGTTGTAAGTTTCCAAAGCTATCAAAGTATTCTTTATAGTTCTGGTTTTTATAATATGCTACCCAATGTGTTCCCATACCATTTGAATCATTTAAATTAACAATGCCACATTATTGTTTGAATGGTTTTTTAGGTAAAGAATCACGCATGAAAACACCCCTAAAATGTTTGAGATGTCTTCCATATTTATTCAAATCCAAATCTGTTAATGGACGATTGGGTAGGTTATCTTATTTTTGGAGCTGGACTATAGTAGAGACCATATCCAGCTTTATATGGTTTGAGGTACAACCCTTTACACATTGCAATTGATTCCATATATCTATTATGACGGTTAGCTTCAGCCAATTGTTCTTTTCCATTTTTGATAGCATTTACTGCTTTGACCATAGCGGATCCTTCACTTGCCAAACCAGCAAGCGCTGACAATGCTGTTAGTACGGGAATAAGTGGAAGAAATCCTCCAATTTTCTTTCAATTGTTTTAAAGTTTTTCTCACAGTAGCTGTGAATAATTTCTTCTTTTCTTATGTCTCTGCTCCTTCAAACCTAATCCAAATTTCACTTTAGTTTTCATAGCGTTTGTCACAAACCACGCGTTAGCACGTCCTTTAATATCACTATCTTTAGATTTAAATCGTTGCCAGGCTTTTTCAGCTAAAATTTTATCTGTTGGTCACAACAATCATCAAAACGAAATAATCTCTATTATCGAAGAACTTAAAGAATCTAACATAATTTATTAGAAGAGTGAAAGAAATGTCTTATATTAATAAATTTGGAAAAGGTTTTAATAAATACAATCATAAAAAATGTCGGAACAAAAAAATATATACATATATAACACAAATATCTGATCAAATAAACAATTTAAACATTGAGGTAGAACATGTTTATCTAAAACATGACAATGACAAAAAAAATTAGAATAAAAAAAAACCAAAAACCAAAAAAGTGGATAGATATAAAAGAGATCGCGATCAGATATATAGCAGATCGTTATCAGATATAAAGTAGATCGTGACCAGATACAAAGCAGATCGTGATCAGATGTAAAGTAGATCGTGATCAGATACAAATCAGATCAAAATCAATATCAAAAAATTACAATACTGAAACAGTGATCGTATTAATTGGTGTATATATAGGAGATCGTCTTGATTTCAGTTATTTTTGCGAAGAGGTATAAAAGTTATACTGTTATAATCTACAGTCAAAACAAAACCCCAGCCAGTGTAAGATGAGAAGAGGATTTGTAAACAACTTAATAAATAAAGTACCTGTTGAATTACATCTGCCTGGTTATCAGTTTTGTGGACCTGGCACAAAACTTGAAAACGTTTAACAAGAAGAGATAAGGGTATAAATTTATTAGACGCAGGTTGTAAAGAACACGATATTGCATATTCACAATCAAAAGATATAGACACAAGACATCAAGCAGATCAAATATTAACTGAAAAAGCCTGGCAACGAGTTAAATCTAAAGATAGTTTGGTTAGGTGGGTTTGTGATAAACGCTATGAAAGCGAAAGTGAAATTTGGATTAGGTTTGAAGGAGCAGAGACATAAGTAAAGAAAAAATTCAAAAAGAACGAGAAAAGGAAAAATGAATGGATGTAATAAGAAAGTAATGAGAAAAACTTCAAAACAATTGAAAGAACAGAAACCCCTTGATATAAATTATGCTGTTAAAATAGTTCAAAAGGCTATTCATTCAAATTTTAAAGGGAAAAAGCGAGCAGACATTATAATACCGAGAGTTATACCTGTACCGAAAATTGGAGGATTTCTTCCAGTTATTCCCGTACTAACAGCATTGTCAGCGCTTGGTGGTTTGGCAAGTGGAGGATCCGCTTTTGTCAAAGCAGTAAATGCTATCACAAATGGAAAAGAACAATTTGCGGAAGCCAATAATAGATATATGGAATCAATTGCAATGGGTAAAGGGTTACATCTCAAACCATATAAAACTGGATATGGTCTCTACTATAGTCCAGCTCCAAAAAACTATTAGATAACCTACCTAAGCGCCCATTAACAGATCTGAAATCATATAAATATTGAAGATTGTTCACAAACTCTACACATGAGCATACAATAGCAGTAGATTAACATACAATGATTTTAAAGGAAATATACAACTTTTTAAAATCATTTTCACACATAATTTCTGATGCGGATAAAACTATCTCACCAACATACAAACACAACTGGAGAATGTAGATAACCTGAAGAGAATAAGAAATAGACATGGTGAACATTTCGAGGATTGCGAATGGTCGAATGAAAATAGCATATGCGGTCCTGACACCTGCCCCTGTATATTTTATAAACATAGACTATATCAAGCTGAAAATGAAGCTAAAAATATAATTAATTTTTATAATTTTACTAAATGTAAAAATTGTGTTTTCAATAAATTGTAATTTTCGACAAATTCAAACGAAGAAATTATATAATAAATGAAAAAAAAAACTTAACTGTACATCGTCCCGCACTAACACAACCTACTATTATCTTTTTAAAGAAGGGAAAAAAATGATGACATCAGCTGAATTGGAAGAACTATTAAAAAAACATAGTAATCAGATTGATAAAGAGCATTATTTTTAAGTCTTATCAATGAACTAAGTGTATGTAACATTAGTAAAATAAGTAATCCATTTTTATATACAGTTTGTCAAAAAAATCGTTGCACAGATCAAAAAAATTTAAAATGTGATCTTCATTCAAGAATTCCAACAACAAAATCTTTACATACTTTTTTATTTTTGCACACATTCTATAACTGTACTTCTTTACGACCATAAGGCGCCAATAGTTTTCTAATAGTCACACACATTACAATAATAACAACAATAAAAGAACTTTACACAGTATAAAGGGTGTCAAAAAAATCTTTGCATATTGAATGAAGATAATAAAAAAATGACAAAAAATGCCGTTATTTCCCAAGAATGTTGCGCATTTTGGGTTTTTTACAAATGAGATGGAATGTGAAAGGGGTAAACAACGTGTTATTAATGAAGTGATCGTTTTTTATGTAACAGGTGTCCTTATATTTGAATACAAAAAATGCCAGGAAAACGAGTTTCAAAAAATATTATACAATTGGCCTATTTCAACTACTACAAAGGCAAATCTGCCAAGTAAATCGCCGATATGTTCTCCTTAAACATCAGGACTGTATATAATATTATAAACCGTGCTGAAAAAGAAGGAGGACTAGACTTAAAAGGATTTACAGGCAGGCCAAAAAATGTGACGCAGCGAGTTGAAAGAAAAATTATTAGAATCGTGTATGGTAGCCCACAATCCAGTACGAAATGATTAGCTCTTCAAGTGCAAAAAGACTTTGGGTTACGTGTTTCCCAAGAAACCATCAGAAATGTTCTTCAAAAACACAAATATTCTTCAAGAGTGGGTAGAAAAAAACCCCTGCTGTCAGCACAAAATGTCGAAAAGAGATTAAGATTTGCCACCGAATACATTTCACTTCCTCCGGAGTACTGGGACTCTGTTATTTTCTCAGATGAGACGAAAATAATGCTTTATTATCATGACGGACCATAAAGAGTTTGGCGTAAGCCTCTGACAGCACTAGAAAATTAAAATCTTATTCCTACAGTAAAGTTTGGAAAACTGTCTGTAATGGTATGGGGCTATATATCCAGCAAGGGAGTTGGTGTAATCAGGATTTTGGATGAAATAATGACTAAGGAAGTATATCTTGATATTTTAAAAAATGAACTGACCGCCAGCATTAAGAAATTTGGTTTTATTGACCCGGTTAATCCGAATAAAATTAATTACAAGTACTATCAATATAATGATTCTAATCATAAATCTTATTTATGTAAGTCCAGGTTACTTTACAACTGTTCCAAAGTTATTGATACTCCTGCCCAAAGTCCTGATATTAACCCTATCGAAAATTTGTGGGTTCATCTAAAGCGAAAGGTAGGAAAAAGATCACCCACAAATAAAAACGAATTGATAAAGTTCACCAAAGAAGAATGGGAAAAAATGCCATTAGAATATGACATTCCGAAGCTTATTCGATCCACGAGAAGGTGTCTACAATCGGTGATTGATGCTCAAGGTGGACACACAAAATATTAGCACTATAATTTTAAAAAAATTGCATAAGCCTTAATATTTTGTCAAGTGTGCAAACATTTTTTTGACAGTAGTAAAATTGGATTGTTTTTGTTTTTTAATATTTTACATTAGAATATTTTCATTGTTATAAAAGTTTTTTATTTATTATATTAACAAAACATATGTTTATAAAATTCTGTTTGAAAAAAATGAAAAAGTTGGTTATTTATATTAGAAATCAATGAATTTTTCGAAGTTTTCTTTATTTTTCTCTATGTGCAAAGATTTTTTTGACAAACTGTATTAATAATATCATACGTTTGTATTATTGCGAAAAAAATTTACTCAGAATCTTTTGACATTTGCAGATGTCAAACATTTTATGAAAAATATTTGTTAACACTTAAGCTATTTAATCTGTATAAACGAATGTTTAACTATTATTATATTCAATAGATATATGTATTGTATTGTACAAAATAACAAAATCTGAAATAAAATATACATACCTAAGAAAAAAAATCGAATAAAATAAAAACTAATTTGTTTTAATTAATCTCATTATTGTATAATTTTATTTATTTAAAACAGTAAAACTAAAAAAATCTATATCCTTAAAACAAGTCTATTTATACTCTGGGATGTTGTAAATCAATCAGTAAATTCAATTATGTAAAAACAGATATTCCACTTATGCGTGAAAAAAACCGCAGGCACGAATATATATTTCTTTCTCATCAATGTAAAATTAAAAATCCTTATAACACAACAACAACAACAACACCACGTACAACTATATTTCTATTTCTTCACAATTATTATCACAAAAGAACGTGCACACACTCATTCTGTCCGTCCAATCATTCGCAAAGCATTACAAATACAATGAACATGTACACTCATGTTTCTACTTAGGTATACGATGTTATTTATTATCCCAAGAAAAATTTTACACAGTTGTTCATCCTGTATACAAAAAAAGTCATAAGGACTAAAACGTGCCAAGAATTTATTGTTAAAAAACGATCATACACATTACATGTTCTCCTGAAGGAAGGTAGAATTATGATCGGCTGGGTCATATGCAGGATTCGCGAGAAGAACATACTGACGAAATGCTTCCGATGCCTGCAGTTTGGGCATATGGCTCGTCAGTACAGAAGTAAGGTTGACCGCTCGGGAACTTGCCGTAAGTGCGGTCAGGAGGGGCATATTGCGATAAATTGCGAAAGGGAAATTCTTTGCATGTTCTACAAATTGGGCGACTCGAAATCCGCCATATCGCGGGTAGCGGAAAGTGTTCGCAATTTCTGAGCGCTCTTAAATCACGTTCTAGGAGATGAGGTAAATACAAATTAATCTGAACCATTGCGAAGCAGCCCAGGACCTATTGGTCTAGAGAGTAAAGGAGGAGAATATCGATATCGCAATCATAAGCGAACCTTATAGGGTACCGAGGAATAGTACTTGGATCACGGACGGATCTAGTACTGCGGCTATATGGATTTGTGGTTCATTACCCTTCCAGTGAACCTACGCGCGGGATATTGGCTTCGTTATGGCCAGGATAAAGGGAATTTTCATCTACAGCTGTTAAGCCCCCCCGAGGTGGTCAATGGATGAGTTCCAATATAGGCTGGCGTCACACGTGCGCCTGAACACCCCCGTTATTATTGGAGGGGACTTTAACGCTTGGGCGACCGAATGGGGTAGTAGATATTCTAACGCCAGGGGTCGCTGCCTCTTGGAAACGTTCGCTTCCCTTCCTGTGGCGCTGATGAATGACGGAAGAGGAAGCACATTTAGGAGAGCTGGATCGAGCTCGATAATATATTTGTCGTTTGTGAGAGATGGCCTTGTTTCGCGGACCGCATGGAAGCTAACTATGGACTTCACGAATAGTGACCATCAGGCAATCGTGATGCCGGTTACTGGCCGCAGCACGAGAGGAGACGGATTGCCGAAGTTTACGGGACCTAAATGAAAGGACTCCCGCTTTGACGGGGAGACGTATAGATTGATGTTGTCGTCTTTTCACATGACTGGCAGCACGGTCGAGGAATTAGTGAGCGGCGTATACGAAATGCTCAACGCTGCATGTGATGCTGCTATGCCTAGGAGGACTGTGTGTAGGGGACGTTCCCCCTGCTACTGGTGGAATGACGAGATACGAAATCTGCGGTCGGAATGCTTTGGAACGAGAAGAAGGGCCAAGCGCACGAGAGGAAGACCGACATGGGAAGCCGAACGGTCTTCATATGAGAATCTAAGGCATCAACTTAGAAGAGCCATTAAAATGAGCAAGAAACTATCCTTTCAGCAGATATGCCAGGAAGCTGACGTCAATCCTTTTGGGACGGCGTACAGAGTCGTCTGCAAGAGAATCGGTGCTCGGGAACAGCCTAAACTAGGTTGTCCAGTTTTGCTACGGGAGATAATTAGTACATTATTCCCACTTGGCCAGCCCTACACTTTTATAAGTAGGGAGCCGGAGGCCATCCATACCATACCCGAGGTAACAGGAGAGGAGGTACTCGCAGCATGCACTGGAATAGGAAAACACCGGGGCCAGACGCAATCCCAAATAGGGCACTTAAGGCGGCTATCCGGCTCCGAGAAGATATGTTCGCCAAGGTGTTCCACAAGTGCTTCGTCGAAGGTGTTTTTCGACGTAGATGGAAGCAGAAATTGGTTCTCATTCCAAAACCTGGCAAACCACCAGGAGAACCATCGTCGTATAGGCCCATCTGTCAACTTGACACGATGGGAAAAATACTGGAGAGGATAATATACAATCGACTACTGACGTGTGCCGAGGCAGGAGGAGCTTTCTCGGACCTGCAATACGGATTTAGGAAAGGACGGTCCAATATTGACGCGATAAGGAGAGTGGTCGACATTGCAAGGGATGCAATAGAGGGCGAAATATGGAGATTTGGCACCAAGGAATATTGCGCGTTTGTCACACTTGACGTTAGAAACGCGTTCAACTCAGCGAATTGGGGGCGGATTATGAGAGCCCTCTTTAATATGGCTACGCCGCCATACTTAAGGGAGAACTGAACCTAACGGATGAAGGAGAGCAGAAATACGTAGTGACGGCGGGTGTCCCACAGGGCTCTGTACTTGGGCCGCTACTATGGAACATTATGTACGATGGAGTAATTCGATTGCGATTGCCGAACGGGACTACAATTGTGGGCTTTGCAGATGACATTGCCATAGTCTCGGTACCTAAGACGGTAAGGGAAATATAGGAGAAAACGAACACAGCGATTCGAAAGGTTGGAGCATGGCTGGATAAATCAGGTTTGAAACTTGCTGTGCATAAAACTGAGGCCGTCATGATAAGCGACCGGATGATAGTGGAGAAGATGGAAGTGACCGTTGGGGGCACAAGGATCGAATCGAAGAGGGCGATAAAATACCTGGGAGTGATTATCGACGACAGGCTGAACTTCAAGGAGCACGTGAAATACATCGGCGAAAAAGCATCTGTAACGCAGGGAGCACTGGCGAGGATGATGCCAAATATTGGAGGACCAGGTTCATTCAAAAGGAGGATAATTTCGGCGATAGTAACGTCGATAATGCTGTTTGCTTGCCCAATATGGACGGAGGCACTCGCCGTTGGGACGAAAAGGAGGATACTGTCCTCGGTGTATCGTCTAAGCGCGATTAGACTGATAAGTGGCTTCAGGACAGTGTCTGATGAAGCGGTATTGATGTCGGCTAAGAAAATACCAAACGACATATTGGCGGATGAGATGAGGAGGATATACCTTCGCCGTCTCGAGCACCCGGGACGAATACCAGCCATAAAAGCGGAGGAACGAAGGACTTCTATGCACAAATGGCAGGCACGATGGGAGAGCAGTTTAAAGGGAAGATGGACATTTCGCCTTGTCCCTGATGTAACCCTTTGGATGAAAAATAAACATTGCGAGCTGAACTACTACGTGACCCAGTTCCTAACTGGTCACGACACTTCCCCTATATGCCCAAACTGTGTAGATGAGGGGAGGAAGATGCGGAGCATATTCTAACATGCTGCCCCAGATTTAGATGGCCCGGAGAAACGAGTTTAGGACCAAACCGGCTAATGGAAGAGCTGTTGAATTGTAGGATTCTATGGAGTCAATATAGTCAGAGAATGGCTGAAGTTATGCTAGAACTCTGAAGACTGGAGGAACGGAGGCGAAATTTGACTTAATGTGATAAAGCTTTCAAGCTAACCAGCTCTCCGCGAAGTAATATCTTACGGCAGTCCCGCGGAGGGAGAGTGGTTGAAGTGTGTAGGGAGCGGGTTTAGTACGCAGGCACCAGTGATGGTGAATCGTGCACTCTTTTGTTGAAACAAAAGTGTCTTTCGAAGATTCCCACCTCCGGCTCAAAACAAAAAAAACATTCGACCAACTATGACACACACACATATATTAAAAAGCATTACCTTTTCACAATACATATTACAAACCTATCGACTAACCGAAAATGCCCGGCTGTAGCGTAGCGTAAACCCCACAAACATGCTACTGTCGCAATGGTCGGGGTGATTGACGGTGGCGGTGGTGTTCCTGATGTGGCTGATGATGTTGGTGACGACGATGGTATTGATTCCAACGACGGTAGTGGTGGTGATGGTGATCTAGTTGATGGGTCAATCACTTGTTGCGGAAACCATTGGGTTTCCTCATCATCTAGGTTAAACAAATTCAACGACATTTATTTATTTTTTATTTATATATTTTATTTTTTACGTTGAATTATAGTGTAATGTAATGTAATGTAATTACAATGTAATGAAAAATTACTTCTCTAACACACTGTATTTATACTTTATTTTATTTTTTAAATTCCTAATGAAAAAACTATAGTTTACATTAAATCATAGAACCTGTTAATTCTTTAGAATTCTTTTATTTTGGCAACAAATATTCATACGTCAGCACATCTAATTTTTGGCAATATATAAAAAAAATCATAAGGACTAAAACGTTACAAGACTTTCTTATCTGTTTAAAATTACATATCCTTATAGAACAAAAAAACACACAACAAGCATACAGGTGTACATCCGTTTTCTATTTCTTCAACATTTGATCATGACCAACACGTGACAAGAATTTCTTCTCAGTTTAAAATTACATATCCTTCTAATTAAACCATATAGAAAATAAAAAACACAACAACCATGCAGGTGTACATCCCTTTTCTATTTCTTCAACAATTGACTATGATAAAACGTGACAAGACTTTCTTTTCAGTTTAAAATTAAAGATCCTTTAGTTGTACATCCCTTTTCTATTTCTTCAACATTTGATCATGACCAACACGTGACAAGACTTTATTCTCAAACAAAAAGGATCATGCAAATGTTCATCCCTTCCTTATCACATTTAAAATTAAAGATCCCTCAGGTGTAATTAGTATGTTTATGTACCTTCTGGGGCACTTATTCCATACAAGCTTAGGAGCATGCATATCTGTAAAAGAGTAAAAACATTGCAGAATTGTGAAAATGAATTGTGTGCGATCGGTCTTTAGGTTTGTAACATGTATTATGAAAAGGTAATGCCTTTTAATGTGTATGTGTGTGTGTGTGTTAAAATTTAGGAGCATGCATATCTGGAAAAGAATTAAATCATTTTAATTTTCAATTTTTCCATACAACTTTGGGATCATACCTGCTTCTTCTTGTTCCTTTTATTTGCATTACTTTGCAAACGAATGATTGGACGGACAGAATGAGTGTGTGCACGTTTCCTCATCTACATCCCAGAGTATAAATAGACTGTAGTGTGAAAATGTATGTACGTATGTACGAATGATTAGACGGACCGAATGAGTGTGTGTGTAACATGTAATGTGTATGATCGTTTTTTTAATAATAAATTCTTGTCAGGTACTGCTCATGATCAAAGGTAGAAGAAATAGAAATATAAACTGATAAGAAAGGGTAGGTTGGTTGTGCGGTTGTTTTTTATTTTTTGTATGATTTAATTAGAAGAATTTTTAAATTGATAAGAAAGAAATGTATAGTTGTGCCTGCGTTTTTTTGACGCATAAGTACAATATCTGTTTTTACATAATTGAATTTACTGATTGATTTACAATAATCCCAGAGTATAAATAGACTTGTTTAAGGATTTAGATTTTTTTTAGTTTTACTGTTTTAAATAAATAAAATTATAGAATAAAGGGATTAATTAAAACAAATTAGTTTTTTTTTCTTAGATATACATATTTTATTTTTAGATTTTGTTATTTTGTACAATACAATACATACATCTATTTAACATAATAATAGTTAAACATTCGCTTATACTATTTTATTTGTAAACAACTTAATAAACAAATTATCTGTTGAATTACATTCACCTGGTTATCAGTTTTGTGGACCTGATACGAAACTTTAAAAACGAATATCAAGTACGTGTATGAAAAACTTGAAAAGAAAACAATGTTTAAAGCTGACGAAAAACTCTTTATTATTTCAAAATATACAAACACTTATTAATAATAAGCAATTGGATAAAATTTATGTTTTAATCAAGACGTAGACGGAAGTTGGAGATATGGCAGGGAAAAATTAATATTTAATAGCGATAATACTATGCGGATAGGAAATATGAAATTGAAAATGACGCCTGCATTATTTGAATTAGTATTTCATAAAATTATTCTAAAAATGATTTGAAAAAATATAAAGAGATTTTAATTCATACCAATGCACATAAACGTCGCTATGAACCTAATGAACAAGTGAAAGGAACACGAGCCTTCAAATATATACGAATAATTAAACATTTATTCGAAACAACAACAAACATTTTAACAAAAGGCAGTGGTTTACTGCTAAAATCACTAAATAATCTGAAATCAAATTACATATATTGGGATGATCCTAATGGACTGGTTGACAGACTACGTTTACTTCTTTCATCGGAAGGTGTTGGTCACAACAATCATCAAAATGAAATAATCTCTATTATCGAAGAACTTAAAGAATCTAACATAATTTATTAGAAGAGTGAAAGAAAAGTCTCATATTAATAAATTTGGAGAAGGTTTCAATAAATATAATCATAAAAACAAAAAAAATTTCGTAAGCAAAAAAATATATATATAACACAAATACATGATGATCTAGCTGATCAAATAAACAATTTAAACATTGAGGTAGAACATGTTTATCTAAAACATGGCAATGACAAAAAAAAAAATAATAAAAAAATTAAAATAAAATAGACAAAACCAAAAACCAAAAAAGTAGATCGTTATCAGATATAAAGCAGATCGTGATCAGATACAAAGCAGATCGTGATCAGATGTAAAGTAGATCGTGATCAGATACAAAGCAGATCTAAATCAATATCAAAAAATTAACATACTGAAATCATATAAATTGGTGTATATATAGGAGATCGTCTTGATTTCAGCTATTTTTGCGAAGAGGTATAAAAGTAACGAAAAAAAAATTTGTTATAATCTACAGTCAAAACAAAACCCCAGCCAGTGTAAGATGAGAAGAGGATTTGTAAACAACTTAATAAATAAAGCACCTGTTGAATTACATCTGCCTGGTTATCAGTTTTCTGGACCTGGTACAAAACTTGAAAAACGTTTAGCAAGAGGAGATAAGGGTATAAATTTTTTAGACGCAGCTTGTAGAGAGCATGATATTGCATATTCACAATCAAAAGATATAGACACAAGACATCAAGCAGATCAAATAAAAGCCTGGCAACGAGTTAAATCTAAAGATAGTGATCTCAAAGAACGTGCTAACGCGTGGTTTGTGACAAACGCTATGAAAGCTAAAGTGAAATTTGGATTAGGTTTGAAGGGCAGAGACATAAGAAAAGAAAAAATTCAAAAAGAATGAGAAAAGGAAAAATGAATAAGTGTAATAAGAAAAGAAAGAAAAACTTTAAAACAACTGAAAGGACAGAAACCCCTTGATATAAATGATGATGTTAAAATAGCTCAAAAGGCTATTCATTCAAATTTTAAAGGGAAAAAGCGAGCAGACATTATAATACCGAGAGTTATACCTGTACTGCAAAATTGGAGGATTTCTTCCACTTATTCCCGTACTAACAGCATTGTCAGCGCTTGGTGGCTTGGCAAGTGGAGGATCCGCTATTGTTAAAGCAGTAAATGCTATCAAAAATGGAAAAGAACAATTGGCGGAAGCTAACCGTCGTAAGAGATATATGGAATCAATAGCAATGGCTAAAATACCTCAAACCATATAAAACTGGATATGGTCTCTAATATAGTCCAGCTCCAAAAAACTATTAGATAACCTACCTAAGAGCCCATTAACAGATTTGGATTTGAATAAACATGGAAGACATTTCAAAAATTTTAGGGGTGTTTCCATGCGTGATTATTTACCTAAAAACCATTCAAACAAGAATGCAGCATTGTTAATTTAGATGATTCAAATGGTATGGGAACAAATTGGGTAGCATATTATAAAAACCACAACTATAAAGTATACTTTGATAGCTTTGGAAACCTACAACCACCACTTGAGATTGTCAACTACTTAAAATTTCCTATTGAATATAATTATGAACGAAAACAATAATAATTATTAATTAATATATTTAATTGTGGGCACTTGTGTTTAAAATTTTTATTCAATAAATATAAATTGAAATGATATAATTCAGAGTACATCGTCCCGCACTAACACAACCTACTATTGACTTTTTAAAGAAGGGGAACAAAAATGGTAACATCAGCTGGAAGAACTATTAACAAAACATAGTAATCAGATTGATAAAGAGCATATAGATTAATTTTTAAGTCTTATCAATGAACTAAGAATATGCAACATTAGGAAAGTAAGTAATCCATTTTTATGTATTAATAATGTTATACGTTTGTATTATTGTGAAAAAATTTACTCAGAATCTTTTGACATTTGCAGATGCCAAACAATTTATGAAAAATATTTGTTAACACTTAAGCTATTTAATCAGTATAAACGAATGTTTAACTATTATTATGTTAAATAGAAATAATGTATTGTATTGTACAAAATAACAAAATCTAAAAATAAAATATGTATATCTAAGAAAAAAAAAACGAATTTGTTTTAATTAATCCCTTTATTCTATAATTTTATTTATTTAAAACAGTAAAACTAAAAAAAATCTAAATTCTTAAAACAAGTCTATTTATACTCTGGGATGTTGTAAATCAATCAGTAAAAAGTATAAATTATGTAAAAACAGATATTCTACTTATGCGTGAAAAAAACGCAGGCACAACTATACATTTCTTTCTTATCAATTTAAAAATCCTTCTAATTAAATCATACAAAAAATAAAAAACAACCGCACAACCAGCCTACCCTTTCCTATCAGTTTATATTTCTATTTCTTCTACCTTTGATATTGAACAGTACCTGACAAGAATTTATTATTAAAAAACGATCATACACATTACATGTTACACACACACTCATTCGGTCCGTCCAATCATTCGTACATACGTACATACATTTTCACATTACATGTTACAAACCTATCGACTAACCGACCTACCGATTGTAGCGTAAACATGCTCCTAAATTTTTATGGAGCAACTGATCCCGAAACCCCATAAACATACTACTCAACATTAGTAAAATAAGTAATCCATTTTTATGTATTAATAATGTCATACGTTTGTATTATTGTGAAAAAATTTACTCAGAATCTTTTAACATTTGCAGATGTCAAACATTTTATGAAAAATATTTGTTAACACTTAAGCTATTTAATCTGTATAAACGAATGTTTAACTATTATTATATTCAATAGATATATGTATTGTATTGTACAAAATAACAAAATCTGAAATAAAATATACATACCTAAGTAAAAAAAATCTAATAAAATAAAAACTAATTTATTTTAATTAATCTCATTATTGTATAAACATCTAAATCCTTAAAACAAGTCTATTTATACTCTGGGATGTTGTAAATCAATCAGTAAATTCAATTATGTAAAAACAGATATTCTATTAATGTGTGAAAACAAACCGCAGGCACAACTATTCATTTCTTTCTTATCAATTTAAAATTAAAAATCCTTATAACACAACAACAACAACATCACGTACAACTATATATCTATTTCTTCAACAATTATTATTTCAAAAGAACGTACACACAGTCATTCTGTCCGTCCAATCATTCATTTGCAAAGTAATACAAATAAAATTAACATGCACAATCATGTTTCTATTTAGGTATACGATGTTAATATTTATTATCTAAAAAAAAATTTACACATGTGTTCATCCCTTTTCTATTCCTTCAACATTTGATCATGAGCAACACGTGACAAGACTTTCTTATCAGTTTAAAATTACAGATCCTTATAACATAAAAAATAAAAACAACCATACAGCTGTACATCCCTATCTTATCACATTTAAAATTAAAGATCCTTCTAACCTCTCAAATAAAATGAACACGTACAATCATGTTTCTATTTAGGTATACGATGTTATTATTTATTATCACAAAAAAAACGATCATACACATTACATGTTACAAACCTATCAACTAACCGACACTACCGACTGGAGCATAGGCATGCTCCTAAATTTGTATGGAATAAGTGGTCCCAAACATACGAAAACATACTACTATTGTGTTTATACTTGATGAATCTTAGATCTAAACACATACATATAATCATGATAGAGCTTTTTCTCTAGTAGACATTTTCTAAAATCATTAATACTTAGTCTAGCAGTTACACTATTTTTAACGCCTTTAATTTTTTTTATTTCTTTGTCTACTCTCTCTATTTTAACAGAATAAATTTTAGCTCGTAAACCAATGAATTCCCTAATAACATTTCCATGACATTCATCTTTCATCATTCCCAATACTTTTTTATTCTTCAAGGGGAAATTATAAACATTTTCTTTAGAATAAGCAGATGTATTGAAGATTGTATTGAAATGTATTGGAATATCATTTCTAATATCATCATACATAGCATTTGTTTTCACATCATACATAAATGAGTCGGTATCCATATAGCAGCGATTAATATTTTCAATATACTTTGTCTTCATATAATCGTAATGAAAATTATACATTTTCCATTTTGATAGTTCTAGAACAGAAAAACTAATATAAATGGGTTTATTATATTCTGTTCGTACTCTACTCATTTCAACAGCAACCATTTCTTCAGTAATTTCAATACAACTATGAAAATTAGGTTTCGCAATTAGTGATCTGGCTCCTAATCGATTTCTTCTATTATCCCACCCAATTACTATTTTGGTGTCTTTTCTCTTATCGACATTTTGTATAGTCTTGCCATAGACAGCATTATTGAGTAATTTGAAAAAGTTTTGTTCAAATGTGTTTTTAGCTAATATTCTATTAAACCATGTTGAATGCATTGCTGAAGATTGTGATAATGTATTATGTAATTGTTTTTGTCATTTAGGTCTGTTATTAATTTTCTATGTTTCATATTCTCAATTTTCTTTTTTTTTTTGCACAGAATGGAAAATCACTATGGTGATCGTGCAATACAGTTGGATATTCCAAATTTACTTCTAAAATATAACCAAATTCTGAATCTTATTCTACAGTAGTTACCTCGAAGTTGTTACAGTTGTCAAGCCATTTAAAATTTTTATAGGGGAGATATTGAGACATTGCATAACCATATAAGTTATTTACATCTAAATACATTAGATAATTTGATTCTTTTGTTGAATCATAGTCACTAACGTATATATTATTAGCTATCACATGTCGCTTACTGCATTGAACAATACCTCCCCTAATACCACCCCTAATATCTGTTAATTATTCCAACTCAATTTCAGTTCTTTTCAACATTGCATCTCAGGATAAACCTGGTGTAGTATAATATTGACAGGGGTCTAAATTGTAAATGTTTTTACAAACCTTGTGGAAATTTTCAAATACATCACAAAAACAATAGGACATCAACTTTTAAATATAATAGAAGATAATCTAAAAGTTTCTTACATTTGAATGTATTCCAAACTTTTTCAGCGTGTTCATAATCATCTACAATACACGACACATTAGTAAGTTTATTAAAGAAACATGATCGGGGTGGTAGTCCTGTTTCTTCAAGACGGGTGACTGAATCTAGATAGTCATATGGAAAGACACCTTTACGTTTCATTAAACTAAATTCATTGGGAGTTCGATAACTTGATTTTACTGTTAACAGATTATTATCTGACAAATATCCTGCTAGTTTTTCTAAACTTGATGGCATAAACCGACAAGAATTTAGAAAACGCAGTTCTATAGTATTTTTTGCAGCTACATTAATCTTTTTCGTTATAGATACATATACTTCTTTGTTTACGGGAATTACATTTATATCACCTTCAATAGAAGAGAGTTCACGTACGAACAATGACAATCATATGATGAAAGAATATGGGAATAAATTTTGCTATTTGATACTCTAAATTACATTTGTTATGTGCCGGTCCTCTATATTCACCTGTTAAGTGACAATGTTCGGCTACTCGATATACAGGAGATAACATTTTTTTTGCAAATGTGACAAATTGAATCCCCTTTCTGTCTAATCTGTTGAGGATGTGTTAACGTATTCATTGGTTTCACGATACTTAAGTAATTAACATATAAATCTGTATAATCTTTAACTAAATTTACAAAGAAATGTTTTGGTGCATCATCACCACTGGACATGCTAAATTTATCTGAACTACTTTTAAATGAACATTTGATGTAATAACTATTAGCAAATGGAATATGTTTTTGTATTGATTTAACATTAGCTGAATTTAGAATATTAATAGTCTCTAGAATACACTCAAAATCAGCGTAGACTACAAAAGGTACATCCATTTGCTTTTTGAAATTTTTAAAACTTACAATATTATTGTCTACAGAGGGCATTTTAGTTACGATTTTGCTGCACTCATCTTTGTGTTTGATCAGCGCTGTTTCACTAGGAAAATGTATTAAACATGAATTACATACATGTATTTTATGTTGATGTTTTGTAAGTTGACTTTTAATTAATCTGTAATTAAATGGAAAGTGAAACAATTTTATATTAATATCATTTTTTTAACATAAAATTATTATTGATTTACCTTATAATATTTTTAATCCATACGTAGTGGAATCTCTCACCATCTTCTAGTAATAACAAATTAACCTGCTTAGCCTTTTCATTTATACTGGAATAGTAGGGTCCGACTATTTCATTGTTGTCATTCAACCCAAACACGTTTACGCTAATATCGGGATTTTTTATTTCAAAATCTCTGACTTTATTCGTTGTTAGCGGAAAAGTCAAATATTCAAAATTTAGAACAATACCATTTTCCAACATGATAATGCCATCATTAATGTTATTAATTTTAAATGATGTGGTTCTGTTAGAATTAATATTAATCGGATACAATACCGATATAACTGCCCACTGGAAACAATATTGATCATTGTTTTGAACATTGATGCATGCAAACTTTCTCTGTATTGGGGTTGGTAGAGGGATATACTGCGAACCTTTTATGCACTGGTATTTATTTATATTAATTTCTATCCGTAATATTTGTATTAATGTCCATCCACTATCACGTTCCTGGAATTCACTCATTTTTTTAATAATAACATCGCATTGTGTTTTGTAGATATTGAGGAGATCATCTGTAGTTGATGATGAGAGATTAATTATAACCATTTTAGTTTGATGCGATTTTAGTTCAATTTAACATAAATTCTCCTCTTCTTTAACCAACATGTATTCGCAAAATATATCCAGATTGAATTTTATATTATCATGTTTTTGAATCATATTACTTAACAGATTAACCACTTTGAATTTAATTCCCGATAAAAAGTTCTGTTATTAAATTCGTTTTATTATTATTCTAAATAGAATATGTAATGATGCGATTATTAAACTCTGATCTAACGCATTTTACTTCATCATCATCAATATTAACACCATTATCATCATTTCGAATTTTATCAATACAATTACGTTTATGAGCATTTGTTCGAATATGATAGTGCCAATTTGTCTTTGGAATATGTTGATTGCAGTCGGTATAATTAACTGTATCAAATGTTTCTCCTCCATCTCCAATCTTAGAATGTTGTAAAATATATTGTTGATAATTCAGTTGGTTTGAGAAATACTTATTGCAAGGTATGCATTTAAATGATGAGGATGGTCCATAATGACAATCTATTATGTCTTCTTAATGGTTTATTAAACTTGAATTCTTTAAGACAAAATTCACAAATAAAACCATCCATTTTTTTCTTTTTTACATTTTAAATTTGAAAACACAACTCGCTATCAATTTCTAGAACAGAATGACTTCCAAATCCTTAAAACAAGACTATTTATACTCTGGGATGTAGATGAGGAAAAGTCCTGTCCATCCAATCATTCGTTTGAAAAGCAATACAAACAAAATGAACATGTACAATCATGTTTCTATTTAGGTATACGATGTTATTATTTGTTATCACAAGCAAACGAATTTGAATAAAGTTTAATTTATTCTGAAAAGAGTTTCATTTATTTTGAAAAAGGTTTCGTTTAATTTGAAAAGAGTTTCGTGTAATCTGAAAAAGGTTTCGTTAATTTTGAAAAAGGTTTCATTTATTTTGAAAAATGTTTAATTTAAACAGAAAATGCTATATAAGTTTGCTTACCTATCTTATGGACTTGTTTTCGTGGTGCTCCGCAAATATCATCGCAAAACAGTTGAAATACGGTGTAAAACCAAACTTGATAGAGAAAGGCTATATACTGAATGTGTGCGTTTCGATGCCTCTTGGAGGTAAAACGATTTGCGCGTGTATATCCCCACAATTTGTGTTCAAAAATTTGAAAATTTAATTTTTTTTTTTAATTTTTTTATAATTTGTAATTTGCACTCAAATTGCAAGAATAGGACAGTAAAACAAACAGTAAATAAACAAATATCAGCCGTGTTACTCCAAAAAAATGCTGGTAGTTAACAGTTCCTGGTGAATTGCAATTTGTAAAGTTCGCTAAGTTGGGTGGTGGTTGTATTAGCTAAACATTTATTGTTTCAGCTAATTCACAGATCAAGATAAAGGCGATACACCTCGCAACAGCCTCAGTACTTTCAGAATTACCAAGGTGAAAGATTTGGAAAAGAGCAACAATGAGCTAAATCAACGCGTCAAGCAATTGCAACAAGTGTTTATACAATTGCAAGAGGAAAATATAAAACTGAGAACAATTTTAGAAAATAATTCTGAGAATGTTAATTCAGATGCAAGAAATGATATCGAATCGGATGAAGAAGAACTTATCAGGAAAACAGACTGGATACTTCAAAAGAACAAAAAGAAAAAGCAAACTAAGAAAAGGAAAGCTGAATCATCACCTGAATGCTCTGGAACTAACATCAAACGGATAGATGCAGATGTTAACTTACGTCAACAATCAAAAACGGAAAGTACGATTGTATCTTTCAAGAGTCGTGGTACACCTCAAGACAACAACGTTGGAAACACTGCTAAAAATGATAAGGAAAATTTAGAATTGAGACCACCTCCAATTGTGGTTTCAAATGTGGACAATTTCCAGGAGTTCCATAGTTATCTAAGCAGAAAAATAAATAATAAATTCCTGATAAAATTGTTAACTAAGGGATCATATAAGATAAGTGCTTTCCATTTAGATGATTATAGGAACATTACAAGGTCATTAAATTCGGAAAAAATTAATTGGTATAGTTTTGAAAACAAACAGACAAGACCAATAAAAGTTATGATCAAGAACTAACATTATTCGCATACATCTGATACGATTGTTGCCGACTCGCGATCGCAGGGGCTTAAGGCCATTAAAGTTGTGAATAAATTTCAATGGAAATCAAAAGAACCTCTGAATATGTTCAGAGTATCATTTGAATCCACAGAAGATGTCAAAAAGATATACGGAATAAAGCATATTCTTAATACAATTGTACAAGTGGAACCAGTGAAGCGACAAAGATTAGTTCCACAATGCAGAAATTGTCAATCGTGGGGACATACGAAAAATTATTGTAATAAACAACCGCGTTGTGTAAAATGTGCTGGGAAACATAGCACCCTTGAATGTAAACGTGAAATTAGTCAACCGAAATGCTCCAATTGCGATGGTCCACACCCGGCAACATATCGGAGTTGCTTTGTAGCTAAGGAGCTTCAAAAAGGCGAAATAATAATTTGAAATCCCGTACAACACCAGGTAAGGGAATGTATGAAAATTTTAATTCAAATCGGTTAATTGATAGTAACGACCAACAACCAAATAAAAGTAGAGAACCACAAAACTTGAGAGGATTGAACAATACATTTAAACAAACTGGTCAAGTAACGGGGCGTTGTCACAAATTTTAAGTAAATTAAGTAGACAGGAAGATTTTTAAAATTATAGAATATCGTTTAAATGTTCTGGAACGCAACAAGATTGAAACTTTAATGGAGTTAAAAATTATGTTATGGAATTAAAATGGCCTAATGAAGAACCAAAGAGAGCTAGAAGTAGTTCTGAATAATGAAAAAATTGATGTGTGCCTTATCTCCGAAACCCATTTTACTAGAGAATCTTTTATAAGATTCAGAAATTATGAAGTATATCACACAATTGATCCCCAAAATACAGCTATAGGAGGAAGTGCGGTTATAATAAGGAAAAACATAAAACATTACGAAGAAGAAAAACTAAGTACTGAAGAATTTCAAGCAATTTCGATTAACAACAAACTCACAGAAACTGCTGATAACGTCAGTATACAGCCCTCCGCGTCACTCAATAAAGTCAATTGATTACAAAAATCTTATAGCAAAACATGATTCGAGATTCATCATGGGCGGAGACTTTAATGCTAAGAATACTTACTGGGGATCCCGTTTGAACACTCCCAAGGGATAGGAACTATATAGGGCAATTTTGGAAACCGGATGTGAAGTTGTGTCAACAGGTAACCCAACGTATTGGCCAACAGACAGTAGTAAAATACCTGATCTTATAGATTTCTTTATAATAAATAAGATATCAAAGTCGTGTATCAAGTTGGAAAATGGATTTGATCTTAATTCTGGCCATTCGCCGATATATAAGACTGTTTATGAAAAAGCTATCTATAGGACAAAATCTCCTTTTTTGGCGAATAAATTCACCGATTGGCAATATTTTCAGACTGTGCTGCAAAATTCAAACATACCCCCTAATGAACCAGAAACAATTGAGGAAGACGTTCAGTTTGTTACAAACCTAATTCAAAGTACTGCAACAACACGTTGTTTCATACCCTGCTTATTTAAGGGAGATGATAAAAATAAAAGAAGGTTGAGAAAGATATGACAACGATCTAGATTTCCAGCTGACAAGGCAAGGCTTAATAGAATGACACACGAACTTAGCTTAGAAATCGAAAAGTATAAGAACTCACGTTTCAATAACTATTTACAAGGGTTGAGTAATAAAAAAACATCAGACTTACTCATTGTGGAAAAAAAACTTAAATAGACCCATAACACAAATTCCTCCCATTCACATGGCAGACGGAAATTGAGCCAGAACAAATAGCCAAAAGGCAGAATTGTTTTCTAACCATCTTGCTGGTGTGTTCTCTCTTGATACTGATCCACCATCTATTATGCAGGAAGTCAGTCTTGATGATGATGGTCGAGATGATTACACAATACCTGAAGTAACACCAATTGAAGTTTTTAAACAAGTCCATCTTAATTTAAAATTAAAGAAATGTTCTGGATTCGTCTTAATAACAACTGAAGTTCTTAGACATCTTCCAAATAACATAATTCTAAAACTAACAAAAATTTTCAATGCTTCATTTAGACTACTTCATGTACCATCGTTTTGGAAAGTCGCCGAAGTGGTAATGATACCAAAACCTGGAAAACCTCCAACTGAAGTTAAATCATAAATCATCGCTTCTGCCCATATTATCGAAATTATATGATAAAATATTACGACGAAAATTATTACGACTATGACTACATTTGCCGATGACACGGCTATTTTGTCAGTTGCTAAAACCGAAAATGAGCCTAAACACAAGTTACAAAACGCACTTTCCTCGGTCTTAGAATGGACTAGAAAATGGTGCATAAAATTAAACAGTTCTAAGTCAACACATGTTGACTTAACAAATAAATCAATTTTAGGTACCCCTATATTCATGGACTCGCCGTGGTCTAGTAGGTAGTGTGTTGGCTTACTAGACGAAAAGCCAGGGTTGGAGCCCCAGGCCAGACATCAAAATAACATACAAAAATATTTTTTCGGCGTCTTCCTCTCAGCAGATGTCTGGCAAAAACTCTGAGAGTAAATAAAATTGCCATGAAAAGTTTCTCAAACATTTGTCGTTCGGAATCGACTTTAAATTGTAGGTCCCGCCACTCATTTATAAAATTAACACACACAACATAATTGGTGTGAGAAACTAGGTCGTAATCCTGACTGAAGGGTTGTAATGACCAATTATGTATATTCATGGACGGTATACAAATACCGTATTCAAATACGGCAAAATATCTTGGTATGACACTGGATGCGAAGTTACGTTGGAATGAGCATGTTAAAATTAAAATTATGGAACTACAACTAAAATGGAAGAAGCTAAACTGGCTAATCGGGAGGAAATCCAAACTGTCTATTGAAAATAAATTGTTAATATATAATCAAATATTAAAACCTATATGGACTTATGGAGCACAATTGTGGGAATGCATAAGCGAGCAAAATATAACTATTATTCAACGTTTTCAGAACAAAGTACTCAGATGCATCGTAAACGCACCATGGTATATATACGCACAAGTGATTTACATCGTGACCTTGGTGTAAATACTGTTAAAAAAGAGATTGAAAACATTGCAACAAAACATAACATCCGACTCAGAGACCACGTAAATTTAGAAGCATCATCTCTTGCTGATCCCATTGGTTTGGAAAGCAGACTTAAAAGAAGGAAGCCATCCGACCTAATTAGAAGCTCTCTTTTGGCTTGATGACGTAATATCATCATAAATATATATTAAATTAAAGTTTATGTTTATTTAAATGTTGGAAGTAAATTACTTGTGAGTTATAATAACTAGTTGTAATAATTAATAAATGAGAATTTAAAGAGAAAAAAATAGTTGAACTATTTAATAGAACATTGAAAGAAATGATGTGGAAAGAGTTTAGCTTTCAAGGAACTTACAAATGGATAAACATATGTCAAGAACTGATCGATAAATATAATAATACACTTCATAGGACAATTAAAATGTCAACAAATGAAGTGAACTCTTTTAAATACCGTTTACAATAACTTAAAGGTTTTTAGGAGACCTAAGTTTAAAATTGGTGATCATGTTCGAATAAGCAAATATAAACATATATTTGAAGAAGGATATACACCAAATTGGACTACAGAAATCTTCAAAATCAAAAATATAAGTAATACATATTCGATAGTAAAAACAATTCCTACAACAACAACAACAACAACAATCCATTATCAATATCACAACCGAAATCGTTACACCCAGCTCCAGCAATAAAAACAGCAACAAAAACTGAAGTTTCTAAGGAATTATCACAAATAAAAAAAACACAAAAACAGAGGACAGAGAATCTCAGTAGACATAATCGTAAATTTCTAAAACAACTTGGTTTTAAACCAAAACAACAATGAGTATAATTAACATACTACAACAACCAAACTTTGATAATTCAATCATCAAGAAAGAATATCATAGTTATACATCATACCTACAATCATTTAAGAATAGTGATGAAATTCGTATATCAATTCAAAACCAAGATTTGTTAGTTCATCGTGGTTGAATTGATATTCGTATATCAATTCAAAACCAAGATTTGTTAGTTCTATCAAGTGAAAGTTTTCTATACATAGAAGGATTTGCAACAAAAGACGATTCTACTGTCTCTCCATCATTAAAACTCTTAAACAACTGTATGTCCTATCTGTTCGATGAAATTCGTTATGAGATAAATGGTGTAGAAATTGATCGTACACGTCATCCAGGTACAACAACGGATATTAAGAACTATATTTCATTAAATCAATTCGAAAGCGATGCATTAGTAAATGCAGTGTGGTCACCAATCAATTGTGAATCTGATCTTTATTTTATTACTGAAGACTTTAATTTTTGTGTTCCATTAAAAATGTTACTCGGATTTGCTGAAGACTTCAATAAGATAATAGTTAATTCCAAACACGAATTAATTCTTGTAAGAACTAAAGATGATTCTCAAGTCTTTAAATCAAATATATCAAGTGAGAAATGTAAACTATCGATTTTAAATATAACATGGAAAGTACCACATGTTCAACTTGCTGATGCCTATAAATTGGAAATTTATAAAACCATCAACAGTCGTCGACTTTTGAATATATCGTTTAGAAGTTGGGATATGTATATGTAATATTATGGAATGTTAAGCTTGCTCATGAAAGTGAAAGACCTCGATTTCTTTTAATAGCATTTCGAGACAACTCTAACAAATTTATACATTGTAATCTATCCGATGTTAAAGTTCATCTCAACTCAGAGTCCTATCCCTATGATGATTTAAATCTTAAATTTGATAGAAATCGGTTCGCTCTACTATATCATATGTACTCAAGATTTCAAGAAAGTTATAATTTACGCCCCTCGCAACCCTTACTAAAACGAGATAGTTTTAAGACAATTGCACCAATAATTGTTCTAGATGTAACTCTGAATATTTTATATCTTATATAAATAAAAATATAAAAAATATTCTTTTAATTTCACATTATTATGAAATTTTAAAATTCGCGTAGGTATAAAAAAGAGGAAATTTGATTTATTGTATAACATCTTATCGCATAGAAGAGATTAAAATATAAATATCGAAAACTTAACACCTACTGTTCTCAGTACTATCCCGAACACGAGAGGAATATAGACACCGGTGCTGAAATACATAACTCTAAAGACGAGAGGAGTTATCTTTTACGGGCGATCTTAAATCATATAAATATTAAAACCATCAACATAAGAGATTACTCACAAACTCTACACATGAGCATACAGTAGAAGTAGATTAACACACAATGATTTTAAAGGAAATACACAACTTTTTAAAATCATTCTCGCACATAATTTCTGATGCGGATAAAACTAAACTCATCAACATTCAAACACAACTGGAGTATGTAGACAACCTGAAGAGAATAAAAAAATAGGCATGGTGAACATTTCGAGGATTGTGAATGGTCAAATGAAAACAGTACATGCGGTCCTGACACCTGCCCCTGTATATTTTATAAACATAGATTATATTAAGCTGAAAATGTAGTTAAAAATATAATTACTTTTTATAATCTTACTAAATGTAAAAATTGTGTTTTCAATAAATTGTAATTTTCAACAAATTCAAATGAAGAAATTATATAATAAATGACAAAAAACTTAACCACATCTGAAATCTTATTTTTAAAAACAACCACCTCATCGCTATAATAAAGAGAATTAAAACAAATTAGTTTTTTATTCTTAGGTATGCATATTTTATTTTCAGATTTTGTTATTTTGTACAATTTAATACATATATCTATGCGATATAATAATGGTTAAACCTTCGTTTATACAGATTAAATAGATTTTCAGTTAACAAATATTTTTCATAAAATGTTTGCCATCTGTAAATGTCAAAAGATTCTGAGTAAATTTTTTCACAATAATACAAATGTATGACATTATTAATACATAAAAATGGATTACTTATTTTATTTTTATTTCATTGATAAGACTTAAAAATAAATCAACATGTTTATCAATTTGATTACTATGTCTATATAATTTATCCTCTAACTCAGCTGATGTCATCATTTTTTTCCCTTCTTTAAAAAGTTAATAGTAGGTTGTGTTAGTGCGGGACGATGTACTCTGAATTATTTCATTTCAATTTATATTTATTGAATAAAAATTTTAAACATACATACAAAATTGGTCATTATAACCCTTCAGTCAGGATTACGACCTAGTTTCTCACACCATTTATGTTGTGTGTGTTAATTGTATACATGAGTGACTGGACATACAGTTTAAAATCGACTCCGAACGACAGATTTTTGAGATAAATTTTTAATAGATATAATTATAAAAACAAAAATGTCGTAACCAAAAAATATATAACACAAATATATGATGATCTAGCTGATCAAATAAACAATTTAAAATTGAGGTAGAAAATGTTTATCTAAAACATGACAATGACAAAAATAAAATAGATAAACCACATACGACGAAAATATATCGCACTAACAAAAACCAACAAACAAAAGCAATTTTTGTTTTTAAGATATAAAGTAGATCGATATCAGATATAAAGCAGATCGTGAGCAGATATCAAGCAGATCGTGACCAGATATAAAGCAGATCGTAATCAGATATAAAGTAGGTCGTGACTAGATACAAAGCAGATCAAAATCAATATAAAAAAATTAATATACTGAAACAGTGATCGTATAAATTGGTGTATATATAGGAGATCGTCTTGATTTCAGTTATTTTTGCGAAGAGGTATAAAAGTAACGAAAAAAAAATGTTATAATCTACAGTCAAAACAAAAACTCAGTCAGTGTAAGATGGGAAGAGGATTTGTAAACAACTTAATAAATAAATTACCTGTTGAATTACATATACCTGGTTATCAGTTTTTGTGGACCTGGTACAAAATTTCAAAAACGAATAGCAAGAGGAGACATGAGAAAGGAAAAATGAATAAATGTAATAAGAAATTATTCACAACTATTGTGAGAAAAACTTTAAAACAATTGAAAGAACAGAAACCCCATGATATAAATGATGCTGTTAAATAGCTCAAAAGATTATTCATTCAAATTTTAGAGGGAAAAAGAGAGCAAACATTATAATACTGAGAGTTATACCTGCACCGAAAATTGGAGGATTTCTTCCACTTATGCCCGTACTAATAGCATTGTCAGCGCTTGGTGGTTTAGCAAGTGGAAGATCCGCTATTGTCAAGCAGTAAATGCTATCAAAAATGGAAAAGAATATTGGCGGAAGCTAACCGTTACAATAGATATATGGAATCAATTGCAATGGGCAAAGGGTTATATCTAAAACCATATAAAACTGGATATGGTCTCTACTATAGTCCAGCTCCAAAAAACTATTAGATAACCTACCTAAGCGCTCATTAACAGATTTGGATTTGAATAAATATGGAAGACATCTCAAACATTTTAGGGGTTCTTTCATGCGTGATTCTTTACCTAAAAAACCATTCCAACAAGAATGCGACATTGTTAATTTAGATGATTCAAATGGTATGGGAACACATTGGGTAGCATATTATAAAAACCACAACTATAAAGAATACTTTGATAGCTTTGGAAACTTACAACCACCGCTTGAGATTGTCAACTACTTAAAATTTCCTATTGAATATAATTATGAGCGAAAACAAAAATTTAATACATTAAAATTGTGGGCACTTGTGTCTAAAATTTTTATACAATAAATATAAATTGAAATGAAATAATTCAGAGTAAATCGTCCCGCACTAACACAACCTACTATTAACTTTTTAAAGAAGGGAAAAAATGATAACATCAGCTGAATTGGAAGAACTATAAACCCTATTAACTATTAACGGCCCTATGCTCCCTAGAGGAGTAAGAGGAACATATATATTAACAAAACATAATAATCAGATTGAAAAAGAGCATATAGATTTATTTTTAAGTCTTATCAATTAACTAAGAATATGCAACATTAGTAAAATTAGTAAAACATTTTTATGTATTAATAATGTCATAAAAACTGAAAATCTATTTAATATGTATAACTATTATATTATATTTTGTACAAAATAACAAAATCTGAAAATAAAATATACCTATCTAAGAAAAAAAACCGATTTGTTTTAATTAATCTCTTTATTATATAATTTTATTTATTTAAAACCTGAAAAAAACTGAATAAAATGATAAGGAGTCGTATTGTTAATGTTTGATGTGTCCACAAGAAAAAAAAAACACACATAACGGAATTATATCGCATTAAATCATACAAAAAAAAATTAATTAAACATAACCACATCCAAAATTCTGTATATGTTTACATTAAAAACTGTAATATGAGTCAATCGTTTTAAAATTTGTTTACATTAAAAAATATTTTTATTGAACTTATGCTTAAGAATAAGAAATCATATAGAGTCTCGCTGTTTGTTGTTGTTTTGTTTCGAACAAAGAGTGCTATTGTTTGTAACAGTATGTCGTTATCCCACTTTTGACCATCAGCAAATAAACAAAAGCATAACATTGCACAAGTCCACAACATGAGTTTACGGTACCCTACATCACCGGAATCATGAACTCAGACTCGAGACGAACCTACCCACTTTCAATCAAAGGATGGCTAACCACACACACACACACACATACTCATTCTGTCCGTCCAATCTAACTTTCAATCAAAGGATGGCTTTAAAAATATCACACACACACACACACTCATTCTGTCCGTCCAATCTACATGTTACAAAGCTATCAACTAAGTTCTACTACCGACTGTAGCGTAGGCATAATCCCAAATTTGTATGAAATAATTGAGCCAGAAACCCCATAAACATACTACTGACATATGCTTGTTCTATCCACATAAATACACTCAGGTCTTGAAGACACAAATTGAATATGATGCATCTATTTTAACGGAATATTCTAGATGTAATAAATTAATTATAAATCCATGCAAAACAAAGTTTGTAAGATTCAAGCATTACATTTTAAGTAACGATGAACCTGTGTCCATTTGTGTTGATGGAACTGTTATAAAAGAATCTAATGAAGTAAAGTGCTTAGGAGTTATTTTAAACCACAACTTATTATGGGACGAGCACATCCAAAATTTGAAAAATAGAATCTCATCAGGAATTGGTATTCTTTATAAGTTTAAAAATAGGCTGATATATCAAGCATTGATACATTCACACTTTACATATTGCCTTCGATATATGCGTGCAGAGTAACTAATAAATTAAAATCACTGCAGTCGGCCCAAAATAAAGCTTTGAAACTAGTGTTTAATCTCCCCTTGCAATATTCTACGTTTAATTTATTCTAAAATTATGTAAAAATTACGTTGCCCATAAGAGGATTATATAAACAGAAGGTTTTAATGTATGTACACAAGTCCTTAAGGGAAAACGAAATTGGATCAATACAATTCGTAGATAATTTATCTCGTACAAGAAGAGTCACTATGCAAGCTCATAATCTCCATTCTGCAGGACGTAGACTTGACTTAACAAAACAACGTATAACATTTTCTGAACCACATGAATGCAATCAGCTATCTAATAATTTGAGAGATACAAGTAATTTCAACATTTAAAAATGAAATTAAAAAATTTTTGATTCAAAATATAGAAACACTTTTAACATAACTCATTGCTAAATTATCTGAATATTGGAATCTGTGATTGATCTCCTTTTGTTTAATTTTATTTGTTATTTTATTTTTCTTTTCTTTTTCTTTTTGTTATTTATTTAAATAATTGCACATGTGAACATTGTTGCCATATTATGCTTCTGTAATGCCTGTAGGGCGCTGAGGCTCAAAATCAATAATTTTAAATTTATAATGAATTAAGAAATAAATAAATAAAAAAATCAAGAATATTACTTTTGAACTAATACATAAACTAAGAACATATAAGTCTAAATTAGATCAATTAGAGCTTGTTTCAAGCATTGCTTGCAAATTTTTGTCGCTTTAAAAAAAGATCTACAAAAATTATAAACTGGAATGCTAGAGGCATTAGACATAAGAAAGATGAACTGATTGATTTTATGATTGATAAGGAAATAGATATTTGCTTACTAACCGAAACGCTACTAACGCATCAAGTTTCCATCAAAAAGAATGCATATTACTGTTACAGAAACGATACAGATTCCAGAGGCGGAGGCGTTGCAATCTATGTTAAGAAAAATATACAACACAAATTGATTCCTATACAAAACACTGTTTTAATTGAAAATATTGGTATTCAATTGGAGACTCAAGATGGTCCAATATCCATAATTGCAAGTTAATTTCCCGGAGGAGCAGCCGGTCGGGATGATTTGAAGAGGAAGCAATTCGCAGCTGGCATTTCAAAGCTAAGTCGTTGGGATAAGTACATTCTAGGAGGTGATTTTAAAAGTCGCCATCGTTCCTGGAGATGTTTACGTGCCAACTGTTGGGGAAATATTCTTCTTGAAAAAGTTGAAGCTAATAATATATGGATTAAAGCTTCGTGTGATCCTACACACATACCTACAATAGAAACTCACCAACCATCAACTTTGGACTTTTATTTGACTAATATTCCACGAAAATTATCAGACCCTATTACATGCAACAACTTAAGCTCCGATCATCTTCCAGTATTTATATCACTTAATTGTTCAAATATTAATTCTACTCACAACTGGAGTATGTAGACAACCTGAAGAGAATAAAAAATAGGCATGGTGAACATTTCGAGGATTGTGAATGGTCAAATGAAAACAGTACATGCGGTCCTGACACCTGCCCCTGTATATTTTATAAACATAGATTATATTAAGCTGAAAATGTAGTTAAAAATATAATTACTTTTTATAATCTTACTAAATGTAAAAATTGTGTTTTCAATAAATTGTAATTTTCAACAAATTCAAATGAAGAAATTATATCATAAATGACAAAAAACTTAACCACATCTGAAATCTTATTTTTAAAAACAACCACCTCATCGCTATAATAAAGAGAATTAAAACAAATTAGTTTTTTATTCTTAGGTATGCATATTTTATTTTCAGATTTTGTTATTTTGTACAATTTAATACATATATCTATGCGATATAATAATAGTTAAACCTTCGTTTATACAGATTAAATAGATTTTCAGTTAACAAATATTTTTCATAAAATGTTTGCCATCTGCAAATGTCAAAAGATTCTGAGTAAATTTTTTCACAATAATACAAATGTATGACATTATTAATACATAAAAATGGATTACTTATTTTATTTTTATTTCATTGATAAGACTTAAAAATAAATCAACATGTTTATCAATTTGATTACTATGTCTATATAATTTATCCTCTAACTCAGCTGATGTCATCATTTTTTTCCCTTCTTTAAAAAGTTAATAGTAGGTTGTGTTAGTGCGGGACGATGTACTCTGAATTATTTCATTTCAATTTATATTTATTGAATAAAAATTTTAAACATACATACAAAATTGGTCATTATAACCCTTCAGTCAGGATTACGACCTAGTTTCTCACACCATTTATGTTGTGTGTGTTAATTTTATACATGAGTGACTGGACCTACAGTTTAAAATCGACTCCGAACGACAGATTTTTGAGATAAAGTTTTAATAGATATAATTATAAAAACAAAAATGTCGTAACCAAAAAATATATAACACAAATATATTACAATTTAAAATGGAGGTAGAAAATGTTTATCTAAAACATGACAATGACAAAAATAAAATAGATAAACCACATACGACGAAAATATATCGCACTAACAAAAACCAACAAAGATCGATATCAGATATAAAGCAGATCGTGAGCAGATATCAAGCAGATCGTGACCAGATATAAAGCAGATCGTAATCAGATATAAAGTAGGTAGTGACCAGATACAACATACAACATACATACATAATTGGTCATTACAACCCTTCAGTCAGGATTACGACCTAGTTTCTCACACCACTTATGTTGTGTGTGTTCATTTTATACATGAGTGGCGGGACCTACAGTTTAAAGTCGACTCCGAACGACAGATTTTTGAGAAACTTTTCATGGCAATTTTATTTACTCTCAGAGTTTTTGCCAGAAATCTGCTGAGAGGAAGTCGCCGAAGAAATACTTTTTGTATTTTTATTTTGATGTCTGGCCTGGGGCTCGAACCCTGACTTTTCGTCTAATAAGCCAACACACTACCAACTAGACCACGGCGACCAGATACAAAGCAGATCAAAATCAATATCAAAAAAATTAATATACTGAAACAGTGATCGTATAAATTGGTGTATATATAGGAGATCGTCTTGATTTCAGTTATTTTTGCGAAGAGGTATAAAAGTAACGAAAAAAAATGTTATAATCTACAGTCAAAACAAAAACTCAGTCAGTGTAAGATGGGAAGAGGATTTGTAAACAACTTAATAAATAAATTACCTGTTGAATTACATATACCTGGTTATCAGTTTTTGTGGACCTGGTACAAAATTTCAAAAACGAATAGCAAGAGGAGACATGAGAAAGGAAAAATGAATAAATGTAATAAGAAATTATTCACAACTACTGTGAGAAAATCTTTAAAACAATTGAAAGAGCAGAAACCCCATGATGCTGTTAAAATAGCTCAAAAGATTATTCATTCAAATTTTAGAGGGAAAAAGAGAGCAAACATTATAATACTGAGAGTTATACCTGCACCGAAACTAGGAGGATTTCTTCCACTTATTCCCGTACTAACACCATTGTCAGCGCTTGGTGGTTTAGCAAGTGGAGGATCCGCTATTGTCAAGCAGTAAATTCTATCAAAAATGGAAAAGAACAATTGGCGGAAGCTAACCGTTACAATAGATATATGGAATCTATTGCAATGGGTAAAGGGTTATATCTCAAACCATATAAAACTGGATATGGTCTCTACTATAGTCCAGCTCCAAAAAACTATTAGATAACCTACCTAAGCGCTCATTAACAGATTTGGATTTGAATAAATATGGAAGACATCTCAAACATTTTAGGGCATTGTTAATTTAGATGATTCAAATGGTATGGGGACACATTGGGTAGCATATTATAAAAACCACAACTATAAAGAATACTTTGATAGCTTTGGAAACTTACAACCACCGCTTGAGATTGTCAACTACTTAAAATTTCCTATTGAATATAATTATGAGCGAAAAGAAAAATTTAATACATTTAATTGTGGGCACTTGTGTCTAAAATTTTTATACAATAAATATAAATTGAAATGAAATAATTAAAATTAACTATTAACGGCCCTATGCTCCCTAGAGGAGTAAGAGGAACATATATATTAACAAAACATAATAATCAGATTGAAAAAGAGCATATAGATTTATTTTTAAGTCTTATCAATTAACTAAGAATATGCAACATTAGTAAAATTAGTAAACCATTTTTATGTATTAATAATGTCATACATTTGTATTATTGTGAAAAAATTTACTCAGAATCTTTTGACATTTGCAGATGCCAAACATTTCATTAAAAATATTTGTTAACTGAAAATCTATTTAATATGTATAAACGAATGTTTAACTATTATATTATATTTTGTACAAAATAACAAAATCTGAAAATAAAATATACATATCTAAGAAAAAAAACTGATTTGTTTTAATTAATCTCTTTATTATATAATTTTATTTATTTAAAACCTGAAAAAACTGAATAGAATGATAAGGAGTCGTGTTGTTAATGTTTGATGTGTCCACAAGAAAAAAACAGACATAACGGAATTATATCGCATTAAATCATACAAAAAAAAATTAATTAAACATAACCACATCCAAAATTCTGTATATGTTTACATTAAAAACTGTAATATGAGTCAAGCGTTTTAAAATTTGTTTACATTAAAAAATATTCTTATTGAACTTATGCTTAAGAATAAGAAATCATAAAGAGTCTCGCTGTTTTTTGTTGTATTGTTTAGAACAAAGAGTGCTATTGTTTGTAACAGTATGTCGTTATCCCACTTTTGACCATCAGCAAATACAAAAAAATAAACAAAAGCATAACATTGCACAAGTCCACAACATGAGTTTACGGTACCTTACATCACCGGAATCATGAACTCAGACTTGAGGCGAACCTACCCACTTTCAATCAAAGGATGTCTAACCACACACACACACACACACATACTCATTCTGTCCGTCCAATCTAACTTTCAATCAAAGGATGGCTTTAAAAATGTCACACACACACACACACTCATTCTGTCCGTCCAATCTACATGTTACAAAGCTATCAACTAACTTCTACTACCGACTGTAGCGTAGGCATGATCCCAAATTTGTATGAAATAATTGAGCCAGAAACCCCATAAACATACTACTGACATATGCTTGTTCTATCCACATAAATACACTCAGGTCTTGAAGACACAAATTGAATATGATGCATCTATTTTAACGGAATATTCTAGATGTAATAAATTAATTATAAATCCATGCAAAACAAAGTTTGTAAGATTCAAGCATTGCATTTTAAGTAACGATTAACCTGTGTCCATTTGTGCTGATGGAACTGTTATAAAATAATCTAATGAAGTAAAGTACTTAGGAGTTATTTTAAACCACAACTTATTATGGGACGAGCACATCCAAAATTTGAAAAATAGAATCTCATCAGGAATTGATATTCTTTATAAGTTTAAAAATAGGCTGATATATCAAGCATTGATACATTCACACTTTACATATTGCCTTCGATATATGCGTGCAGCGTAACTAATAAATTAAAATCACTGCAGTCGGCCCAAAATAAAGCTTTGAAACTAGTGTTTAATCTCCCCTTGCAATATTCTACGTTTAATTTATTCTAAAATTATGTAAAAATTACGTTGCCCATAAGAGGATTATATAAACAGAAGGTTTTAATGTATGTACACAAGTCCTAAAGGGAAAACGAAATTGGATCAATACAATTCGTAGATAATTTATCTCGTACAAGAAGAGTCACTATGCAAGCTCATAATCTCCATTCTGCAGGACGTAGACTCGACTTAACAAAACAACGTGTAACATTTTCTGAACCACATGAATACAATCAGCTACCTAATAATTTGAGAGATACAAGTAATTTCAACATTTAAAAATGAAACTAAAAAAATTTTTTATTCAAAATATAGAAACACTTTTAACATAACTCATTGCGAAATTATCTGAATATTGTAAATACACATATACTATATAAACATATATATGTAAATATTGGAATCTGTGATTGATCTCCTTTTGTATAATTTTATTTGTTATTTTATTTTTCTTTTCTTTTTCTTTTTGTTATTTATTTAAATAATTGCACATGTGAACATTGTTGCCATATTATGCTTCTGTAATGCCTGTAGGGCGCTGAGGCTCAAAATCAATAATTTTAAATTTATAATGAATTAAGAAATAAATAAATAAAAAAATCAAGAATATTACTTTTGAACTAATACATAAACTAAGAACATATAAGTCTAAATTATATCAATTAGAGCTTGTTTCAAGCATTGCTTGCAAATTTTTGTCGCTTTAAAATAAGATCTACAAAAATTATAAACTGGAATGCTAGAGGCATTAGACATAAGAAAGATGAACTGATGGATAAGGAAATAGATATTTGCTTACTAACCGAAACACTACTAACGCATCAAGTTTCCATCAAAAAGAATGCATATTACTGTTACAGAAACGATACAGATTCCAGAGGCGGAGGCGTTGCAATCTATATTAAGAAAAATATACAACACAAATTGATTCCTATACAAAACACTGTTTTAATTGAAAATATCGGTATTCAATTGGAGACTCAAAATGGTCCAATATCCATAATTGCATGTTAATTTCCCGGAGGAGCTGCCGGTCGGGATGATTTGAAGAGGAAGCAATTCGCAGCTGGCATTTCAAAGCTAAGTCGTTGGGATAAGTACATTCTAGGAGGTGATTTTAATAGTCGCCATCGTTCGTGGGGATGTTTACGTGCCAACTGATGGGGAAATATTCTTCTTGAAAAAGTTGAAGCTAATAATATATAAATTAAAGCTCCGTGTGATCCAACACACATACCTACAATAGAAACTCACCAACCATCAGCTTTGGACTTTTATTTGACTAATAATAACTTAAGCTCCGATCATCTTCCAGTATTGATATCACTCAATTGTTCAAATATTAATTCTACTCACCTATTTTTAGACTTTAGTAAGGCTAACTGGGTACTGTTTAAACAGTACGTTAAACAAAACGTTTCTGATGAAAATTTTAATTGTGGAAACCCAATGATTAAATGATACTATTGAATTGTTCACAAATATTATTCATAATGCTGCAAATGCAAGTGTGCCGAAAATATCGTCTCTTCTCAAAACCAAACGAGTACTATCTCACATTAAAATAATGATGACGAACAGGAATTTTTTCGTCGTCGATGGATACAAAACAGGCATAGTATTGATAATATGCAAATGTACTTTCTTAATAAAAAAATTAAAAAAGAACTGATTATTGAAAGAAATCAGTCTTGGAGTAATATTTTGGCAGCTCATGAAAAAGGTTCTTCCCTCTTTTGGAACATTTCAAAAGTACTGAAAAAGAAGTACCAAAATTTACCATTCCTTGAGTATGAAGGAGTCCGTTACTCTACAACACAAGAAAAATGCGAGTTGTTATCTAAATGTTTCAATTTAAATCATACGTCGTCTACACATCTGTCTGATAATACAACTATTTCTAACGTTGCAAATGCAGTAAATTTATTAAATCATGCGCATGTTAATATTACTAATGATATTCTGATATCATACGATAAAATTAAAGCTATTATTAAAAATCTTAAAACTAGAAAAGCATCCGGTCCTGATGACATAAGTAATAGATTATTAAAGGCCCTCCCGAGAAAAGGAATACAAAATCTTACTAACATAATTAACAATTGTCTTAAACTTTGTTATTTCCCTGATTGCTGGAAATATGCAAAAGTTATTGCTATTTGCAAATCAGGCAAATTACCATCATACCCTTTATCGTACAGGCCAATAAGTTTACTTTCATCTTTAAGCAAAATTTTTGAAAAAGTGATTAAGGAAAAAATTTGGAAATTTTCTAACGAAAACCAAATGTTCCCGACACAACAGTTTGGTTTTAGAACAGGACACAATACTTCCCACCCTTTGGTTAGAATCAAATCCAAAGTAAAAGAAAATTTCAATGTAGGAAAATCTACTGGCATGGATTCTTTTGTGGATATTGATATTGTGGACGAGGTTATAATTGGTGCCGATTTCATGATAGCTCATGGCATCAATTTGAATATGGGGCAACAGATTATGAGTTGGCGAAATGTAGAGATACCTCTAGACGTGGGGTAAAAGCATCAAGTGCACGCAAGAAGGATAGTTGCGGTCGAACAACTCAAATTGCCACCTCAGAGTGAATCACTGATATGGGCGCGTATGGATGGAGATTGTGTGGAAAACCGCTTGTGGGTTGTGGAACCAGCAGAAATACAGACGGATTTAATATCAGCCAAGGCCCTCGTCAAATCCACAGAACAGAGAATAGTCCCGGTGAGAGTGCTAAATCTATCAGGCCATGAAAGAGTCGTCTGTAAAAACTCAGAGGTGGGCCAATGAGTTCCAGTAGAGGCGGTAATAAACAGCGAACAAGCGCCACAACCTGTCGATATGTTAGCCAAGGATCAAAAGGAATTTGGTGAGAATGTGGAGAAATGGATATCAGATTTAGCAGCTGCAGAGAAAAACAAAGCCAAAAAGCTGCTAAAGAGGTATGCTTTCGCTTTCGCCACGAACAACAAAAGGCAAGGAAGAACAGCCATGGTTAAACATGAAATTGATACTGGCGAAGCGAGACCGATAAAGCAGGCACCCAGAAGCATACCGCTGGCGAAGCGTAATGAGGTCAAGGAGTTAGTCGACGAAATGAGGAAGAGCGGTGTAATCGAACCATCATCGGGTCCGTGGAGCTCACCTGTAGTTTTAGTAAAGAAGAAAGATGGCAGTACAAGATTCTGCGTAGACTACAGGAAGCTGAATGATGTCACTAAAAAGGATAGTTACCCGCTACCAAGAATTGACGATACACTCGACACGCTAGCCGGAACGAAGTGGTTCTCCACATTGGATCTAAAAAGCGGTATTGGCAGGTGGAGATTGCAGACAAGGACAAGGAGAAAACCGCATTTAGTGCGAACGGCGGCTTATGGCCGTTTAAGGTTATGCCATTTGGACTCTGTAATGCTCCGGCCACATTCGAGCGGCTTATGGAACGTGTGCTAAAGGGACTGCATTGGAAGACTTGCCTGGTGTATCTCGACGACATAATACTGATGGGCAGAACTTTCGACGAACACCTCAAGAACCTGGGAGAAATTCTGCAACGGATATCAACGGCTGGACTAAAACTAAGCTTAAAGAAATGTGCATTTTTCCAAAAGCAGGTGAAATATTTGGGGCATCTTGTCACAGCAGATGGGATATCCACCGATGAAGATAAAATACGAGCAGCAAAGGACTGGCCTCGTCCCCAGAATCTTCATGAACTACGCAGCTTTTTGGGACTATGACTATGCACATACTACAGACGCTTTGTGCCTAACTTTGCCAGCGTGGCTGCAAGTTTGCATGAGCTCACAAAGAAGTCAAAAATCTATCAATGGGATGAGCCACAGGAGAAGACGTTCCAGACACTAAAATTAGTTGAGCAGTTAAACGACAGAACACCCACGGTCTTTACCAAAATTGTCAACTCGTCCAAGAGTAAGAGTAAGCTGAAAATCTTTCTGCGCACTTGAAAATGATGGAAATTACAAGGGCGTAGAATATTAAATCGTATTCATTTACTCCTCCAGAATTAAGGAGAGTATCAGTTGTCTTACGAGGCTTATATCATTTGACAGAGGCGTCTGAAATTAAAAGTGCTCTTGATGTGGAATTACCAAATACAGTCGATAAGGTCCAGTAAACTTGTTACGCATTTTCTGCTAAAAATAATTATGACACTGGTTTATTTATTGTTACGTTAGCCCAAGGTAAGGAGCTAAAAGATGTAATTAAATTACGTTACATCCTGAACCAAACTATGATTTGGGACTCACCGAAATTAAAGAAAAATGAGATTCAATGTTTTAGATGCCAACATAGGGGACATTCTGCGCGAAATTGTAACTCTTAAGTTCAATTGTGTTAGATGTAATTTGTCCCATGAACCTTGTTCTTGTAGTATTAAAAAGGGAGAATCTTCTCCAATATGTGTTAATTGCAATGAGACTGGACATGCTGCTAATTACAGGGGATGTCCAGCCTACAAAAAGTTCTTAAAGCATAAAAAGGAATTATTGAGTAAGGTTAAAGAAAGACGGACTGAGATTAAAGATAAAGTTGAAAATGCAATAATAGGTAGTCAAAGAGTTAATAATAAGACTTCGTTTGCAAGTCTTTTTCACAGTGTCAGGAACTTTCAGACAATAGAAATATAAATAAATTGCCTCCAATCGTTGAGGAATTTATCAAGCTCGGAGAATATTTAAGGGAGCCAAAGGCAATTACTTTGGAATCAAAAATTGGTCTATTAAATGAAGTTTTAATTGTTTATGATCCGTAACAATTTCAGTTTTGTTACATTTACATTTCATATAAATGAAATATACACATTGCACCCAAATCAAACAAAACTTAAATTATTTACTTCTGAAATTAGCAATAGATATCTTCAATAATCCACTGAAATGTGATTTGAAAAATGTTCCACTAAATATTAAAGGAGAAATATTACAAATGCGCTAGGATTTATGGGAAATCATCTCTATTTTTGGAAAAATATTTGTGCCTCTAGGGATTTAGCATTGTACGTTTTTTCTATCGCCTGTGTTTTCTATTCGTAAAATGGAATGAAAGTGAAAATTCCACTCAGTTTGTGTTCTTAAATTTGACGAAGTGAAATGAAAATGTAAATTTTATTTGAAGTTTGTTTCAAGAGAAATTGATGTGTTCTACAAATCATTTTCACCCGAAAAAAAGGAATTTGAAACCGAACTGAAAAGCAACGGGAAAAAATACTTTTTGTTAAAAACAAATTTTAAAGCTATTTTATATATTTATCGCCAATAAAATGTAAGTGAATACGTTAAATTTTATACATAAATTTCTCTATAGCAAAGATATTCTTGTTTTAAGGGGTAAACACAAAAATGAAGAGCAAGAACGGGAGATGATTAAATTCATGGAAAAACACCCAGGATTAGCAAAAGGGTTTTATAAAGGCGATAGAACTGTTGGTGATCAGCAGTGGAAGGAGCTAACAAGAGAACTCAACTCTATAGGTCCTCCAGAAAAAGATGCGTCTGGTTGGAAAAAGGCTTGGGCTGATTGGAAAGCTTGTATTCGAAAAAAAATATGTCCGAAAATAGAGCGGAAACTACAGCAACTGGTGGAGGTCCTCACAATATGCAGCACATATTATCCAAAGAAGATACAGTAGCAAAGCTTTGCGGTCTTTATACAGCTGTCGAAGGTATAAAGGGTGTACAATCATTCGGTATCTCTAAAAAGCAGACAAATGCATCCATTGAACTTGAAAACTCAAACGAAAGTAGTATCCAAGACACATTTTTAGATGAACTGCCTGATGAAGCTGTAGAATCAAAGCGGAAAACAAGAAGAGTGGAACCAATACAAAATGGTGTAGATGTATACTTCTTAATTTTTTGGAATTAATATTTATAAATTAATGAATTATATATACATTTTTTTTTATTAATTTGAATGATGGAATTTGAAATTTCATTCGTAACATTTCATTTTGTAAGAGCTCCCAGAATTTGTTGTTTCAACTTAGGTATTGTTGCTAAACTAACGAACGTTCTAGATTTGATTAGGTTAAGTTAGGGGGTAGCTTGTAGTTCACAGGCAAGTTCACTAGGTGCCGATATGACCCTTTGTATTACCCAGTGTGAGGAATGTTATGATTCCTTACCGGTGGGTTTGAACCACCACGAGCTTTGATTGAAATCGGCCAGTTCCCTTAGTGGCACGTTCGCTACCATGGCCAGATCTTCAAGTATTCTGTCACACAAAACCCGATGACGTTCGTTTTGACCATAAAAGGTGTTGCAACGATTCCGTTTTCTTTACATTATGGCAGCTTCTGCAGTAATCTTGACAGGACGGACCGAGCTTGTCAGCGAAATTGCCAATAGCGCAGTGTCGCGTTAGAATTCCTGTTGAAGAGTGAACCGTTCCCTTGTCGAACGCAGGTAATTCCTTGGTTCTCCTGCTGTCCACTGCTGAACACAACATTTTTGAAATTCGGCAACCACGTGTGTTGAACCACCCATGATTTTCGAAATCCATGTTGCTTTTCGGAAAAGTATTCCTGTCGAGGCACATCGGTCGTCTCCTCGTCAGACGTCTCCAAACGGAAGAAGAGGCGGATGTTTTGCCGACGAATATGGTGTGGGAAGTCCATGCAACTCCTGACGCCCTTGGATTGCTGCTTGACTGTCCACCCATATGATCAAGTTCAAAGGAGGCAGACCTTCGGTGCTTGTTCAATAGCAAAAATTTCCGCCTGAAATATGCTGGCTTGGTTTGGTAATCTTTATGAATCGTTTAGTGCCAGTTTATCGGAATAGACCCCAAATCCACTTACGAATTAAATTTTTGAGCCATCGTTGAAAATCGTCATATCACCGTTACCTATGTTAGTTTAGCAATCCATTCCCCTTGGGGAATGTGAGTCTCGTATGTTCATCCGAAAACAGTCATCGGTACCATGTAGTCACATCTAAAATCTGGGTGACTCGGTTCTACTTTACGCAGTATTGAAGCACTTCACACCGTATATGGCCTACACATATCTGAGAACTCAATGCAGCCACTTATCCGAAGATGATGTCCAATCTTTGTAACAACAAGATTAACAATAGACCAGCCTGCAGCGTGGACTTCAGTGTATACCATAACACCATACTAATGCTCCGTAGGACAGTATAGGCCGTACCACCGCTGTGCACATCAAATGAATGATACGACGCTTCAGGCCCAATGTACTCTTAAACGTCCTATTATAAATGCACTCATCGCTTTATTCATTTTTTATTTATTCATCTTTTTTCATCGCCTATTCCTCTTCTAGGGCTGTTTGGAGTCCAGAATGATACCCAAGTACTTTGTCTCCTTTGAGAGTTTCAGAGCCGTTCCGTTCGTTTTCGTAATGGTAAAGCTCGGTACCTCATATTTCCGAGTGAACAAGACAAGTTCAGTCTTGTTTGTGTTCACACCCATGATGTACTTCCCCCACTCATGTACCTTTGCCAGTGCCGACTGCATAAGATTGCTGCTCGTTGGAGGATGCTTTCCCATGATCAGTATTACCAAGTCTCCGCTCTTCATTTCCATCAGGATTTTATGAATAACTAGGTTCCACAACATTGGTTATATTACTTCCCCCGCGGTGTGTCCCTAGTTACTTGTTTCCTGATGGAAACAAACTTGTTTCCTGATCCAATCAAGATTGGATGCTCCTAGATGATAACATATTTTTAAATCATCTGATTATTTTGGTATTCAAAACAATGTTCACCAGACCGGTATGTATTGCCTTTGTGCTTACATTGTTAAATGCCCCTTCTATATCAAGAAAAACGATCAATATGTATTCCTTAAAGCTAAGAACTACTTCGCGCAGCGCTGGCATTCTGTGCACTATTGATATTGTTGACTCCGAGTTTGCTCTTAACGTATGTATATATCAATGAGCTTCTCCAAGTTTTTCAATAAAAAGAGGAGAGGTTTTTTGGTCTGTAGTCCTTCGGTACCTTTTCCACTCTTCAGGTATATAAACCAATCAATGCGAGAGACGATTTCATCGCCCGCTCGTTGTAGTTTATCGCGTAAATGCCATCCTTTTCCGGGTTTGAAAACTTGATTGTCCATGCTATCTTTTCCCTCGCTATTATGTTATTATATCAATGAGTATCATTTCCTCCCTGCTGTAAGTGTGGTTTGATTTTCCACCTGGGGTGTGAACCTCCTCCAAACTTCCCTTCGGGATGTTGTCAGTTAATTATGGAGTTCAGGTGGCGAGTTAATATTACTGAAAGTTTCAGCCACTTTTTCTTCGCCACCTGAGTGGTATCATCCGATCGCTGTCGCTTCGGTTTCTTGGATGTTGTTCCTTCTGACGTCGACGGTATATCACCTGCAGCGCGAGTTTCCGGACCGCCAGTCCTTGGGTTGCCGCTGAAACTGGTGGTCGATCACCTTTCGAGGTTTGGGTCACATCGTCTGGCCGTCTCGTCGTCTTTTTTAAAGGTGATGCCTGCTCGCCGGAGGTATTGAGTTTGCATTGGAACCGACAGCGTTCTCGTACCGCCTAACGAGATAGGCATATTTATTCTTCAGGTTTATTTCCTACGCTAACACTCCAGGTTTGGATTTATTTGGTGGGTCTCCGAAGGCTTAGCGGAACCTTTTTCACAGATCTGAACTGAAAGAGAAGTTTCAAGTCCTCTTCGTCAGTCGATTAAATAATCAATTCCGCCTACTCTGACGCCTGTGCCAACCTTTAAGGGTCTGTAGAGACAGCTCTGCTCTGTCTTCGAACTATTCAAATTTGAAATTGACATTTAGGTAGTCAAAGTCCCAGTAGCATGGCCTGCGTCAAGTCGGATCGTCAGTCGAGTAGATAATCAATTCTGCCAACTCTCACACCGGAGCCAACTTTTAAGGGTCTGTAGAGACAGCTCTGCTCTGTCTTCGAACTATCCACACCTAAGATTGACATTTAGGAAGCCAAAGTCCCAGTAGCATGGCTTGTGGTCTCCGCCTGAGTGATCGGGTCTCCGAAAATTTTAGCATATTCTTTTGCCGCATACTGTGGGCCGTTTACATCATATGAATGGGGGAGTTCGTTGCATTTTATACCTATTGCTAAGTTTTAGAACTACTGCCCAATTGGGGTGAGACGCAGACCAGGAAGTCGCCTGTAAGTGTGGTTTGATTTTCCACCTGGGGTGTGAACCTCCTCCAAACTTCCCTTCGGGATGTTGTCAGTTAATTATGGAGTTCAGGTGGCGAGTTAATATTACTGAAAGTTTCAGCCACTTTTTCTTCGCCACCTGAGTGGTATCATCCGATCGCTGTCGCTTCGGTTTCTTGGATGTTGTTCCTTCTGACGTCGACGGTATATCACCTGCAGCGCGAGTTTCCGGACCGCCAGTCCTTGGGTTGCCGCTGAAACTGGTGGTCGATCACCTTTCGAGGTTTGGGTCACATCGTCTGGCCGTCTCGTCGTCTTTTTTAAAGGTGATGCCTGCTCGCCGGAGGTATTGAGTTTGCATTGGAACCGACAGCGTTCTCGTACCGCCTAACGAGATAGGCATATTTATTCTTCAGGTTTATTTCCTACGCTAACACTCCAGGTTTGGATTTATTTGGTGGGTCTCCGAAGGCTTAGCGGAACCTTTTTCACAGATCTGAACTGAAAGAGAAGTTTCAAGTCCTCTTCGTCAGTCGATTAAATAATCAATTCCGCCTACTCTGACGCCTGTGCCAACCTTTAAGGGTCTGTAGAGACAGCTCTGCTCTGTCTTCGAACTATTCAAATTTGAAATTGACATTTAGGTAGTCAAAGTCCCAGTAGCATGGCCTGCGTCAAGTCGGATCGTCAGTCGAGTAGATAATCAATTCTGCCAACTCTCACACCGGAGCCAACTTTTAAGGGTCTGTAGAGACAGCTCTGCTCTGTCTTCGAACTATCCACACCTAAGATTGACATTTAGGAAGCCAAAGTCCCAGTAGCATGGCTTGTGGTCTCCGCCTGAGTGATCGGGTCTCCGAAAATTTTAGCATATTCTTTTGCCGCATACTGTGGGCCGTTTACATCATATGAATGGGGGAGTTCGTTGCATTTTATACCTATTGCTAAGTTTTAGAACTACTGCCCAATTGGGGTGAGACGCAGACCAGGAAGTCGCCCAATGTGTGACAGACGCATTTAGAGTGGCACTAATTTGATTGTACTCACGGACTACACGTCTGACAAGGGTAAACTCACCGGATATTAATAGGTTTCTTGGTCTAGACACACCCGTCAGTATGGTCAAGTCGGATCATTGTAACTAAGCCTTCGCACCGCGACAAGATGGAAAGAATGAATTGATGGAACGAATATTCTAAAATCGAAATTTTTAAGGGATGTACATTTTAGAACATTTTTTGAAAGTCCTACATTTAACATTCCTCTGGAAAAAAATTTCAGCTGATTCCTCGAATAACAAAAAACGAGTATGCTCGACATTACGCGAAAAATTTTCGTTTTGGTCTGGCGAGTATATGCGATAGTTAAATGGTTAATAAGCAAGTTATTCGTTTTTATTCGTGTTTTTTTACTCTTTGCTCTTTTCAGCAAATGATTGTTATTCATCTTGAATTCTTAAAGTAATCAATTGTGAAGCGCGAAAAGAGTCAACTACATAATTATCTTTTCTCATGAAGTCATACTCATGTAAGTTCAGTCTGATTCATGAAGTCATACTCATGTAAGTTCAGTCTGATTCAAGTTAACTTTGAATTCAAATATTTCATAGAAAATAGATAACAGAGGTCTGTGTGTGATTGTTCAATGTATAACAGTGAACTCCGTATTTGCTTGTATCTGTTGTAGTGCAATACTCTTTGGACCAATGAAGCTGCCAGCCCAAAATCCACACCAAACAGTGAACTTTTCGGGATATTGTTGGTTCTAATGTAGATTGGTTTGTTCTAAATTCGACAATTTTGTTTATCCATTCATACTAAAATTAGAGTCATTGTTGAAAATGATTTTACGATGATAATTAGGGCCAGTAGTGTGTTTATGGCGTTTCGGGACCACTTGCTCCATACAAATTTAGGAGCATGCCTACGCTACAGTCGGTAGCGTCGGTTAGTCGATAGGTTTGTAACATGTAATGTGAAAATGTAATGTGGACGAACAGAATGAGTGTGTGTGTAACATGTAATGTGTATGGTCGTTTTTTAATAGTAAATTCTTGGCACGTATTATCATACTCAATGTTGAACAAATAGAAAAGGGATCTACACCTGTATAGTAGTTGTGTGGTTTTTTATTTTTTGTATGATTTAATTAGAAGGTTCTTTAATTTTAAATGTGATAAGAAAGAGATGAAAACCTATGTAAAATTTTTCTTTTGGGATAATAAATAACATCGTATACCTAAGTAGAAACATGAGTGTACATGTTCATTGTATTTATATTGCTTTTCGAATGATTGGACGGACAGAATGAGTGTGCACGTTCTTTTGAGATAATAATTGTGAAGAAATAGAAATATAGTTGTACGTGGTGTTGTTGTTGTGTTATAAGGATTTTTAAATCGATGAGAAAGAAATGTATAGTTGTGCCTGTGGGTTTTTTTACGCATAAGTAGAATATCTGTTTTTACATAATTGAATTTACTGATTGATCTACAACATCCCAGAGTATAAATAGACTTGTTTTAAGGATTTAGATTTTTTAGTTTTACTGTTTTAAATAAATAAAATTATAAAATAATGAGATTTTTTTAAGTGGTTTTGTTATTGGTTGAAACGTATTTTCTAATAAATTAACTCTATCTATTTGATTCAGTTTCATATTTTTTAACTTTTTCTTTAGAACAGCCCTTGTCTTTACAAGATTTTCCAACACTTTATTTTGGTAATTTTTAGACATTATAATAATTTTTTATATTGATTTTGATCTGGTTATGATCTGCTTGCTATCTGATTACGATCTGCTTTGCATCTGATTTTTTTTTACTGTTTTAAATAAATAAAATTATAGAATAAAGGGATTAATTAAAACAAATTATTTTTTTCTTTTCTTAGGTATACATATTTTATTTTCAGATTTTGTTATTTTGTACAATACAATACATATATCTATTTAACATAATAATAGTTAAACATTCGTTTATACAGATTAAATAGCTTAAGTGTTAACAAATATTTTTCAAAAAATTTTTGACATCGACAAATGTTGAAAGATTCTGAGTAAATTTTTTCACAATAATACAAACGTATGACATTATTAATACATAAAAATGGATTACTTACTTTACTAATATTGCATATTCTTAGTTCATTGATAAGACTAAAAATTAATCTATATCCTCTTTATCAATCTGATTGCTATGTTTTGTTAATAAATAGTTCTTCCAATTCAGCTGATGTTACCATTTTTGTTCCCCTTCTTTAAAAAGTTAATAGGAGGTTGTAGCTTGGGAGATAATCCCTTCTTCCGCTTTGGGTTACAACCCAATAGCAGAACCATTTGTCCCTCATGGAAGCCCTCCGTGTTTGCTGCTCTATCATACCTGGCTTTCATTCTATCACTGACCATTTTTATACGGGTGCGTACAAACTCATGAAGTTCATTCAGGCTTTCTTCGTTTCCAGTGTATGTTTCGTTCCTCTCTGTGGCGGGCTTAACACCAAATTCTAAGTCACCGGGCAGTTTTATCTCAGTCCCAAAGATAACCTTGGCGGGTGATCTAGATGTTGAATCATGGACCACCGATCGGTACGCCAGCAAAAACCTCGGAATGTGTTCGTCCCAGTCCTTCTGTTGCTCGCTCACTACTTTCCGCAAGTATTCCTCCAGGGTTCGGTTCAATCGCTCTACCATTCCGTCTGACTGTAGGTGAAGCGGCGTCGTTCGAGTCTTTTTAATACCGTATACTTCGCACATTTCCTTGAATACAGCTGACTCAAAATTTCTGCCTTGATCGGAATGTAGTTCTATTGGAACCCCGTAGCGGCATACCCAGTTGTACACAAAAACGTTAACTATTGTGTTCGTCTCTTGATTGGGTATGGCATATACTTCCGGCCATTTGCTGAAGTAGTCCATCACAACGAGAACATATCGGTTTCCGGCATTGCTGACTGGAAAAGGGCCTGCAACGTCCATCGCTATCCGCTCGAAATGTGCGCCTGAGTTATACTGCTGCATCTGACCTCGACTTCTTCTTGCTGGACCTTTAGCTTCAATACACTGGGTGCAGTTTGCTATCCAATCCGCCACTGCTTGTTGACATCCAACCCAATAAAAACGTTGTTTTAGCCTTTCCAGCGTTTTGGTCACTCCAAGATGTCCTCCGCTGGCTCCATTATGGAACTCCTTTAACACTTCTTTCATTTTGGAGGAAGGTACTACCAATAGATTGGATGAGGTCTTGCCATCAGCGCTTTCCCAAAGTCGATATAGGCACCCATTTATGATCTTTAGGCTGTCCCATAGTGCCCAATTGCTTTTGTAAGAGGACCTTCTGCGGATATCTCATTTCTTGTAGGTCGTTTGTCCTCCTCCTTCGCTGCTATTACCTTCGCCAATATTGGGTCACTCCTTTGTGCTTGGGACCAGTCTTCGTTGGCTTCAATCCGCGTCAGCCGGATATCGACGATGGACTCCTTTTTCTCAGCTTTCACGCAATGTTTACACTCTAAATTACAAGGTCGGCGTGAAAGAGCGTCAGCATTTCCATGTTTTATGCTCCTTCTGTGTTCAATGCTGAAGTCGTAAGTCTGGAGGCGTTCAATCCAACGTGCTAACTGTCCTTCAGGGTTCTTGAATTGTAGCAGGCGAAATGTAGAGATACCTCTAGACGTGGGGTACAAGCATCAAGTGCACGCAAGAAGGATAGTTGCGGTCGAACAACTCAAATTGCCACCTCAGAGTGAATCACTGATATGGGCGCGTATGGATGGAGATTGTGTGGAAAACCGCTTGTGGGTTGTGGAACCAGCAGAAATACAGACGGATTTAATATTAGCAAAGGCCCTCGTCAAATCCACAGAACAAAGAATAGTCCCGGTGAGAGTGCTAAATCTATCAGGCCATGAAAGAGTCGTCTGTAAAAACTCAGAGGTGGACCAATGTGTTCCAGTAGAGGCGATAATAAACAGCGAGCAAACGCCGCAACCTGCCGATATGTCAGCCAGGGATCAAAAGGGATTTGATGAAAATGTGGAGAAATGGATAGCAGGTTTAGCAGCTGCAGAGAAAAACAAAGCCAAAAAGCTGCTAAAGAGGTATGCTTTCGCTTTCGCCACGAACAACAAAAGTCAAGGAAGAACAGCCATGGTTAAACATGAAATTGATACTGGCGAAGCGAGACCGATAAAGCAGGCACCCAGAAGCATACCGCTGGCGAAGCGTAATGAGGTTAAGGAGTTAGTCGACGAAATGAGGAGGAGCGGTGTAATCGAACCATCATCGGGTCCGTGGAGCTCACCTGTAGTTTTAGTAAAGAAGAAAGATGGCAGTACAAGATTCTGCGTAGACTACAGGAAGCTGAATGATGTCACTAAAAAGGATAGTTACCCGCTACCAAGAATTGACGATACACTCGACACGCTAGCCGGAACGAAGTGGTTCTCCACATTGGATCTAAAAAGCGGTATTGGCAGGTGGAGATTGCAGACAAGGACAAGGAGAAAACCGCATTTAGTGCGAACGGCGGCTTATAGCCGTTTAAGGTTATGCCATTTGGACTCTGTAATGCTCCGGCCACATTCGAGCGGCTTATAGAACGTGTGATCGACGTGTATCTCGACGACATAATACTGATGGGCAGAACTTTCGACGAACACCTCAAGAACCTGGGAGAAGTTCTGCAACGGATATCAACGGCTGGACTAAAACTAAGCTTAAAGAAATGTGCATTTTTCCAAAAGCAGGTGAAATATTTGGGGCATCTTGTCACAGCAGATGGGATATCCACCGATGAAGATAAAATACGAGCAGCAAAGGACTGGCCTCGTCCCCAGAATCTTCATGAACTACGAAGCTTTTTGGGACTATGCACATACTACAGACGCTTTGTGCCTAACTTTGCCAGCGTGGCTGCAAGTTTGCATGAGCTCACAAAGAAGTCAAAAATCTATCAATGGGATGAGCCACAGGAGAAGACGTTCCAGACACTAAAATACCTATTGTGTGCTGCATCAGTTTTGGCGTATCCAGTCCCAGGAGAAAAGTTCATCTTAGACAGTGATGCTAGCGGATATGGTATTGGTGGTGTACTTTCCCAAGTTATCAATGGAACAGAGAAAGTCGTAGGCTACTATAGTCGCACATTGTCAAAGCCTGAACGGAATTATTGTGTAACCCGACGAGAGCTATTGGCAGTGCTGGAGTGCATCAAACATTACCATAAGTACCTGTATGGCCAAAATTTTCTGCTAAGGACTGATCACTCCGCACTGAGATGGCTGCTACAATTCAAGAACCCTGAAGGACAGTTAGCACGTTGGATTGAACGCCTCCAGACTTACGACTTCAGCATTGAACACAGAAGGAGCATAAAACATGGAAATGCTGACGCTCTTTCACGCCGACCTTGTAATTTAGAGTGTAAACATTGCGTGAAAGCTGAGAAAAAGGAGTCCATCGTCGATATCCGGCTGACGCGGATTGAAGCCAACGAAGACTGGTCCCAAGCACAAAGGAGTGACCCAATATTGGCGAAGGTGATAGCAGCGAAGGAGGAGGACAAACGACCTACAAGAAATGAGATATCCGCAGAAGGTCCTCTTACAAAAGCATATTGGGCACTATGGGACAGCCTAAAGATCATAAATGGGTGCCTATATCGACTTTGGGAAAGCGCTGATGGCAAGACCTCATCCAATCTATTGGTAGTACCTTCCTCCAAAATGAAAGAAGTGTTAAAGGAGTTCCATAATGGAGCCAGCGGAGGACATCTTGGAGTGACCAAAACGCTGGAAAGGCTAAAACAACGTTTTTATTGGGTTGGATGTCAACAAGCAGTGGGGGATTGGATAGCAAACTGCACCCAGTGTATTGAAGCTAAAGGTCCAGCAAGAAGAAGTCGAGGTCAGATGCAGCAGTATAACTCAGGCGCACATTTCGAGCGGATAGCGATGGACGTTGCAGGCCCTTTTCCAGTCAGCAATGCCGGAAACCGATATGTTCTCGTTGTGATGGACTACTTCAGCAAATGGCCGGAAGTATATGCCATACCCAATCAAGAGACGAACACAATAGTTAACGTTTTTGTGTACAACTGGGTATGCCGCTACGGGGTTCCAATAGAACTACATTCCGATCAAGGCAGAAATTTTGAGTCAGCTGTATTCAAGGAAATGTGCGAAGTATACGGTATTAAAAAGACTCGAACGACGCCGCTTCACCTACAGTCAGACGGAATGGTAGAGCGATTGAACCGAACCCTGGAGGAATACTTGCGGAAAGTAGTGAGCGAGCAACAGAAGGACTGGGACGAACACATTCCGAGGTTTTTGCTGGCGTACCGATCGGTGGTCCATGATTCAACATCTAGATCACCCGCCAAGGTTATCTTTGGGACTGAGATAAAACTGCCCGGTGACTTAGAATTTGGTGTTAAGCCCGCCACAGAGAGGAACGAAACATACACTGGAAACGAAGAAAGCCTGAATGAACTTCATGAGTTTGTACGCACCCGTATAAAAATGGTCAGTGATAGAATGAAAGCCAGGTATGATAGAGCAGCAAACACGGAGGGCTTCCATGAGGGACAAATGGTTCTGCTATTGGGTTGTAACCCAAAGCGGAAGAAGGGATTATCTCCCAAGCTACAACCTCCTATTAACTTTTTAAAGAAGGGGAACAAAAATGGTAACATCAGCTGAATTGGAAGAACTATTTATTAACAAAACATAGCAATCAGATTGATAAAGAGGATATAGATTAATTTTTAGTCTTATCAATGAACTAAGAATATGCAATATTAGTAAAGTAAGTAATCCATTTTTATGTATTAATAATGTCATACGTTTGTATTATTGTGAAAAAATTTACTCAGAATCTTTCAACATTTGTCGATGTCAAAAATTTTTTGAAAAATATTTGTTAACACTTAAGCTATTTAATCTGTATAAACGAATGTTTAACTATTATTATGTTAAATAGATATATGTATTGTATTGTACAAAATAACAAAATCTGAAAATAAAATATGTATACCTAAGAAAAGAAAAAAATAATTTGTTTTAATTAATCCCTTTATTCTATAATTTTATTTATTTAAAACAGTAAAAAAAAATCAGATGCAAAGCAGATCGTAATCAGATAGCAAGCAGATCATAACCAGATCAAAATCAATATAAAAAATTATTATAATGTCTAAAAATTACCAAAATAAAGTGTTGGAAAATCTTGTAAAGACAAGGGCTGTTCTAAAGAAAAAGTTAAAAAATATGAAACTGAATCAAATAGATAGAGTTAATTTATTAGAAAATACGTTTCAACCAATAACAAAACCACTTAAAAAAATCTCATTATTTTATAATTTTATTTATTTAAAACAGTAAAACTAAAAAATCTAAATCCTTAAAACAAGTCTATTTATACTCTGGGATGTTGTAGATCAATCAGTAAATTCAATTATGTAAAAACAGATATTCTACTTATGCGTAAAAAAACCCACAGGCACAACTATACATTTCTTTCTCATCGATTTAAAAATCCTTATAACACAACAACAACACCACGTACAACTATATTTCTATTTCTTCACAATTATTATCTCAAAAGAACGTGCACACTCATTCTGTCCGTCCAATCATTCGAAAAGCAATATAAATACAATGAACATGTACACTCATGTTTCTACTTAGGTATACGATGTTATTTATTATCCCAAAAGAAAAATTTTACATAGGTTTTCATCTCTTTCTTATCACATTTAAAATTAAAGAACCTTCTAATTAAATCATACAAAAAATAAAAAACCACACAACTACTATACAGGTGTAGATCCCTTTTCTATTTGTTCAACATTGAGTATGATAATACGTGCCAAGAATTTACTATTAAAAAACGACCATACACATTACATGTTACACACACACTCATTCTGTTCGTCCACATTACATTTTCACATTACATGTTACAAACCTATCGACTAACCGACGCTACCGACTGTAGCGTAGGCATGCTCCTAAATTTGTATGGAGCAAGTGGTCCCGAAACGCCATAAACACACTACTGGCCCTAATTATCATCGTAAAATCATTTTCAACAATGACTCTAATTTTAGTATGAATGGATAAACAAAATTGTCGAATTTAGAACAAACCAATCTACATTAGAACCAACAATATCCCGAAAAGTTCACTGTTTGGTGTGGATTTTGGGCTGGCAGCTTCATTGGTCCAAAGAGTATTGCACTACAACAGATACAAGCAAATACGGAGTTCACTGTTATACATTGAACAATCACACACAGACCTCTGTTATCTATTTTCTATGAAATATTTGAATTCAAAGTTAACTTGAATCAGACTGAACTTACATGAGTATGACTTCATGAATCAGACTGAACTTACATGAGTATGACTTCATGAGAAAAGATAATTATGTAGTTGACTCTTTTCGCGCTTCACAATTGATTACTTTAAGAATTCAAGATGAATAACAATCATTTGCTGAAAAGAGCAAAGAGTAAAAAAACACGAATAAAAACGAATAACTTGCTTATTAACCATTTAACTATCGCATATACTCGCCAGACCAAAACGAAAATTTTTCGCGTAATGTCGAGCATACTCGTTTTTTGTTATTCGAGGAATCAGCTGAAATTTTTTTCCAGAGGAATGTTAAATGTAGGACTTTCAAAAAATGTTCTAAAATGTACATCCCTTAAAAATTTCGATTTTAGAATATTCGTTCCATCAATTCATTCTTTCCATCTTGTCGCGGTGCGAAGGCTTAGTTACAATGATCCGACTTGACCATACTGACGGGTGTGTCTAGACCAAGAAACCTATTAATATCCGGTGAGTTTACCCTTGTCAGACGTGTAGTCCGTGAGTACAATCAAATTAGTGCCACTCTAAATGCGTCTGTCACACATTGGGCGACTTCCTGGTCTGCGTCTCACCCCAATTGTGCAGTAGTTCTAAAACTTAGCAATAGGTATAAAATGCAACGAACTCCCCCATTCATATGATGTGAACGGCCCACAGTATGCGGCAAAAGAATATGCTAAAATTTTCGGAGACCCGATCACTCAGGCGGAGACCACAAGCCATGCTACTGGGACTTTGGCTTCCTAAATGTCAATCTTAGGTGTGGATAGTTCGAAGACAGAGCAGAGCTGTCTCTACAGACCCTTAAAAGTTGGCTCCGGTGTGAGAGTTGGCAGAATTGATTATCTACTCGACTGACGATCCGACTTGACGCAGGCCATGCTACTGGGACTTTGACTACCTAAATGTCAATTTCAAATTTGAATAGTTCGAAGACAGAGCAGAGCTGTCTCTACAGACCCTTAAAGGTTGGCACAGGCGTCAGAGTAGGCGGAATTGATTATTTAATCGACTGACGAAGAGGACTTGAAACTTCTCTTTCAGTTCAGATCTGTGAAAAAGGTTCCGCTAAGCCTTCGGAGACCCACCAAATAAATCCAAACCTGGAGTGTTAGCGTAGGAAATAAACCTGAAGAATAAATATGCCTATCTCGTTAGGCGGTACGAGAACGCTGTCGGTTCCAATGCAAACTCAATACCTCCGGCGAGCAGGCATCACCTTTAAAAAGACGACGAGACGGCCAGACGATGTGACCCAAACCTCGAAAGGTGATCGACCACCAGTTTCAGCGGCAACCCAAGGACTGGCGGTCCGGAAACTCGCGCTGCAGGTGATATACCGTCGACGTCAGAAGGAACAACATCCAAGAAACCGAAGCGACAGCGATCGGATGATACCACTCAGGCGGCGAAGAAAAAGTGGCTGAAACTTTCAGTAATATTAACTCGCCACCTGAACTCCATAATTAACTGACAACATCCCGAAGGGAAGTTTGGAGGAGGTTCACACCCCAGGTGGAAAATCAAACCACACTTACAGCAGAGAGGAAATGATACTCATTGATATAATAACATAATAGCGAGGGAAAAGATAGCATGGACAATCAAGTTTTCAAACCCGGAAAAGGATGGCATTTACGCGATAAACTACAACGAGCGGGCGATGAAATCATCTCTCGCATTGATTGGTTTATATACCTGAAGAGTGGAAAAGGTACCGAAGGACTACAGACCAAAAAACCTCTCCTCTTTTTATTGAAAAACTTGGAGAAGCTCATTGATATATACATACGTTAAGAGCAAACTCGGAGTAGTTCTTAGCTTTAAGGAATACATATTGATCGTTTTTCTTGATATAGAAGGGGCATTTAACAATGTAAGCACAAAGGCAATACATACCGGTCTGGTGAACATTGTTTTGAATACCAAAATAATCAGATGATTTAAAAATATGTTATCATCTAGGAGCATCCAATCTTGATTGGATCAGGAAACAAGTTTGTTTCCATCAGGAAACAAGTAACTAGGGACACACCGCGGGGGAAGTAATATAACCAATGTTGTGGAACCTAGTTATTCATAAAATCCTGATGGAAATGAAGAGCGGAGACTTGGTAATACTGATCATGGGAAAGCATCCTCCAACGAGCAGCAATCTTATGCAGTCGGCACTGGCAAAGGTACATGAGTGGGGGAAGTACATCATGGGTGTGAACACAAACAAGACTGAACTTGTCTTGTTCACTCGGAAATATGAGGTACCGAGCTTTACCATTACGAAAACGAACGGAACGGCTCTGAAACTCTCAAAGGAGACAAAGTACTTGGGTATCATTCTGGACTCCAAACAGCCCTAGAAGAGGAATAGGCGATGAAAAAAGATGAATAAATAAAAAATGAATAAAGCGATGAGTGCATTTATAATAGGACGTTTAAGAGTACATTGGGCCTGAAGCGTCGTATCATTCATTTGATGTGCACAGCGGTGGTACGGCCTATACTGTCCTACGGAGCATTAGTATGGTGTTATGGTATACACTGAAGTCCACGCTGCAGGCTGGTCTAGTGTTAATCTTGTTGTTACAAAGATTGGACATCATCTTCGGATAAGTGGCTGCATTGAGTTCTCAGATATGTGTAGGCCATATACGGTGTGAAGCGCTTCAATACTGCGTAAAGTAGAACCGAGTCACCCAGATTTTAGATGTGACTACATGGTACCGATGACTGTTTTCGGATGAATATACGAGACTCACATTCCCCAAGGGGAATGGATTGCTAAACTAACATAGGTAACGGTGATATGACGATTTTCAACGATGGCTCAAAAATTTAATTCGTAAGTGGATTTGGGGTCTATTCCGATAAACTGGCACTAAACGATTCATAAAGATTACCAAACCAAGCCAGCATATTTCAGGCGGAAATTTTTGCTATTGAACAAGCACCGAAGGTCTGCCTCCTTTGAACTTGATCATATGGGTGGACAGTCAAGCAGCAATCCAAGGGCGTCAGGAGTTGCATGGACTTCCCACACCATATTCGTCGGCAAAACATCCGCCTCTTCTTCCGTTTGGAGACGTCTGACGAGGAGACGACCGATGTGCCTCGACAGGAATACTTTTCCGAAAAGCAACATGGATTTCGAAAATCATGGGTGGTTCAACACACCTGGTTGCCGAATTTCAAAAATGTTGTGTTCAGCAGTGGACAGCAGGAGAACCAAGGAATTACCTGCGTTCGACAAGGGAACGGTTCACTCTTCAACAGGAATTCTAACGCGACACTGCGCTATTGGCAATTTCGCTGACAAGCTCGGTCCGTCCTGTCAAGATTACTGCAGAAGCTGCCATAATGTAAAGAAAACGGAATCGTTGCAACACCTTTTATGGTCAAAACGAACGTCATCGGGTTTTGTGTGAGAGAATACTTGAAGATCTGGCCATGGTAGCGAACGTGCCACTAAGGGAACTGGCCGATTTCAATCAAAGCTCGTGGTGGTTCAAACCCACCGGTAAGGAATCATAACATTCCTCACACTGGGTAATACAAAGGGTCATATCGACACCTAGTGAACTTGCCTGTGAACTACAAGCTACCCCCTAACTTAACCTAATCAAATCTAGAACGTTCGTTAGTTTAGCAACAATACCTAAGTTGAAACAAATTCTGGGAGCTCTTACAAAATGAAATGTTACGAATGAAATTTCAAATTCCATCATTCAAATTAATAAAAAAAAATGTATATATAATTCATTAATTTATAAATATTAATTCAAAAAAATTAAGAAGTATACAACTACACCATTTTGTATTGGTTCCACTCTTCTTGTTTTCCGCTTTGGTTCTACAGCTTCATCAGGCAGTTCATCTAAAAATGTGTCTTGGATACTACTTTCGTTTGAGTTTTCAAGTTCAATGGATGCATTTGTCTGCTTTTTAGAGATACCGAATGATTGTACACCCTTTATACCTTCGACAGCTGTATAAAGACCGCAAAGCTTTGCTACTGTATCTTCTTTGGATAATATGTGCTGCATATTGTGAGGACCTCCACCAGTTGCTGTAGTTTCCGCTCTATTTTCGGACATATTTTTTTTCGAATACAAGCTTTCCAATCAGCCCAAGCCTTTTTCCAACCAGACGCATCTTTTTCTGGAGGACCTATAGAGTTGAGTTCTCTTGTTAGCTCCTTCCACTGCTGATCACCAACAGTTCTATCGCCTTTATAAAACCCTTTTGCTAATCCTGGGTGTTTTTCCATGAATTTAATCATCTCCCGTTCTTGCTCTTCATTTTTGTGTTTACCCCTTAAAAAATAATTAATAAAATTTAACGTATTCACTTACATTTTATTGGCGATAAATATATAAAATAGCTTTAAAATTTGTTTTTAACAAAAAGTATTTTTTCCCGTTGCTTTTTCAGTTCGGTTTCAAATTCCTTTTTTTCGGGTGAAAATGATTTGTAGAACACATCAATTTCTCTTGAAACAAACTTCAAATGAAATTTACATTTTCATTTCACTTCGTTAAATTTAAGAACACAAACTGAGTGGAATTTTCACTTTCATTCCATTTTACGAATAGAAAACACAGGCGATAGAAAAAACGTCCAATGCTAAATCCCTAGAGGCACAAATATTTTTCCAAAAATAGAGATGATTTCCCATAAATCCTAGCGCATTTGTAATATTTCTTCTTTAATATTTAGTGGAACATTTTTCAAATCACATTTCAGTGGATTATTGAAGATATCTATTGCTAATTTCAGAAGTAAATAATTTAAGTTTTGTTTGATTTGGGTGCAATGTGTATATTTCATTTATATGAAATGTAAATGTAACAAAACTGAAATTGTTACGGATCATAAACAATTAAAACTTCATTTAATAGACCAATTTTTGATTCCAAAGTAATTGCCTTTGGCTCCCTTAAATATTCTCCGAGCTTGATAAATTCCTCAACGATTGGAGGCAATTTATTTATATTTATATTGTCTGAAAGTTCCTGACACTGTGAAAAAGACTTGCAAACGAAGTCTTATTATTAACTCTTTGACTACCTATTATTGCATTTTCAACTTTATCTTTAATCTCAGTCCGTCTTTCTTTAGCCTTACTCAATAATTCCTTTTTATGCTTTAAGAACTTTTTGTAGGCTGGACATCCCCTGTAATTAGCAGCATGTCCAGTCTCATTGCAATTAACACATATTGGAGAAGATTCTCCCTTTTTAATACTACAAGAACAAGGTTCATGGGACAAATTACATCTAACACAATTGAACTTAAGAGTTACAATTTCGCGCAGAATGCCCCCTATGTTGGCATCTAAAACATTGAATCTCATTTTTCTTTAATTTCGGTGAGTCCCAAATCATAGTTTGGTTCAGGATGTAACGTAATTTAATTACATCTTTTAGCTCCTTACCTTGGGCTAACGTAACAATAAATAAACCAGTGTCATAATTATTTTAGCAGAAAATGCGTAACAAGTTTACTGGACCTTATCGACTGTATTTGGTAATTCCACATCAAGAGCACTTTTAATTTCAGACGCCTCTGTCAAATGATATAAGCCTCGTAAGACAACTGATACTCTCCTTAATTCTGGAGGAGTAAATGAATACGATTTAATATTCTACGCCTTTGTAATTTCCATCATTTTCAAGTGCGCAGAAAGATTTTCAGCTTACTCTTACTCTTGGACGAGTTGACAATTTTGGTAAAGACCGTGGGTGTTCTGTCGTTTAACTGGTCAACTAATTTCTTTACATTAACATTATATAAAATGATCAGAGGACAAAATTTTCGCCTCGTGGGTGTACCAGAATTTTTTTCAAAATTTTTGAGGTTATCTTTAGCAGCAGAATTACTTGTTGAGGCACTCTCATTAATTTCTATATTATGACCCAAAAGTTCAAACCGATTTTGTGAGATAGTAGTATATCCAAATTTGTCAACATTTGTCATTATTAAATTCCTCTCTGAGGCGGTTTCATCGGGCACACTTATCTTTGGTTGTTTGGATTTAACTTCTAGGAAATTTGCATCCCCCGCAATATCATTCATCTCATCCATTTCATCAGCATCAAACTGAGTGGATATTCCACTTTGAATCATTAGAGCGCCTACAATATTGTTGTTTAGCCTTTTTTGGTCCGGATAGTTTCGGCGGCTTGGCCGAGCCAGGCGGCACATCATTCATTGACCCAATTAGTCGCTCCGTGTAAATAAGCTGACACGAAGATTCCAATCGCAGGTATAGCTCAAAATTGAGTCCTTTTGCCTTATTGTTCAATATAATCTTTTTAACCTCGTCAAAACATACAGATATATATTTAGCACTTTTCAATCTTTCATTAGTTTCCTTTTCTATAAAAAAGCCAATATCTTTCGTGCGCCTGTTATAGAACGAGCAGATAAAGACAATTCTTTAACAATTTGGTTTATATTTTGCCCTGCTTCTCCAAAATAGGGGGAAAATTAATTGACACGTCTTTAAAAAAAATTCGCCATCTTCAAAAGGGCGACCTTTTTTCGCCAATGCTAAATGCTATGTTGAAGTCGCCGTAGTCTAGTAGGTAGTATGTTGGCTTATTAGACGCAAAAGCCTGGGTTCGAGCCCCATGCCAGGCATCAAAGACAAAATACAAAAAAGTATTTTTTCGGCCACTTCCTCTCAGTAGATTTCTGTCAAAAACTCTGAGAGTAAATAAAAATTGCCGTGAAAAGTTTCTCAATAAATAAAAATCTGTCGTTCGGAGTCGACTTTAAACTGTAGGTCCCACCACTCATATATAAAATTAACACACACAACATAAGTGGTGTGAGAAACTAGGACGTTGTACAATGGGTCAATTCGACCTCCGGGTACTGTACTTGTCCTAATTGACAAGTACATGCTATGTTGTCTTGTGTTACCTTCTAGAAATGGGACTTTTATTTTCATATCTCGAATTAAAATAAGTAACGCATTTGTTTACTTATTCTTATCGTCAAATTCTCATATAAATATTTATTTAATTCAGTAGAGAATTACATTGTCGTACGTTTCATTGCGTTTCATATTGCGATTCTTGCGTTCTATGCCGTTTTTATTACAAGTTGTACACAATGCGTTTTATGCATAGTTTTTTGGTTTGGTCTGCTGTTGTGGTAAACAACAAACAAGCAAACAAGAACTGTTTTGGGAAAAAGAGAAAATCAAATTGTAATTTTAGAAGAATTTATTAATTTATTAACATGTTTATGAATTTACATATATGATATTTTGTGCTGCTAAGCACAATATAACCAGTAACGAAAATTATGACATTTGAAAAACGCTCATAATATAAAAGCACAGACCAATTTAGAGGGAGAAAAAAATGTTATAAGTTTTGTGAAGCAAATGTGTTAGGAGCAAAAGATAAACAGAGTGAAAACTGGCGGATAAAGTAGAAAAATTAAATGTAAACAAACATTTATTTTGTGTTAAAAAGGGAAAATTTTGAATATTTTTTTTAATTTCTTCAATGAAAAGTTTAAAGATTCTTAAATATTTAAATATTAATCGAAATGTGGGTAATTTTCGGTCACAACGAATATAGTTTCTTGTGCAAGAGGTAATTAAGAAGCTAAATATTACAAGATCAAAATAAGACGTACTGCTCATAAAAAAATTTTTCTTGCTGAAAGTTGTCAATATTTTTTAATTTCTTGAAAGGAATGGTTAAAAATTGTTATTTTTATTAGTTGTTTTTATTATTGATTAATAGTTCTACACAAAAATTATATTGTATTGTGCTGCTAAGGCCTACGAAAGGCTTCAAAAGTACGCAAGACAAGTGTTTTCAGTTGATTTATCCCCCATTTTTCTTGTTTACAACTTAATAAATTCAACAGAGATGACACAGTACATAAAAACAATCGATAAATAATATACAAATTTTGTTCATGAAAGAAATATGTTCAAAAGTATTTTCCTCTTAAATTATTAGTAAAATTTATTATGAAATATGTTTTTATTAATATTTTTATAATGCAAATAAAAGAATGCGGAAATAATAATGCTCTATTTATATTTATCGAAACCATTCACAATAGAGTATAATTCGTCATCCCTAAGTTTAAAAAACAGCTGACTTTTTTCGTCGAAGCATGAGAAACAGCTGACTTTTTTCGCCGCCGCATGAGTCGCATAGAAAAGTAGAAAGTAAACCTACTTAATGCATTCTATGCGCCAATGCATTCTAAGTATTTTCTTCTGTAACTTGTCACAAACAACTACACTGATTCTACTTTTTTGGCATATGCATGTAACGCAAGGTCGCATGAAACGCATGGTATGAACGTAGCCTTAAAAACGATTGTGTAGTTATAGAAACGTTAAAAACGGGACATATGTCAACGAAGAATGTAAATAAAAACGAAACAAAACACACAGCAATACACAAACGAACACAACACAATGCAAAGAAATTTGTATACAGACATTCGCACTCATCATCAGTGTTGCCGTTTTTGGCTATTTTTTTGTTCAATGTGTAGATTCGGTTACTATTTTATCTCGAATTTAACATAAAATTACTTTTAGCTTTAAAATCCTGCATTAACGTTTTAAACAAATGTTCCCGTTGGCAGCCCATTACTGAATGAAGCTCAGTATGACAACTTCTATAATGTCGTTTAATGAGTATTTAAACTTTTTTTATTATTTATGCACATACTAAACACTCAGCTTCATTCAATATATTTAAAGCAAAACACATTTTGGTTCCCAGTTTTTATTCCACATTTTAATTTAATTTTTCTTTGGGTGTATAACTAAAATACAAAAAAAATTTAAAAAGTGACGACAACCTGCTTCACTAAAAGCTTGTCAGCTTTGCATTTTTACGCTCTTTTTAACGAACATTGTTGATGTTCGTGTCCTATGTGTGTAAAAAGCCGAAGATGTTCGGCCCCCGGGGGCTATTGGTGCCAACGTCTGATTATAAGCGTCTATCGAAGAACTTTAAATAACGCATTTGTTTACTTATTTTTATCGTCAAATTCTCATATAAATATTTATTTAATTCAGTAGAGAATTACATTGTCGTACGTTTCATTGCGTTTCATATTGCGATTCTTGCGTTCTATGCCGTTTTTATTACAAGTTGTACACAATGCGTTTTATGCATAGTTTTTTGGTTTGGTCTGCTGTTGTGGTAAACAACAAACAAGCAAACAAGAACTGTTTTGGGAAAAAGAGAAAATCAAATTGTAATTTTAGAAGAATTTATTAATTTATTAACATGTTTATGAATTTACATATATGATATTTTGTGCTGCTAAGCACAATATAACCAGTAACGAAAATTATGACATTTGAAAAACGCTCATAACATAAAAGCACAGACCAATTTAGAGGGAGAAAAAAATGTTATAAGTTTTGTGAAGCAAATGTGTTAGGAGCAACAGATATACAGAGTGAAAACTGGCGGATAAAGTAGAAAAATTAAATGTAAACAAACATTTATTTTGTGTTAAAAAGGGAAAATTTTGAATATTTTTTTTAATTTCTTCAATGAAAAGTTTAAAGATTCTTAAATATTTAAATATTAATCGAAATGTGGGTAATTTTCGGTCACAACGAATATAGTTTCTTGTGCAAGAGGTAATTAAGAAGCTAAATATTACAAGATCAAAATAAGACGTACTGCTCATAAAAAAATTTTTCTTGCTGAAAGTTGTCAATATTTTTTAATTTCTTGAAAGGAATGGTTAAAAATTGTTATTTTTATTAGTTGTTTTTATTATTGATTAATAGTTCTACACAAAAATTATATTGTATTGTGCTGCTAAGGCCTACGAAAGGCTTCAAAAGTACGCAAGACAAGTGTTTTCAGTTGATTTATCCCCCATTTTTCTTGTTTACAACTTAATAAATTCAATAGAGATGACACAGTACATAAAAACAATCGATAAATAATATACAAATTTTGTTCATGAAAGAAATATGGTAAAAAGTATTTTCCTCTTAAATTATTAGTAAAATTTATTATGAAATATGTTTTTATTAATATTTTTATAATGCAAATAAAAAAATGCGGAAATAATAATGCTCTATTTATATTTATCGAAACCATTCACAATAGAGTATAATTCGTCATCCCTAAGTTTAAAAAACAGCTGACTTTTTTCGTCGAAGCATGAGAAACAGCTGACTTTTTTCGCCGCCGCATGAGTCGCATAGAAAAGTAGAAAGTAAACCTACTTAATGCATTCTATGCGCCAATGCATTCTAAGCATTTTCTTATGTAACTTGTCACAAACAACTACACTGATTCTACTTTTTCGGCATATGCATGTAACGCAAGGTCGCATGAAACGCATGGTATGAACGTAGCCTTAAAAACGATTATGTAGTTATAGAAACGTTAAAAACGGGACATATGTCAACGAAGAATGTAAATAAAAACGAAACAAAACACACAGCAATACACAAACGAACACAACACAATGCAAAGAAATTTGTATACAGACATTCGCACTCATCATCAGTGTTGCCGTTTTTGGCTATTTTTTTGTTCAATGTGTAGATTCGGTTACTATTTTTCTTATAAAAATAGATTTTAGTTTGTTATTTTACGTTTCCTTTTTTGTCAATTATAATTTAAATTTAAATAAAATAAAAAAATCCGAATTTAATTTTGGTTATATTTTTTCTGATTTGGTGATTTTTTCACAAATGTTGGCTACAATATTTTTTTTCATGGCAACACTGCTCATCATCACTCATGTTCTAATGTCACATAAAAACGTGGGAGAATATTGTTTTATACAGTGTGTTCGGTGTTATGCTGTAGTTACGCACACGTAACGTAACGTACCGTAGAAAACGTTCTCTCTCGTTAGCAAAACGGAACGATCTGTATAAAACAGAATTCTCCCATGTTTTTACGTGACATTTGAACATGAGAGAGAATGAGCACGAAAAAAATATTGTAACCAACATTTGTGAAAAAATCAACAAACAAGGAAAAATATGACCAAAATTAAATTCGCAGTTTTTTTATTTTATTTTTTTTTTTCAAATTTAATTTATAATTGAGAAAAAAAGAAACAAAAAATAACAAAATAAAATTATAGTCCTACTAATTAATTAATTTTAACAAACAAAAGTTATTTTTATAAGAAAAATCATAACCAAATCCGGAAAATTCTACACATTGAACGAAAAACGGCAGCACTGATGATGAGTCTGTATACTGTAATGGTATATATAACATAGTAAATAATGTAAATAATTAAAATACCATCACTGATGTGTACCCTTTTGGTACAACCATTAATTAGTAGTAGAAATAGAATAATAAGCGTAGTATAAGCAAAGTAGGTTAAGAAATATGAAAACGAGTTACAATAAATCATTCGTTCTTTGATCATGAAGTTCACAGTATATAACCAGTAGCGAAACGCGATTTGACAGCGCATAGGCCAAACTTGAAAGAGACAGCAAATATTACCAAAAAGTATTTCTGTCCTTCTCTGATTGTAACTCTGTTTTGTTTATTTATGTTTTGTTTAGTTTTCGGGGTAGGTTGTTTAGTTAATAAAAAATGTAATTTTTGTCTAAAACTATTAATAAATAATAAAAACAACTAATAACAATAACAATTTTTACTTTTTCTTTCAAGAAATTAAAAAATATTGGCAACTTTCAGCAAGAAACATTTTTTATGAGCAATACGTCCTATTTTGATCTTGTAATATTTAGCTTCTTAATTACCTCTTGCACAAGAAACTATATTCATTGTGACCGAAAATCACACACATTTCGATTAATATTTAAATATTTAAGAATTTTTAAACTTTTCATTGAAGAAATTAAAAAATATTCCAAATTTTCCCTTTTTTAACACAAAATAAATGTTTATTTACATTTAGTTTTTCTGTTTTAAACGCCAGTTTTCACTCTGTATATCTGTTGCTTCTAACACATTTGATTCGCAAACCATTATAACATTTTTTTTCTCCCTCTAAATTTACCTATGCTTTTATGTTATGAAGGTTTTTCATCTGTCAAAGCTTTCGTATCTGTGTGCCTGTGATGAAGTTAAACAGTTGGTTCATTTTATTATATGGCGACCGTGACAGGCGACCGTGGCTGTGTGTCTACATGTATATATAAAAAAAAAGAAACAGTTAAAAAAAATTTCATATTAAGTGTATATATGTATATAATATAATTTAATATAAACGTGCATACAAATAAAAAAAAAAAATTAAAACTTTGGACAATAAAATATAATAAAAATCAAAAGTTAAAAAAAAAGAAACTTTAAATTTATAGTGGCAGTGAAAAAAAAGAGTTTTTCATAAAAATTGTATAACCTTCTAAAACTTAAAAAAAAAAAGATATAAAAAAAGACTGCTTAAAAGATTTTTCTGAAACATCAATAAAATAAATAGAAACCGTTATTATAAAAAAGACAATATATATCTACATATATAAATATATAACGGTATTAACTGAAATTGCAAAAACGAGTGTTAAACTTTAAATTTATAGTGGCAGTGAAAAAAAAGAGTTTTTCATAAAAATTGTATAACTTTCGAAAACTAAAAAAAAAAAAGATATAAAAAAAGACTGCTTAAAAGATTTTTCTGAAACATCAATAAAATAAATAGAAACCGTTATTATAAAAAAAGACAATATATATCTGCATATATAAATATATAACGGTATTAACTGAAATTGCAAAAACAAGAGTGTTAAACTTTAAATTTATAGTGGCAGTGAAAAAAAAATTTTTATTTTCATAAAAATTGTATACCCTTCGAAAAAAAAATAACAAAAAAAAAATAAAAAAAAAGACTGCCTAACAGATTTTACTAAAACAACAATAAAATAAATATAAACCGTTAATATTGGAAAAAGACCATATATATCCACATATATACATATATAACGGTATTAACTAAAATTGCAAAAACGAGAGTGATAAAAGAAATTGGCAAAATAGACCTTGAAAACAGCACAACGGTAGAAAAATATGCCGTTACATTTTGAAAAACAGTACAGTAGACAACAAAATAGAACGTCCTTTCAAACAAATAAAAATTAAACATCCAATAACACAAAAGCAATAAAAGCAACAACTAAACAAACAAAAGCAAACAACACCGAACCAAACAATACTACAACAATAACAACGGCAGCAACCAAAATATATATGTATACATAAAATTTCAAACCAAGGTGAAAAAAAAATTAACAAATGAGCAAATAATCATATCCGAAAAAATTATCTTGCAAACTAATAAAAACAAAAAGAAAAACTATGATATTATTAAATAAATATAATAACTATTGAAAAAAAATTGAATTTAAAACACACATTTCTTTCTTTAAAAAAAAAAAAAAAAAAAACTTAAAACCTACAAATAAAACAACTGAAATAAATTACAACAATAAACTACTGGCACAATATACAAACAACATATCCAACATACAAGCAAAAGAGAAAAAGAAGTAAAAGAAAAAACATCAAAACAACAACAATAAAACCAAAAATCAATAGACAACGAAAAGATCAACATTACAACAACATTACAACTATAATACAACAAGCAACTGGTTCGGAAGAAGACAACAAAAACAATCAACATAGAAGGTGATGTACAAATAAATCAACACTATATCCCAGCAAACATTATTTCTCAAAATATATACTAAAAAAATAAAGAATCAAATATATACTTTTACTTAATTTTATGTACATAAATAAATTTAGTATAATATATAATATTATTACAATTTAATCAAATATTACTAGATATTATTTAATGCTACTATTATAATATATAATATTACTACAATTTAATCAAATATTACTAGATATTATTTAATACTACTATTATATTACTATATATTATATATAAAAAAAATACTGAATATTATATTAAAAAGAAGAAAAAAAAAAAAGAAAAAAAAAAAATAAATATTAACTACTTATATTAAATTTATATAAATATAAAAATTAATAAATTTGGATTTCATAAAATGTGTATATACTTGATCTAATTAGTACTACTTATTAATACTACTTAATAATTGTTTTAATTAAATATTATTGCATTGATTAAATATTAATGCATGTGCTTAATAGTGTTCTAATAAATGTCTTCGGGTCAATTTGACAGCGATAATTTTAGTGGATTATTGTCCAAGTTTAACACCGTGAAAAAGAGAATCATTCAGAATAGACCGATAACTAGTAACGAAGGTAAAAGGAAGGAATATATAGATTTGTTGGTGGAATCTTTTAATAATATTTTGACTTATACGGAACAATTTTTCGACCAAATACAGCCAACTTTGCAGAGGGAAATATATGGTAGAATCACACATTGTAGGGACATTTTATTTAAATGTTTTTGTAAATTAGACTGCAAAATCAAAGTCCCATTCGGCGACAATCTGTTTGATAGAGTGGATAGGAGAATATTGATAGAGTCTGTGTTCGATACAGAGGCAAATAGGAGTGATTCGGATACCGAGGTCGAAGCTAAGGGAAATTTAAATCTAGGACAGATATTTGAGGAAACTAAAGAAGTTTGCAGATTGAAAATGGCGTCAATAGAGGAAAAAACCAAATTTATTTCGATGTGTTCGAATATTATTCGCGAGAATTATGGTGGAGACCCACTTACATTGAATTCCTTTATTGACAAAGTAAATTTAGTGACGGAAATCATGTCCGATAACTTGGAAGGTTGTTTCATCTCATTCATAAAATCTAAATTGGACGGCAAAGCCAGGGAAGTGTTACCTGATGAAGTCACTAGTATTAGTCAGATCAAGGAAGCATTGAGAAATAGAATTCGGCCTGATAGCTCGAAGGTGGTGGCTGGAAGGATTACAGTATTAAGGACAATAATTATGCCGATTTCGCGAAGAATGTGGAAGATCTAGCGGATTCCTTGGAGAGATCACTAGTCATAGAGGGTATTACCAGAGAAAAAGCGCACGAAATGAGTATAGAACAAACGGTTAGTGTATGTAGGAGCAACGCAAGGTCGGATATGGTAAAGGCTATATTGGCGTCAAGCACTTTTAAGGAACCTAAAGATGTTGTAGCAAAATTAATTTTGGAGGAATCTAGTACTAGTGGGCAAGCACATGTCTTCTCTATGAGATATAACAGGAATAACTTTAAACATAGGAACAATTTTGAACACCAAAATAGTTTTCCACACCGAGATCCGCGAAATGATACATTTTACCGCCGCAACAACAGTAAATACGGGTATAGGTCGAATATTAATGGTTCATATGGAACTAGAGCTAGTATTCCTACGGGTAATCATAATAATCGGACCAGATATAACAGACCAAATAGGGGTCGAGGAAATGGACGTAACGCATCAGTGAGGACTTTAAACTCGGAGGCCCCTCAGTAGGTACTGTTGAGGGAGGAGGAGAATCGGAATTAAGAGCCGTTTATTGTCTCAATCTTAATTACACAGATTTCATAAAATTAAATTGCACTGATATTTTGCTTCCTTGTGGACACTCAAGCGGACATATCGCTAATCAAAATATCTTGTTTAAACCCTGAAATGATTTTCAACCGGAATAATATTATCAACATAACTGGTGTCACCTCCGAGACGGTTCCCACCTTGGGCACAATTTGTACCAATTTAATTGTTTCTAATTTCATGATTCCCATTGTTCTTCATGTTGTGAGTAACGATTTCAATATACCATCCGATGGCATACTGGGAAAGGATTTTCTCAGGGACAACAAATGTAGGATAGACTATGAGAATATGGACATCACAATTTTTGTTAGAGAGGCACGGCTTCAAATTCCAATACTTCAAGGTCCAAAAAACTTTGCTTGCATAATTCCACCCAGGTGTGAGGTTTACAGAATGTTCAATTTGCATGGCATTAGGGAACCCATGTTTGTAGATTGCCAGGAAATATCTGAAGGAGTCTTTATCGGTAAAGGGATTATAGATTCGGACAACCCTATTTTGCGTATCGTTAACACGACTGATCAGGTGAAATGTGTCAAAAATGATCGAATTAAACTCGAAAAACTTCGACATTTTAATGTATACTCAATGAATCACAATGACATACACATGGAACGTATCGAGAAACTGAGGGCTATACTTGTTGACCAGATGCCACATGACGTTCAGAATGATTTAATGCCATTATGCTTATCTTACGCTGACATTTTCGCTCTTAAGGACGACAAGATGTCCGTTAACAACTTTTACGAGCAAAAATTCAGAATGGTCGATTCGTCTCCCGTATATGTGAAAAATTATAGACTTCCTCATACTCAAAAGGATGAAATAAATAGGCAGGTCCAAAATTTGCTGGATAACGACCTGATTGAACCCAGTACTTCGAATTTTAACAGCCCATTGATCTTAGTCCCTAAAAAGAGTATAGATAACGAAAAGGCTTACAGGATGTGTGTGGATTACCGAGCAGTGAACAGGAAGCTGATTGCAGACAAATTTCCCTTGCCACGGATCGACGACATATTGGACAATTTAGGTCGGGCAAAACATTTTTCAGTTATTGATTTATTTTCCGGTTTCCATCAAGTCCCAATACATCCCAATTCACGTGACATAACGGCATTCAGTACTGACAAAGGTTCCTTTAGGTGGAAAGTTCTCCCATTTGGTTTGAGTGTTGCACCAAACTCCTTCTCAAGAATGATGTCGATAGCATTTTCTGGTCTGGAACCTAACAAGGCATTCTTATATATTGACGATGTAATTATCACGGGTTGTAGTAAAAATCACCATTTGAGAAATTTGAAGGAAGTTTTTGATATAATGAGGTCCCATAATTTGAGAATAAATCCCTATAAATGTGATTTTTTTCGATCCGAGGTTACTTTTCTGGGCCACAAGTGTACGGCAAGAGGTCTTCTGCCGGACGATAGGAAGATTGAGGCCATAAAAAATTATCCTACCCCGGTTGACAAGGACTCGGTTAGAAGATTTGTTGCTTTCGCAAATTATTACAGACGCTTCATTCCAAATTTCGCTGTAATGGCAGCCCCTCTCAATAAACTGACAAGGAAGAACGTAGAGTTTACATGGAATGACAAATGTCAAGAGTCTTTTGACAAATTGAGACTTGCATTAATGAGTCCTAGAATTTTACAATATCCGGATCTATCAAAACCTTTTATAATAACAGTTGACGCATCCAAATATGGATGTGGAGCCATTTTGAGTCAAAACTTCAATGGGGATGACCTTCCAATTTATTATGCGTCTAAATGTTTTACGGAATCGGAACAGAAGAAACCTATTATAGAATTAGAACTGTTGGCAATTCATTTCGCTATCAAGCAATTTCGTCCCTACGTTTACGGAACATCTTTTACGGTGCGATCGGATCATCGACCGCTAGTCTATCTTTTTAATCTGAAAGACCCATCATCAAAATTATCCCGTATTAGATTAGAGCTATCAGAATACAATTTTAACGTCGAATACATTAGGGGTAGAGACAATATTGGTCCTGATGCACTCTCCAGAATTTCAATAAGTGACCTTAAGGTTAAGGACAATCAAGTATTGGCCGTCACGACGCGTTCTAAATCAAAAAGTAAACTTATTAAGCAGATCGAGCAAGTGAAACCTGCTTTAGATTATGACACATTGCAGGTCTACGACAAATTTTCTCATCAATTCAGTAGGAATATTACCAGGATTAAAACGGAAATAATAGATCATAATGAACATTATATTAAATTGCGCATACATTTTCATAAGAAATGCAGTAAACTGCTATCAGTGGATTTTGAATTTGTTAACGAAACAGATGGATTAGACTGTTTGCTTTCGAAGCTGCAAAAGGAGGCTAACAAATGCAAAATCTACAGAGCAGAATGGAGGAAAGATGATCCATTTTTTAGAATTTTTAAAATTCAGGACTTGAGAGAAAATGGTAATAAAACACTAGAAACTTTGGAGCTGATTCTTACTGAACCGATAGCTATAATAGGAAATGAAGATGAGAGACAAAAATTGATGCGGATTTACCATAATGACGCGTTATTAGGAGGACACTGCGGACAGAAAAAGTTGTACGCTAAACTGAGAACTAAATATTATTGGAAGAGGATGACTAAAGATATAGCGAGATTTGTAAAAAATTGTCCACAGTGCAGGCTAAACAAAGTCAGACCATCCAACATAGAGAAACTAGTTCTTACACCTACTCCCGTTAAGGCTTTTGACATCATAGTTATGGATACAATAGGTCCGTTACCCCAATCAATTCATGGGAATAAGTATGCGTTGACACTGATGTGCGATCTGACGAAATATTTGGTTTCGATTCCTATACCGGACAAATCGGCTCCCACTGTGGCCAAAGCGATTTTTGAGTTTTATTTTGATATATGGGAGAATGCAGACTATAAAATCAGATTCAGGAACTGAGTTTAAAAATGAGGTCCTAACTGAACATTGTAAATTGTTAGATATTGACTTAAAATTTTCTACGAGTTATCACCACCAGACGGTAGGCACAGTGGAACGCAATCACCGAGTTTTTAATGAATACATTAGGGCATATGTAGGTGAGAACAGGAATGATTGGGACACTTACATTAAGTATTTTACATTTTACCATAATACCACACCAAACTCAGTTTTTGAGAACAAGTATACACCCTTTGAGTTAGTATTCGGCAGAAATGCTACCATGCCCAATGAGACAAAGACAAATTTAGATCCTGTTTATAATATTCAGAATTATAGCAAGGAAGTGAAATATAGGCTACAGAAAACGAATATATTAGCTAGACAACTAATAGGCAGGTATACACAACGAAATAAGACATTTTATGACAGATTTGCGAAACCAATCCAATTACAGGTGAAAGACACTGTCTATTTACAGAAACAGCCGTATGACAAACATAGCAATATCTATGATGGACCTTTCATTATTAAAGGGTTGGAAGGAGTCAATGCAATAATATTTGACGAGAAAACAAAAAAGAGAATGTTGTCCATAAGAACAGATTAAGAAAATAAAGAAATGAAAGAGGTATATATATATTTTATGAATTTATTAATTAAAAAGGGGAAGAAAAACCTAAAATACTAGAAAATACGAAGAAAATTATATTAAGAATTGAAATTTAATGTACATATAACAAAATATACAAATATTGAGAGCACAGTGAAAGATAAGAGTAATTGAAATACATTTGAATATGCACTCCCATAAAGCAAAAAAAAAAAAATAAATAAATAAAATGTGAAATAACCAAGTCTGATCAACTTGATTATTTCATTGTTTTGTTTTATCATATATATATTTAAAAAAAAAATTATGAATGTTTTTGAAGAAGAATAAATAGATACTCTTCTTTTTGAAGAAAGGGAGGTATATGTGGGTATATTTGAAAAAATACTCCGCAGTAGGACAATGAAATATAGCGTTTCATGTTACGAATTTTAGGAAATGTATATCCTAGTGTCGGAAACACCATACTGTCAATATTTGTATATTAATTCAGTCAATACTTTACTATTAATACTAAATATATTGGATATAAATGATAATGTTATGAAATTGTTCAATATTACTTATATAAATTGTTAGCATTAAGAATTATAGGTTTAATATTGTACAATATTAGAATATGAAAAAAAGAGAATTTTCTATTATTATCTTAATATTTTCTTGAGAAAATATTGTTATACAAATTCTTTTTTTTAAGAGAAAAGGGAGGTGTAATGGTATATATAACATAGTAAATAATGTAAATAATTAAAATACCATCACTGATGTGTACCCTTTTGGTACAACCATTAATTAGTAGTAGAAATAGTATAATAAGCGTAGTATAAGCAAAGTAGGTTAAAGCCCTAGTTATGCTACCGGAACGGAACGTAACTGTAACAGTAAGAATCAGCTGATCGTTTTTGTTATGTATAAAGCAATACGAATGGTTATAAAAATGTAATGTAACGTAACCGGAACGTAAGAATCTGTAAAAAATAGAATTTTCTTACATTTTTACGTGACATCTGTTTAGCAGTGTTAACAACATGTCAATATTAAAAACCACCAAAACTGAAAATTGAAATTATAAACTGAATTTACATTTTGTACGTATGTTATATTTGTCTGTATGTGGAATTATCTTTAAATAAAACTTCACATATTTTAAAAACCCAAATTATTATTTATTTCATTATTAACTTTTATAATTTAAAATAAAAATAAATATTATGTAGATAGTGTTTATTTTTGTTTTATATTAGAAAAATATAGTTATCGACTTTAAACTAATTAAAGCGTTCGAAAAACATTTTAGTTTGCATTTTACTTTTACCAGAAATTTACATCGAAATACCTGACCTGTTTCGGATAAACGATTTCACATGATTGCCTATTTATATGGAAAATACAATCAAGAGCACTCAATTTTAGTTTTTGTTTGAGTGAAAGTGAAATTGTTTGGCTTACAGAAACAGTACATAAAACTTTTAATAAGTACCTTTAAATAAATATAAAATCGTTGAAATTAACCTAAAAACTCTGTAGTGATAACACTGGTTAACAGCTGAATTAAATAAAAACAAAAGACGCCATATTGAAAGTGATAAAAGAAGTGAAAACAAAGTTTTTAAAATTATATTATTAGTATTAAATAAGTTTAAAAAACAATAAATAATAAAATAAAAACTCAAACCCAAAAACATGTCTTCTATGTCCATATCTGAATTTTTATCTTTTAGTTTTTTCAATTTGTATTTCTTTATTTGTTTTTGTTTATTTCTTTTATTGTTTTGTTTACCTAAAAGCATATGATTACGTTTTTACGTTCTATAATTGCTCTTACATTTTTACGTTCCGTGCACATTACGGTTACATTGCGTTACATTCCGTTCCGGTAGCATAACTAGGGCTCAAGAAATATGAAAACGAGTTACAATAAATCATTCGTTCTTTGATCATGAAGATAAACAGTTGGTTCATTTTATTATAATACCAATTTCTTTGCATTGTGTTGTGTTCGTTTGTGTGTTGCTTTGTGTTATGTTTCGTTTTTATTTACAATCTTCGTTGACATATGTCCCGTTTTGAACGTTTCTATAACTACACAAATGTTTTTAAGGCTACGTACATTACGATTTTACGTTTCTTACGCTTGGGTAATCAAGGCATTATACAGATCGTTCCGTTTTGCTAACGAGAGAGAACGTTTCGGTAAGCGTTTACATTGTTCTCTATATGCTAAAAAGAGAACGTTCGCTACGGTACGTTACGTTAAGTATGGGTAACTGGCACTTAGGAATATTTATAGAGTACTAGCAGATTGTACCCGGCGTTGCGCGGGTTATGTAGTTTGTCAATTTTTTATACAAATCAATTTAGAATTGAAAAAAATATTTTTAAATGTGATTTTCAATTGCTTTGTTTTGAAATTCAAAACTTTAAAACGTTCTCGTGAAAATTTAAAAAAAAACAACATAATATTATTACAAAAAAAATATTTTTTTCTCGTAATCAGTGCTTTAACAGGCATCATTTGGAAGTTATTTCTACAAAAAAGGTGGCCATGGGACACCCTATTGTATAAATTTTTCTTTATATTTAAAAAAAATTATTATTGGGTAATTTTTGCATTAAAAATAACAATAAATAAAAAACCGGTTTATCGGTTTCGAAACCGGTTTTGAATTTGCTCGTTTTTCGCCACTTTCCCCCTTTTTGGTCCAAATTTATAAACGGAACACGTCCAACAGCTATTTGGGAAACTTAACCAAGCTAAATCGTAAAAAAAATACCTTTAAAACAGATAAAATACAGCATTTATGCATAAAGTACTAATTTTTGCCCATTTTTTCTCCCTTTGTCCCATTTTTCCCCCTTTGGGTCAAAATATTGAAAAGATTTATTGCCTATAACCTGCACCGACAAAAGCTCGATCAATATCCCAAATCTAAAAAAAATCGGTCCAGGCGTTCAGGCGTGATTGGGTATGCACTTAATTTGCCCGTTTTTGGCCCCTTTCCCCTTTTTGGACCCCTTTTGGTTCAACTTTAGAAACCGAACACCTCCAATAGCTATTTGGGAAACTTAACCAAGCTAAATCGTTAAAAATTACCTATAAAACAAATAAAATACAGCATTTATGCATAAAGGTACTAATTTTTGCCCATTTTTTCTCCCTTTGTACATTTTTTCTCCCCTTTTGGTCAAAATTTTTAAAAGATTAACAGCCTATAACCTGCACCGACAAAAGCTCGATCTATATCCCAAACTTCAAGAAAATCGGCCCAGGCGTTCAGGCGTGATTATCTAACAAACAAACAAAAAACAGACTTACAGAAAGATTTATAATATATATTAGGATTGCACTGGCTTCTACATTTAGAGTTTCAAAAACTTGTCCAAAAGAGTAAAGATACTGGCTTTCCTTAATTACAAAAAATTGAAAGAGAAGTTAATAATATAAGAAAAATACCCTGTGACAAAAATGTTCATCCAACAATTGTGCGACGTTATAAATTTGATTGTTGACTTTCCTATACTCACGTCAAGCACGTATACCTGCTCCCGGTCTGTTTGCAGAGCATACCAAACTTATATTAATATAAAAATCTTAATAATACCGCATTTACTTTTAGAAATGTATTTTGTTTTTGAGTAAGCATTTTGGACAGTTTTTTGAGATTTTATATAAAAAATAAATTAAACACAAATTGAGCTTTTATTCAAATCTGGTAAGTAGTTTTTGAAATATTGTGTAAATTATCTTCACCTGCTTGGTGTGCCAAGACTTACCACACTAAATTGAAATCTACTGAGAATGATGAAGCCAACAGAAATTACAATACTGTCGCGTTTATAAGAAAACAATTCTAAAACTGAAAGTCGGTATAGTAAAGGAAGACTACATTTAGAAACGTAACTAAAATCTTATAATCAAATGGCAAAAATTCGAAATTTATATCGGTCGACACTGATATAAGAAATTATATGAAGTTAAAACAACAATGTGTAGTCGCAAACAACCTTTTCAATAGAGGTCAAAGGAAGCCTGTTAGAAACGTCAGATTTATTCCCCAAGAGGTGCGGACAAATCCAAGAACAAATACTATAAAGTTAACTGATGACATAGCCGATAGATCAGAAACATCTGCCTATATGCTATTTCGCAGCAGAATACCAAGCAAAAAACCACTTGTTAGTTTCGTTAGGTGTATGTACACTTTTGTTAGTGGATTTTTTTGTGTTTTATAATATGTCTTGCTTTTTTCTCTCGTGATTTCTTTTTTGATATTTTTTGTTAACAAAAATAATTTGGAAGAAAATCTGCATTAGTTTTGTCAATACATACATATACATAAGCTTTTTTTTTTGTCTAAATTTTAGACTCTAAAATGTAACATCATTAATGGTCTGCTTAAAATGTACAATCCCATTGATTTTTTATGGAGTATAAATAAAATCTATTAAAATAAGTTTAAAGATCATAAGTTTAAATATCTCCATCTTAGTCAGTTATAAACCGAAACCGAATTATAATATACTCTTGTAGATTTTAAATATGTAACAAATTTTTTTTATAAAATTAAATTATAATTTCAATAACAATACCTGAAACTCGCATTCAAGTATGTCAGCGTCTTCAAGAAGTCGTACAGTACATTTATAGATAATATTGCTTTCGTTTTTATTTTTAAACATGTCACTTCTGTTTTTATCTCTAAAGTACAATTTGTATAATGTATATGTATTTGTATATAATGTTTTATTTAATAATAAAATAATTTGAAGTTAAAAGATATTGCATTATTTTAGGCGTTTACGTTTGCAAACAAATTTTCTTATGTTGGCAAAGGGGCAACATATGAAAACCTACATTCGTGGAAGTTGGCAACGCAATTGATGGAATCCAATAACGCTTGCATATAATATTTTTATACACGTTTTTTGTGGCAATTAATTTGTGAAATAATTTTTTTTAGAAAATTATACGAAAAATTTAAATTTGCAAGTTAATTTTTCGTCTTTAGGTCTTTTTAATGCAAACAGGACTGCTGATTGTAAGTGATTTAAATTAAAATTTTTTTCTCAATAACAAGGAAATAAAATGTAATAACTGTTGTTTGTTCTCTTTAGACTATTCTACCTTTTAGTTTATATGATTTAACCATTACTTACTTTTATATATATGTAAATAATATAGTCAAAATCAGAAAATATCTGAATAAAATCAGAATATGTGCATTAGAAGCACAAAAATAATAAATAAATCTAATCAGCAATATTTTATTCATTCTGTTCATCATCTAGATTCTTACTCGTTGAAACCAACAGCTTAGTTTTATGCTAAATTCATTTTCATTAATCATTTCATTTTCGAAATTTCCAATAAGATATTTCCGACATCTCACAGTATTGGACTGATCGGTTTTCAGTCATCTTCATAACCGACATCAACAATTCGTAAAACTGATTTTTTATAATTCTTACCACGTTTACTGAATCAAACACAAATTTCATTCTTCTGACGCTTTATTACATAGTCTAATTTTAGGATTTCATTTCGACACCCGGTCATCTAATTTTTCTCACAATCAGAGTTGTTTCTATGGTTTGATTACGCAATTTAAAACAAAACTTATATTACGAAGTTGTCCATTTCAGTTTATATAAAAACCTTTAGGTATACTCAGTTGCAAAACATAATATAATAAATATTGTTATTTTTTTTAAACGAGTTAACTTATTTCTGAAACAACAACAGCATTATTTAAAATAGTGAAGCAGCAGAGTTGAGTAGATTTTTGATTAGCTTGTGTATTATTGTTGTAACCCTTTACTTAATGTCAACAGCTTCCAGAACACTTATAGAATACCTTATGATATTGTATATCTACTATTTTGTTGAGTTCTTCAATTTACCAGTAGTATGGAAATCTACTTTGAAAAACTACTAAATCATAAACTTATACCTACGGAAGGTAGCTACTCTAACCACTATTAATTCGTACACCATATAAGTTAGTTTGATATATCAAAATTTAAAGGGCCTTTTTTGAAAAATACTAATGACAGCGTCTTAAATGTTACATTTTCTGAATCGTCATGTTTATAGAATTATTTTTTTGCAAATGATCAACAAAGTATGTGGTTAATTTTTTACATTTTATTTGATGGATATAAATGAGATTTAGGGCCATTATTACATATTAACTAAAGGTAGGATTTTAACGGGCAGATAAATTGTTTTTCATTATTATAAGTGGACGATAAGGTAGAAGTGAGCATTAAGCTAAAGGGAAGATCATACTACGGGTAACTTTTAAAGTTAAGTTTATGTTTGAACTTGCCATATTATATATTATTTTCAATACGGAAACTTCAAATTTAAACTAAGTAAGCAAATACAACAAAAAAAAGAAGCCCGTCGTTCTACTGCGTTTAAATAAAACTTGTTTAATTTGAGCAATGTTATCGACATTGCTCCGCCACTGCCATATTTTTGAAAAAGTTAACTTTATTTTATCTGTAAGTTGTAATAACGAAAATAAGTTAAAGGTAACTTTACAGTTCCCTTTAGCTAAAGGTACCTTTAACTAACCCCAGGTCTAACGGCAAGCTGTAATAATGGCCATTAGAGTTACAAATATAACATTGTCTTTATTATCCACAATTACTCGTTATGATACATGTGTTAGGAACTGCATACATCGCTCTGATATCGCATGTGTAATGGAATTCCTGGGTTCGTATTACAAAAGAACTTATATTGATTTTTAATTGGTAACTCTCATATCGTATTACTGATAATACATATATTGTCTATTGATAAAAGCATTCTCTTTAAAAACTGTCATTACTTGGTTAAATACTATCTTTAATAAAATACGTGTTAAACACAAAATTCAAACAGATTTTGAAAAGTAATAAAAGCCCGAATTAAACTACTAAAACAACGCCTATTAATTTTGCAATCATTTGTGATGTATAAACACATCAATCGTTCCCATAAAGCTATTCAAGCAATAGGAAAAACTTGATATAAACATTCGTGTACGTATGGTTTTGTTTCTCTTCCTAACATATGAAAACATATACCTTAAACTATTCGCTCTACTGCTGTTCATGTAAACCAGGGAACTACAATCAGTGATTGAAAAATAGTCATAATTTAATCAGTACTCCGAAAACATGATATTTACACTCAACTGATCATATATGCCTTAATGCTCGTTCTGATTATTCATTTTCAAATCAATCAAAAGTCTTCATGCAATCATTGTGTATGAAGGTTAAGTTATGTTAGGTTAGGTCGGGGTGGTAGCTTTGTTATCAAAAGCTCACTTGAGCACGCATAGCGGCCCGTTGTGACGCCACAGGTGAATGCAGTCCATGTACTGACTAAGTGCTACCAAACTTGGGCAGAAGAAGAAGTTGGTCAGCCCTTGCGACTACCCTACGCTGGAAAACCAGCCCGAAATTTTGATAAACAAAGACATTTCCTTAACATCAATAGATGATAGCTGCGTCAAGCTGACAAGAAATGGAGAGCCAAATAACCTATATCTGCACCTCGCAAGAGATGGGCATTGCCAAAGAAAGTGGATAACAATCTTCTCTCCCTTAGCGGATCTGCACCCACCACAGAAGTCGTTAAATGGGATCTGCATCCTTTCCGCGTGTCTACCCAATGACCTGTAAGCATGACCACTGTAATTGAGATGATGCTACGACCAAAATCGAGTAACTGGTTGGTGCGCCTTTTATCCATCTAGAGCCAGGTGAGTCTAGCGGTGGACCTGGACTCCTTATTGACCCAGGATAGGTTGCCGTCTCGAAAGAATTTCCGCGCAATGGCCAACATAACCGAGGTAAGTGGCACACCCAAGTCGATTGAAGAGGATTCCGGAAGGAGCAGACCAGCCCTGGCGAGCTCGACGGCCCTGCAGTTTCCCGGAATATTACTGTACCTAGGGACCCCAACCAATGAGACACTGAAACGCCCAGAAAGAAGGTCGAGACAACGGCGACATTCCCTGACGATCCTGGAATTATTCATAACGCTCGAAGAGATCTCTTGGCGGCCTGACTATCGGAGAAGAGCATTACCTCCCCCTGAAACATGCTACAATAATTAGGCAGTCGGAGGGAAATGTTTCCCAGAGTAGACTCCGTTACCAACCCCGTCATCGGTGTATATATCCAGGAGTTCCGAGGGGGGTGGGGGGACGATCGTGTCAGGCTCCCAGTCGTCCCTACTCGGAATCAGAAAGTGAAAACCCCAGTCAAAACAATTTTCTGCAGGGAGATAATCGATGTTCAAAGGATCAACCTTCAAAATAGAGGAGTGACCAGAGACAGGGCATTAAGTCTAATAGCAGCAAACTTAACTACCTGCTTAGCGAGAAGCACAGTAGGAAGCCAGTTGAGCATTGCGAACAAGGCCCTCGTAGAAGTGGTTATATAAATGGTTGTAGACCTTCTGACCTTGTCAAGAAGTCTAACATTGTGTAGTCTGTTCAGAGTAGTCCACCAGAAAGCAGCACCATATAGGAGGTTGGGTTCGATGACTGTAGAACAGATCCAGCGCATGATCTTTGGGCGAAGACCCCATCTGGTTCCAACCTCTCTACTGCACCAGTAAGCAGCACAGGACGCCTTACGCGCCCTAGCAGCCAGATTCGCCCCTGTTCAGTTTGAGATCGAGGATCAGGCCCAGATGCTTAACCTCCGGACACAACGTGAGTCTGGTCCCGCATATGCTAGGAAGGGTGAAGGTCGGAATCTTATATCTCTTAGTGAAAGAATCCTATCGGTCTTGGAGGGGTTAATAGACAACTCAAAATCCCTACACTAGTTCAGTACAATCGACAGCGCCAAGTTCATCTTATCCGACAGAGTCTGATAACGCAGACGCCAATGCAGCAATGGCAATGTCGTCAGCGTAAGCTATGGCGTCATTACCAGAGGATTCGAGCTCTCTCAAGAGTGAATTGACTGTAAAATAGGTGTACCTCTACAGACAATTCTCTGACAATGTGTGGCCCCCAATGTGGAGGTTACTATTCTCGACTTAAGGAGAAGCTCGGTAAACCGGACCAGATCCTGTCCCAAGTTGAGAGAACTAAAGCCATAACTATAGCGTCCGGGTCGACGTTATTGAATGCACCTTCAATGTCCAGGAAAATGGGCAGAATTTACTCTTTAACGGGCAGGGACTTTTCCTCCCGAGAGATAAGAGAGTGTTATCCAGCCTCCACTGATTTACCCCTCGTGTAGACAAGTTGGGAGGAGGATAGAGGATAGACTGGATGAATCGAGACCCTATCAGCTCCAACGGATATAAAGGAGCCTGAGACTAGCGTTATCGATGGCAACCAGCCAAGGAAGAATTATCTCTTCCCCATGTCACCTGGATAATACCATCCGGTCCTGGGGACTTGAATGGTTTAAAGGACCTAACAGCCCACTGCACTTGGCTAGGTGGTTCATTTACTTGATAGAGAGCATGACCACCAAGGTTGTCACTCCCTGGAAGGTGAGTATCAAGGAGAAGCTCCTCTTTCAGGATGATCACCGCCTCGTGGTATACACCTCACTGTTCAGCAACTTTTGCCACCCTCTAGTTGTGAGGTGGCAGATTGGTGTTACTGGCCGTGAGGATCTTCAGTATGGCTTCCGGGTTAGATGGTCCAGTCGGGATTCTCGCTCTGGATCGGGGGCGGTGAGGAATATGGTCTGGAGGGACGGCAGCAAGCCTAGCTCCCGGCCAGACTTCACCTATCCTACTACTTTACTCCTTGTGAAGCTAAATAGAACGGAGGTAGGAGCAGGTTACCAGTTTGATGTGGGTTGATGTCAGGGGCCTGCGCACCAGATTTGTCTGTCAGTGCATATTCACAGCAGTCTTGGAGTTAGACGGTGCCTCGGTTGAAGATGCCAAACGGGAGGTGTGGCGACACTAGGGATCGATTTCGCAACTGGTGCCTTGTGTACTAAGCGGGATGTTGCTGAAGTAAATACTTGGGCTTTGACTTTAGAGGAGGGTGCAGCTACATTTTTTGCAGGTGTTGCGTCCACCGACTACAGTGGATGCTTTGCGCTCACCGACTTGGGATAGCGAGGGTTTGTTCTTGGGGTTCGAATTCATTCCCACTCAAAGCCGCTATCCTTGCCCGCAATTTGTAGTTACCCATAAGTGGTCCCTTGCTTACCTATGCAAGCAAGAAGGCCGCGCTAGGGTTGGCACAAGCCCATATGGGGACAAGTGTTCAGAGCCAGACCGGGTACTAATCGCAAGTCTTCCGAAGTGTTGAAGGGCAGGGCCACCTCTGGCAGGATGCGACGATGTCACGTACTCACGGTCTTTATAGGGTAGAGGCTCCGAGGGAGCTATAATCGCATATCCCTACCCTTCGGAAACCTCTTGGCCCCTTGTGTATGAAGACTTTGTTGATACAAACATATACCGCATTTGAACCAATCATTTAGAGAATTATTCAAATGTTCGTTTGACACTCGCACTCGTTTGGAACACACATGTTGTTTGCCGTGCTCGGTTGAAATCAAAAACAATGATCATAAAAATAATAGTACTGCTTTGCATAAAATTAACGAGTATGCCTATTTGAATAAATCTGGTTCATAAAATGAAACTTAATTTGTGGACTTTTTCGTTTAAGAATATAAAATCTATAATACACTATTTACAACAATAAAAATAAGTGTATTTTAAAATAATGAGAAAAATAAACTGTTTTAGTTAGAAATTTTTGTTGTTATTAATTTAAGAAATATTTCACTATAAAAAATTTGTATTTTATTATAATATAGATTTATAAGAAACAATATTTTATTACAGAAATATTCTACGATATTGAAAATTTACTCAATAAATAATAATAAAATTAACTAAGCAAATAATAATAATAAAAACAATTTCAATAAAATATATATACATAAATAATATAAAAAATAATATTTCATTACAAAGCATAAAGGCACATTCTAACACATATTTAAAAGAAAAATTAAAAAATAATTCACTACAAAAAATATTTAATTACAATAACTAAAATATACTTTATCACAAGTTATATTGATACGCAAATGGAAACGTCCTAATATCATTTCGCATGAAAACAATAAGCAAAAGCTACAAAAACAAAGACCATGAGTATGAAAGAAATAGATAACGAAAACGCAACGAAAGCAACAAGAGGCAATGTGTACACAATACACATGACACAAATACACACTAACAACTACATCGAACACATTCCAAGTAAACCAACAACAACAAGCATGAGACAAAAAAGGGATAGACAAGTGTGCAGAATGCACAAACAACAATGTGGTCATGATAGAGTTCTCGAGAAGGCGAGAACACGAACCTTCCACTTCAAGAACGTTCGTTAGACTGTTGTGTTGGACTATAAAAGGGCAAGACAAAGCAGGCAACAGTCAGTAATAATTCAGTCAGTCTTGTGTGAAGAAGTCGTGGTTTGAAGATCGCAGTTGTAAAGATCGACCGAACAGTTGTTTGTGTTTACGCGAGCAGAAGTGTAAGAAGAGTAGCGAATAGTTGTGTGATAAGAATAACGAATAAAAAGATTATTGTTGTAGTTATTGTTATATACGTGGTGCAAGTTCGAACAGTGGACATAAGATAGTGCAGACAATAACGAGTTTAACTGAAATTTAATATATATTTGTTTTTACATTGTTTGCAATTAATGAACTCATATTCTAAACGTTTTTAAGAAGGTAAAAACGTAACAATATTTTATTTTTCAAAACTCTTGTAGTACGAAATCATAAAAAATAAACTGTTTAACGACTTAGGTTCAATTCTGTTTCTCTTCTCCGTTGTAACATTAAAAAGAAAGATATTTCCGCATTTAGCAAGTAAGTAATGAATTTGCCACTTACTTGCTAGCAGCAAGTAATTAATTTTTTTTCCTGTTCAGAAACCGTCAATGAGTGAATAAATGAAGGCAAGTGATTGGCGAGAAGTCGCCGTGGTCTAATAGGTAGTGTGTTGGCTTATTAGACAAAAAGTCAGGGTTCGAGCCCCAGGCCAGGCATCAAAATAAAATACAAAAAGTATTTCTTCGGCGATTTCCTCTCAGCAGATTTCTGGCAAAAAATCTGAGAGTAAACAAAATTGCCATGAAAAGTTTCTCAAAAATCTGTCGTTCGGAGTCGACTTTACTCCCACCCCTCATGTATAAAATTAACACACACAACATATGTAAGTGGTGTGAGAAACTAGGTCGTAATCCTGACTGAAGGATTGTAATGACCAATTATGTTATGTATGTAAATGATTGGCGATAATTAAATTAAATTAAAAATTAAATTAAATTTTGCTATAAAACACGTTTACGATTCATTTTAAAATTTGTCTTAAATGAAATTTCAAATTTTTAAAGAGATTATCAAAAATATATGCCTTCAAGAATAATATTCAAATGACCGTCACTATTGCTGGAAATGTAACTCTACAGCTAAAAATAACAAAAAAATGTTATGTACTTATTAATGAGTAAGTCTTTTGTGTTAGTTGTCCGGTCTTGTATTACCTCTGCCCATAGCTGCCAGATAAATAAAGCATCATATCGTCAAATATTAGAAAACAATCGTCCAAATCGTCAAAGACGTTAATGGAAATCGTAAAAAAATCGTCAGAAAAAATAAATGCATAAATTATAAATTACAAAAAAATTTAGTGAAACATATAAAGTTAAGTTAGTTTAAAAATAACAAAAAAATTTAAAAAGTCCTTTTAACGCTTTAATTATAAAAAATAAAAAATTATTTAAAATAAAAAAATAAACTTTAAAAACGTGTATTTTATACAATATATTTGTATGTCAAAAACATGTACATATATACAAAATATATACAGTGAACCGCAAAAGTCTTAGTACGGCAATATATTTTGACAAAAAAAACTGTCCGTACAGGCTTAATACTTTGACAAAGTCCCGATATGACTTCAAGAGAGTATTTTGGAGATCATTTAAAAGAACGGTTAAGTAATCGCTACACCTCAAACATAAGCCAACTGAAAGACTTGCTAATGGTGCCACCAGAAAACACTAAACAAAACTTGTACATTCAATTCCAAATGGGTTAAACGGAGTGCTTGACCTTAAGGGATATTCTACTAAATACAAGCGATAACATTTTCATATATTAGGTCTCTCCTTGGGGGTACTTATGGAGTCATATGAAACTTTTCCTTATTTTTCTCTTGTGTTATGAAAAAATTACAAAATTGTGTTGTTTTATAATAAAACAGGGGCCTGTTTCACTAAACTACAATTCTACAAGTTTACAAGTTACAATCACAATTCTAATTCTTACAAGTGCTAATGAATTGTGTTTCATGAAAATTTTCACAATACTTGTAGGTTTTTGTACTTGTAAACTACACTTCCTACAATTACAATTTCTATAATTTCTACAATTACAATCACAATAAAATAAAATATTTTTACAAAGATATTTTGATAAATGAAATATATTTGTGAATATATGTGTATTAGAGTACTAATGAAATATATGAAAATTTCAAAAATTATTTTAAATACTCTAATGTATATCGATAATTTGTTTTGATTGTTATCACACCACTAATCAATCAAAACATATATAGTTTGTGTTTAAAAAATTTAAAATTATTATTTTGTAATGGCAAATCAAAACAATAAAGTTAGAGTGGTGCGGCGGATTTTAGCTGCCAAAGACGTTCTTTTTTTGTAAGTTTAGCGATAAACTTACCAAAGAGGTAAAAATGGAAGAGTGGGAAAACGTGCGTATGAGGTGTCTTGCACTTGGACTGGTGCCAAGTGGAAAAGACGCCAAATACGTGCGTGATGTCTTTTGGGCAAACATCAAAAGAACGCCGTGGTCTAGTAGGTAGTGTGTTGGCTTATTAGACGCGAGGAATCGCTTCAAACCCCAGGAAAAAATATTTCTTCGGCGACTTCCTCTCAGTGGATTTCTGGCAAAAACTCTGAGAGCAATTATATTGACATGAAAAGTTTCTCAAAAATCTGTCGTTCGGAGTCGACTTTAAAGTGTAGGTCCCGCCACTCATGTATAAAAATTAACGCACACAACATAAGGGTTGTAATGACCAATTATGTATGTATGTATAAAAAGGACGACACTGGTAAGTTGGCTTTATAAAGTGATAACATTATATTATAATATTTTTTTAATTAAGGCCAAGAGAGACAACTCCCGAAAGACAGGGGCGGCTGGTGGAAATGCCAAAAAGCGCACGGAGCTGGACACCCTGGTCTTGGAGGTTATTGTAAAGGAGTCACCAACATGTGATGGCATCCGACAAAGGAGGCTAATGGTGAGCAAGTGTCATTGCAGAAGTTAGTGAGTATCACTTTAGAGGACTGCAATGATATTGTGTCATTGCTGCCAGACACAGAAGTGACTCCTACCCAGAACGAGCAGGAGCTAGTGTCGATGCCACATTATTTAAAAAATAAATAAATAAAAACAAACAAAGTAAATAAATAAATGCTAATTAATATTTAAATTGTTTGATTTTGCGTTTATTTGAAGTAATTTTTATTTAAGAATAGTTAAAAATCAAATTTTAATTCAATTTATCATTCACTTGTAACTTGTAAAATTTTTTTGAGAGTCTTCGTCGACCCTAAGCTTTTTTCTACAATTCTACCAGTGTACAAGTGAAAATTTATTTTAGTGAAACATAACGACTTGTGGAAGTATGACTTGTAGACTTGTAAATTGTAAAAATCACTTGTAGCCACAAACTTGTAATTGTATTTTTATGAAACACAATTATTTACAAGTTCACAATTTTACAGGCAAAAACACTTGTAATTGTGAACTTGTAGCTTAGTGAAATAAGGCCCAGATATAAATTTATAAAATAAATATAAAAACCATTAACTTTTATACAAACATTTTTGTAAAATTCATGAAATTGCTAAAATATATTGCCGTACTAAGACTTTTGCTGTCCACTGTCCACTGTGAATACATATATATTGGGATTAAACATTTTAAGCAAATCAGATAGAATAATAAAGTCAAAGCAGCTACGAGTGCTAAATTTTAAATAATCTTTTTATATATTATCGCTTCTAAGGAATTTTGTTTAATTTAAATGAACTTGGCTTAATACTCTCTCTACATTAGCTGAATAGTCTGATAATACCAATATTTTTTAATAAATTTAGTCAAGGCTGGAAAAAGCTACCATCGCTCATTTTCATTTCTGATTTTTTTTCAAAAATTTATTGCAAAAATTTATATCATTTTCAGGAAAAAATGGTTTAAGGTTTAAACAGCCTTTACCAGTGTTGTTTATTTTCACATAAGCGCAGCAATAATATTTCATCATCTAAATCTATAGGTGGTGTAAATATTAGGGGATCAGAACATCAAGAGCTTCTGGGCAATAAAATTTAGTGTAATGTTCGCTGGAACCGACACATTTTTCAGTGTCTTAGCTTCTTAAGATGGTGGAACAAATACTTCACTTCATGTGATCTTCATGCTATTTACACCCCTTATATACGAAAGAGAATGGAATACAACTCTCATGTACATATAGTTCGGTGCCTCAACATCTATTTCGACGTATCGAACTCTATTGATTCTTTGGAGCATCGTTGCAATGTGGCCTGTGTTTCACTGTTCTATCGCTATGACAACGTATCTTGCTCGTTCTCGAGAATCATGTATTCCTACTTAACACTTGTCTTTCTCGATTGGCCACTGCATCGCACACTGTATTACAGACAAAATTCGTTATTAGTCGAACTCTTCGTATGTGGAACTCCCTTCGTGTAGAGGTTGTAATTTTTTGGCTTTTCAGGGATGAAAAAGGCATAATATACAGAAAAATCATCACAGGTGTTCGCAAATAACTTAAAAATATAATACTTCAGTCCTAGTTATTACTAACCTAAATTTGCAATAGTAACAATTGCAAAGCAAATACGAGGCTTAAAGTGGCTTTAAATGCACTAAAGTAAAGAATATGATGTAAATGTTTAATTTCCAAAAATCGTCGAAATAAGGACGTAAATCGTCATATCGTCAATATGATATTTTTGGAGCTCAAAATCGTCAAAATTACGATAAATCGTCAAATCTGCCAGCTATGCCTCTGTCCTGTAAACATGCTGTTGGTTTCCGTCATTCAATTTTTGTAGGGTAATAGCACACGACGTTTGATTTTAATCATAAATGTTTGCTTTTCATAGTGCAATTTTTTAAACTTTTATGCCTATTGGGAGCAGAGCTTTCATTTTAGAAACATAGTTTCGTATGAATTTTCATAAGATGCCTGTTTTGCTATACGTTTTTATAACCCGAAGACGTATTATTTCTTTGGTGTGTAACTACCAATCGAATTAAATACTACAAAATAGAGTTTCTACAATAAGGGCAGATACGAGGTGTTGTGAGATGTTTTGATGGCATCCATATTTGAAGTCGCCGTAGTCTGAAGTCGCCGTGGTGTAGTAGGTAGTGTGTTGGCTTACTATTCGTAAAGCCCGGGTTCGTATCCCAGGTCAGACATCAAAAATGAAATATGAAAAAAAAAATATTTCTTCGGCGACTTCCTCTCAGCAGATTTCTGGCAAAAACTCTGAGAGTAAAATAAACTGCCATGAAAAAGTTTCTCAAAATTCTGTCGTTCGGAGTCGACGTTAAACTGTAGGTCCCGCCACTCACGTATAAAATTAACGCACACAACATGAGTGGTGTGAGAAGCTAGGCCGTAATCCTGACTGAAGGGTTGTAATGGCCAATTATGTATGTATGTATGTAGTCTGGTAGGTAGTATTTTGGCTTATTAGACTAAAAAAATGAAAAAAAAAAATATTTCATTCTACGACATCGTTTCAGCAGTGTTCTGGGAGTAAATAAAATTGTCATCAAAAGTTTTTGAAAAATCTGTTCGAAATCGACTTTAAACTGTAGGTCCCGCCACTCATGGATAACATTAACGCGCACTACACACACACACTGATAAGTGTGAGAAATTAGGTTGAAATCCTAACTAATCCTAGTTGTAATAACCACTTAAGTAGGCAAGTAATATTTGTATAAGGTCGTCAGAAAGGTTTATATAGCCAAAATGTGAAGAGCATGGGTTTGTTTTAATATGTTTTAATGTTGCGCCATTATAAACTTTTTTCCGAAACATTTTTTAAATGCGTAATCAAAATATTATCATAAGAGCTTTGGACGCCAGACATCCAGAATACAATCAAATTTCGGAGAAATTATATTAAAAGCAAAAGAAATACCTGGGTTCTGGGAAAGCTATTAAATATTTTGCTATTACTTTCAAACACTAGTATATATTGAAAAAATTTAAAATTACATTTGATATGTTGTAACTTACAGCCATATTCGAAGCCCTACAGAAATCTTACAGTAGCTCATGAAAAATGTAATGAAAGACATTGCCGCCCGCAAAACGCTGCCTTGGTAGCCATCAAAATCGTTTTAGATGCTTAATTGGATCCAGGGGCTTACATTATGCACCTACTGAAGAAATATAAATGGTAAACCTATGCTAATGATGGCGACAAAATCGAATAAAATTTAAATGAAAATATATCAGTGACGAATTATATACGAAACCAAATTGGACAAAACATATAAGCTTTAAAACAAATTTGTTTGTAATAAAATTAAACATTATTTCTTTTAAAATAGAGTAGAGGAAAACCTAAATAAAACTAACCAGTTACTTTTCAAATTCATAAAAAATTTATCACAACTAAATACTTCCGAATAAAATCTTAAATTATATTTTAATTATTACGAACTGAGCAAATAAAACTTTATGTTCAGCTCAGTGTAACAGACCAGAACCCCTAATGGGAATCGAATGTGCAAACCCCACGCTAATAATCTGGAACACTACCCACTAGACTAGATGATCTTTTAGTAATACAAATAATTGATTCTTTTAATAACTGCGTTTTTTACTAAAAATTATAAAAATTATAAATTAATAAAATTATATAAATGACTACATTTTAACATAAGCTATTTTAACATAAGCTATGAAAATCCTCTACCGAATCCTCCACGTGGGTGTCGGCTGGTAATGGTGGTTGCTCGATAGGGTGTCCACTAGCTAAGGGGGAGTCCACACTCATTTGATCATAGGGTCGAATAAATTGCGGCTCTCACCATAGGATAGAGGTATGGGCTGGACTAAGGTGTTACACGACCCGTGCCGAGAGTGAGCCTGGCTGAGGGCCCATCAAAAATATCCCAGTCGCTAACGGAGTATCCTAGATTCCGGGCGACCTCCAGGATTAACCAGCCTTACCTGGGCACAGCGTATCCCTGCTCAGGTGGACCATCCCCTTATCCGCAACTCGTGGGACCAAAAATGTAGAAAGGAAAGATAAAGTCCTCTCTGGAGGCCTAGAATGGAACTCGGAAAAATCCGTGTACGGGTGTTAAACCGACGCCCTTCTCAACAAAAGAGGCGAAGGAAGTGGTTAATGCAATGGCAGACCAAAAACCTGAAACCTCAAAAAATGCAAGATTACTACTAGCCAAAAGCGTCGGCCTTACCAAAAAAGGAGGTTGCTGCAGAAGCAAAGAGTCAAAACAAAAATACAGGGAGCGACTGAGGGCTAAGCGAGTCCTCGAACGGATCTCAAATGTCCCAGAGGGCTAAGGAAAAACTGGTCGAATTAGAAAAGTCAACAAACGAGACTGCTGTGAAAAGACAGCGGTCTACAGAAAGAAGCTCTCACCGCACCAACATAAAGTACAGCGATATACTGAAAGACAGTATCAATATAGCGGTGGTCGATCGCTCAGACCTAGATGGTAGCATCACACCGTAAAATTGGAGGCTAGTTGAGGACACTCTGGTAGATATCTTCCTAGAGGTGATGGAGGAACATCCCGGACCAGTACCAGTCTACTAAATGCTGGCACCAAGAGCACATTAAGCTGGTAACGTGTGCCGATAAGCGAGCTCTGGATCTATTCTCCATCGCTATCAAGAATGGGAGAAATCTGGCCGGCCGCCAAATTGGAGGTGGTATCGAAAGACGCCATCCCTATCCGACCGCGAACGCACTCTTTAATACCATTAAATCCAAAAGAGCCAGAAAAGGTCTTAAGGATTATCAAGATGTGTAATCCGAAGGTACCAACTCACAATTGGAAAATTGCTAAACTAGAAAAATGCCATGGATCTCGTTGTGCGACTATTGTAGTCAATCAAGAATCTCTGGAGCACCTGGCGAAGTCCAATGGTGTTTTGGCCTCGGATTTGGACACATCATCCTCAAGGTATATAAAAAGACAACCGTCTCATAGAGTCCGGGGATAGTGCCCCCAGGGGAAAATATCGCAGGACGAACATATGGACGTCACGTATGAGGAAAAGGATAAAGACGACCTATCAACAACCTCGATACAGAACCATACCCGATCCAGAGCCAATTCTTTTTCTTCCACTGGGTCGTTTATGACAAAGAACAGCAGAGAGGTTTTGGACATAACCTTTACTTCCTGTAATATTTACGATAGCGTCAGAGATTGGAGGATCCTGAGGGAAGTTGGAGCTACATGACACCGCGGTACGACTTCACGAGGAGGTTCAGGATATAAGTTCCGGACAAAAAGGTCTGGAAGGATGATGTGACCCATCCGGTAAGGGACTCCGTTCAAATCTACACCTACGGTTCGAAGCTGAACGGAGCTGTTGGCAGTGGAATTTTTTCGGAATCGGATGTAATAGCCCAGCTTATAAGACTGCCAGACCACTGCAGCGTCTTTTAGGCGGAGGTGGTGGCAATACAGGCTGAGGCGAGAATTATTGGGGTCGGAATGGTCTCCAAGCGGAACGTCACCATGCTTTCTGATAGCCAGGCGGCTATCAGGGCACTAAGTTCCAATGTGATGAACTCTAAGACGGTGTACGACTGTCACAGATATCTCGACGGCATAGCGGAACGATATGATATCCATATCGTATGGGTACCGGGGCGCAGTGGTATTCCGGGTAATTGCAGTACTGATGCCGTACTTGCCAGATGGGGCACGACTATCGAACTCTCCGATGAGTTCTGGAATCTGGGCATCCCTATGAGGACCTGCAAGCTCATAATTGAAAGTGCGACCGTTGATTCCGTCAACGATAGGTGGACGCCTCGGACACGGGTAGAACAGCTCGTAAAATCTGGCCAAGACTAGATGAGGGGCGCACAATGAGTCTATCGTCACCAGGGTTTTATATTAAATTATAGCCTGTCAAGGTCAAACATCAAAACGAAAATGTGAAAAAGTATTTCTTCGGCGACTTCCTCTCAGCAAATTTCTGACAAAAACTATGAGAGTAAATAGAATTGCCACGAAAAGTTTCTCTAAAATCTGTCGTTCGGAGTCGACTTTAAACTTTAGTCCCGCCACTCATGTATAAAAATTAACACACACGTGACAGCTAGGCCGTAATCCTGACTGAAGGGTTGTAATGTCCAATTATGTATTTATGCATAGCCTGTTGCTTTAGGAGTTCTAGTCGCTAGTATTTTTGTCGGAATACTTTCGCCTTCTTTGAGACAAACGCACATATGCATATCTTTTTATTCCCTGAAACAACAGATTTTGTCATGCGGTATGGTTATGGTTTTCATTATAAATATTTTTTTGTTGTTATGGGAGGGCTAACAAATTTTTTGACATAAATAACCCGATAAAGTTTCTTCTACAAGCAATTCAATTTGGAGTGTAACAATTGCAATTTACTGGTTTCTGTTCGGCGGAGTCATTTCAGTCGTAGGTTCCTAGCTGTAGTTTTAAATATCTGTTTCGCATTACCAGCTGCAACAGATTCACGTAATAGAAGTTTAGTATTTTAGCTTTCCGCCTGTGCAGCTGTAACTGAAATATGACATATTCTATCGATGTCACACTCCAACTCCATAAGATTGTTCGCCCGACAAGGCTTTCCTCTAGTTTCATTTAAGTTTTTATTATTGTCGGCAATTTTCTTTTCTAAACGACACTAAGTCCAAACCTGAAAAAATTTATTAAATAGCGTTTTCGTTTCTGGTTAAAAGTGTTCCATTTTTATTACCTTTTGCCCTTAAATTGCCCTTTTGTGTTCGTTTCTAAAAAAGGCAGCCCTGAATGTAAGTATTGTGTTTTTTTCTGAAAATGTTACCCATAAAAAGTGAAAAATTGTAACATTATTCACCCTTTATCAAATCATAGGGTGAGAAATTACCCGCAGTAAACAGCTGGTTTTTATTTATGTTTTTCTTTGATTTTTACAAGAAGTCATTATTTTTATTTCAAAGAAAACAAATAGTTTTTGTGTATTAAAATTTTTTTTTTGTCAAAATGGAACGTTCCAAAATAGTTTGCGCTTTAAATCTAATTGAAGAACTGCTGTAATCATCTTCGTCATCAGATGAAGAGAATGGAATTTATGCTTTATTGGGGCAACGAAATTACATACCGCGTGTTAAATGCTTTGTGGAGAATGTTATAAATTTGTATTCTGAGAGTGATGTAAGTATTTTTTTAATTTATAGCATAATGATTTGTAATACAAATGTATTTTGCAGTTTAAAAACTTTCGCATTAGCCGTGAAAGCTCAATGTATCTTATTGAGAGATACTCCTCATTTCTTTCTAAAAGATCGTACCAAGGCGGAAGATGCCAGTTACCAATTGAGACACAGATTCTGTCATTTTTGTGGTAAGTGTTTAGACATAACCAGAATATACTTATTTATGTATCCTAACTGTTTAGGTTTTGTGGTAACAAATCTTCCTTTCGAGATCCGCAATTCCTTTAACAATGTATTGGATTTTATCATAACAGATTTAGCACCCGAAGTTATAAAGTTTCCCCAAACAATAGAAGAGAAGGAAATTGTGTCGAAGGAATTCGAAAAGGTATTTGCTAATCCATACTTGCTATGTTGTGAAAGGTTTAATGTTTTTTAGATTGCAGGTTTTCCAAATATATTAAGGTGCCTTGACGGAAGTCATATTTCTATTAGAACTCCAAAATATAAAATTCGTTCGACATATGCCAATAGGCACGATGGAGTATCAATAACTCTTCAGGGCATTTGTGATGCAAAGCTAAGATTCCTGGATGTATTTACTGGCATTCCTGGCAAAATTCACGATTCGCGAATACTAAAGCTATCATTTATAGAAAAAGATTTACCGAGTCTGTGCTCCCCTAAATACCATTTGCTGGGAGATACGGCTTATCCCATAAGAGAATTTTTAATGACTCCCTTTCGAGATTATGGGAATTTAAGTGAATCCGAAAAAAACTACAATTTGAACTTTTGTCGAACACGCGTAAAAATAGAGAACGCATTTGGTGTTTTGAAGGGTCGTTTTCGCCAGTTAATGCGATTAGATCTCCATAATGTTGATACTATGGCCAAATTTATTATTGCATGCTGTGTCCTTCACAATATTTGCATTAATAAAGACGACTTTTATGATGAAGAACTATCTAACAACGAATATGAATTTAATAACCATCCTTTCGATGAAGATGTAAGAGATAATTTGCTTACACAATTAGGCCAAATCAAAAGAAATTAAATTAAAAATCATTTATTTAATTGAACAACTTAAATATTTATTTGTACTTCATTTTTGGAAATAGTAAGTTTTAATAAAAAAAAGTACATTAAAAAGTATTAAAATTTACTTTATAATGAAAAGTGTTGGAACAATTGAGGCTGGTATTTGTGGGTGATCTGTGTTTTCTAAAAAAATTGCTGTTTATAGATACACCTTAAATTTTGTTTTTCAGAATCGTTATATTTTATATCAAATTTTTTTCTTGTAAAATTGTTTGCAAAATGCTTTGTGTTTTTTCTACAGCTTTCATCTTCTCTTTTTGTCGCTTTTCTCTCGCTTCCTCTCTTTTAGCAGCGATTTCCTCCATAATCTGCTGTATTGACTTTTTTGATCACTTCCTTTAGACGCTTTATTTATTTTTTCCTTTTTGATGATTTGTTGGCTGCTCATTTGTACCTCTGGTTCAATAGAGTCATCAAGTTTACAAATTTTAGTCATTTCATCTTCAAATTCTATCATTTTTCTTTTTGAGCCAGACATACTATTGTTTTCCAGCGCAGATTTTTTTCTCCGCAGCACTGTTTTATATCTTTCCTCACATTGTTAAGCACTTTTGTTAGGAATTTCTGTGGAAATTTTGGACCACATATCTTTTTTGGATTTGAATTTTTTAAGAGGTCCAATTTCCTGTAAATAATTCGCATATAAATCCAGCAGCAGACGAGTATCTCCATCTGAACATACTAAAATTAGAAACAAAAATATAAAGCTTTCATTATATTTATTTTTAAATAATTACTTTGCTCTTACAATGTAGAATCCTCTTTGATGTAGTTGGAGATTCGTTTGATTTTGCCAATTTGCTTGTATATTTTACAAAACCAAAAAGTCCCAAATTAGAAATGTTTGTATATTTCTAAAAAAAAGCTGTTAAGTAAACATTTGGAGGGGAATTGTAAAATTTTAATATTGTTGCCGTCTAACTGGGCAACACTTTTTAACAGAAACGAAAACGCTATAAGAATTAATAAATATATAAAACATTCTAAAATACTTTTTCCATTAACTTTCACTTCTATCTAAATATTTTAAGTACATATTTTTATTCACACCTACATAGTACATTTATATACAGTGGACAGCAAAAGTCCTAAGCCGAAAGTCCATACCATCCGTTTCATGCGACCTTGCGTTATATGCGGTTTTTATTGCAAGTTACACACAATGCATTGATTTTAATGTAAGTTTGTAATTGAGTATGTCACTAATGAACAAATCAATAATTTGTTTTCCATACAGCTACTTAGCCCATGGTGCTAGCAGGCAGTACCTTTCACTCACATTTAAAATGGTATCACGTAATGTTTTGGAGACGTGTGACATTATATGGAAGGAATTAAGTGGCTTTTACTTGTCTTTGCCGAGTACGTATGAATGGAAGCGAATAGCGGAAGATTTCGAGAATATATGGGATATGCCGAATTGTGTTGGAGCAGAACTAATTATGCTGCTGCTGATCCGTTAACTAGAATTTGCCGTCAATTTAATTATTTGTCAGACTTTGTTGATTTTTCTTTAAATTCTTGCGTTATAAAATGGAATATTTTTGTTTTTCTCAATTCAAAACTTTTCATATTTTTATTTTAACAATTACTTGTATTTTTGAAGAAACTGTTTGTAATTCTATTTAATTTTATTCGTACCTATTTTTGTTATTAGTCAGTAAGGAATTTTTCCATTGACTTAAATAAATAAAACACGTAGCCATTACATGCCCACCGCGTTCTGGTCAAATTATTATAATTATAAAGGTATGTTCTGAAATGTATTTTACCAAATAATTTTTAACTATATTCTTAAAACATAAACACTAGGAACATATAGTATTGTACTGATGGCACTGTTTGATGCAAATTACAAATTTACCGTAGTCGATATAGGTGCTTATGACAGTCAAAGCGACTCTGATGTGCTAAACAAATCAGAATTTGGTATGTTCTTAAAATCAGAAATTCTTAATTTCCCGGCGGACACTATATTGCCAAATAGTGGCGTGAAGTTCCCACATTATTCAGGTGGTGATGCTGCTTTTCCTCTCAAACCATAACTTATGAAACCATATCCCGGTTTATTATTGAGTGAAGAAAAGCAAAATTATAACAAAAGATTATCTAGAGCACGCAGAACTATATAAAACTCCTTTGACATTTTAACAGCTCGACGGAGAATATTGCGTGCGACTTTGAATATGACTCCGCAATCCGCACAAAAAGTTGTTTGCGCTGCAGTTGTTCTTCACAATTTCTTAAAGATGCACGGTGGAACTTATTGTCCAGCAGATTTTGCATACTGAAAGGAAAACGGTTATGTTTCCTAATGTAAGCTGATGGCGTAAAAATTTTCTTAATTTTTTCTTCTTCAAAATGACCTAAATTCGTTTCATTTATGGTGTAATTTAAATCTAATGCGGCTTAATCTCAAAAAATGTAAATACATGAGATTTGTAAGAAAGAATCCGATTCCTGCAAACTATGCTTTTGATGGATACGAGCCTGAGCTTGTAGATAACTTCCTAGGAGTTCTGCTTGACCCCAAACTAAATTTTATTCCGCACATAACTAAGATAGTAAATAAAGCTAGAAGCGTACTTGGTTTTATAAAATGGTGGGCAAAAGAATTTAACAATCCTTATGTTACTAAATCACTCTACACATTTCTTGTAAGGCCTATACTCGAGTATGGATACATAATATGGGATCCTCTATAAAAAAAGAAGAAAAAAGAAAAGCAATTTCTGATGTTTTGTATCCGAGGACTGAATTTTAATCCCACAAGTTTACCTTCTTATTCTGATAGAATAGCATTAATCAAACTTCCGACACTTAAAAGCCGCAGATCTATGTTAAATATCTCGTTCAAATTCAATGTAATTACTGGTGATATAGGCTCCAGTTTTTTAATCCATAATATCACGTTAAATATTCCTCAACGTCCATCACGTCATTTTTCTCCATTATTAATAAAAATTTTTAGATCAAACTACGCTGGTGCTGATCCAATAAGGAGAATGTGTAACGAATTTAATAAATTGTATATACTAATTCATTTTTCTTTATCAAATAATGTTATAACAAATAATTTAATTATGTATATATCAAAGTTTTTTAGAATTAATATCTTATAATATTATTTAATTGCCTGCAAGGAATATTTCCATAGGCAAATAAAATAAAAAATAAATAGAAGGATTATGGAAACGAGAAACACAGCCATTACGTAGAAGTCCCAAATTTTTTTCCAACAACTCGCCTAGGAATATATTCCAACAAAGGGATATTTTATGTGACTACCTCTTCATAAATAAAATATAAAATCCAAAGTTTTTAATTTTGAGTTCCATTTTTATTGAATTCAGTCTTTTCATTTCATTTTAATTCAACTTTTTTGTTTAAATATATATGTAAATAATGAACAAAATAAATAATAACAATAATATACAAAAAATAATAATAACAAATAATAATTATTAACAAAATTTCAAAAATAATATATAACAAATAATAGTACTTAAACATGTTAATCCTCACTTTTTGGCTCGTCGTTCATTTAAATTTGGCGTTTTCGACAGCTTCCGGTTCCATCTTAGCAAAGACTTCTTAGACCATCCCAAAAAAACCGTCGTGGAGGTCACTCTCAGTCCGAGAAAATCTTGCTTCGGCAATGCTCGTCAAAACTCATTAAAAGCTTCTGTGCCACTTTCCCGACGCGATCGTTTCTTACTGCTGCTTGGAGCTTCAAGAGGGGAAGAGTTTGATACGCTCGTAGATGGAGGGTCGTCCAGGAATTCAATTTAAGGAAAAGCCTGTAAATAAAAATATTACAATTATTATTACAATATTTAGTTTTATTGTATTCCCTTACCTCTGGCATGCTTTCAACATTTCCGCATTTCTTCTACTAAATCCGTGAGCGAGCTTCCATGACTTAAACTTGCCACTGTCCTTCAATGGAATTATAAACAAGTAAATATAATAATATAAAATAAAAATATAATGTAATATAAAAATAATATAATAAAATATCTCACTTTCGAAGTCTTATATGTTCTAGTTAGAACTCCATTTGGCTTTGGTATTGTCATTGACCCTCCATTACTTCCGCTCCACTTCCTGAAGATTAATGACTGTCCGAGATCTTTTTTACGTATTTATCTCGGAGATACCTCCAACGTGTTTGGCAAACATCCTCTGAAAGAGATACATGTACACATTCACATACACAAATAATATTACATAAAGGTTCCGCCAAATAACTTTTTTTGAAAATGCTTTAAAAAAACTACTGAATATTTTCTCAAATTTCTTTTTTTTATTTGAAAGTACAATCCTCCAATACAAATTTTGTTCATGAAATAAATGTGTTAAAAAATGTATTTTCCTCCTAAATTATTAGTAAAATTTATAATGAAATATGTTTTTATTAATATTTTAACAACGCAAATAAAAAAATGCGAAAATAATAATGCACTATTTATATTTATTTATTTATTTACCATTCACAATATTATATAATTTGTCATCTCTAGTAATACAAAACAGCTGATATTTTTGGCAATGCATGAGTCGCATAGAAAAGTAGAAAGTAAAGCCGAAAGTCCATACATTACGTTACATGCAATTCTTGCATTCTATGCGGTTTTTATTGCAAGTTACACGCAATGCGTTTATGCGACTGGTTTTTTGTTTTGATCAGCTGTTGTGGCTGGCATTGAGGCTGGAAAATTTTCGAGTATATGCCGCCGAAGCCCCTTTCGCTTGAACCACTTGCACAACGAGAAGTGAGATTAGAAACTGATTGATTGCGTATTACTCAGGCCCGTTCATCTGAATCATCAGGACAACGGGAAACAATATCAATAAAATGATTCAAAATTAATTGGACATTTGTATAATGTCTTTCCTTCAAATTTATTTTACTTGGTGGTGCAGCAATACGCGCAGGGTACATGGTACTTACCTCTTTTTTGCAAAATTATCCATATTTTTTAATTATTTTTTGTACACAAAGTTTTTAAAATTTTTAACATTTAAAATCGCTTTTTATATACCAAAAAAACACTGACAAATTTTACGTCTTTTAAAATAAAAATTATATTCGCTTTCTGTAAACGCTAGAATTAAAAACGTTAATAAAAATAAATCGTTTTCTATAAACGGCTGTACCACTGGTATGTGTTGCTTATACATGCAGTGGACAACAAAAGTCTACGCACCCCAATTATAGCTGCCGGATAAATAGAGCATTAAGTCGTCGAATATTGAAGAATAAATCGTCGAAGTGGTTCATAGAAATCAAAAAAATAATAAATAAATAAAAATAAAACATTTTTCTTTTAAATTATTTTTATTGTAGTAAAATGTTAAAAGTTTTAACAATTAGTTAAATATCAAATATAAAAGATACATTTCAGAAGTCTTTTTTACACTTTAAATATGAACAAAATTAAAATATAAGTATTTGTATACAAAATATTAGTATGTTTAAAAATATAGCGACATAGTTTGCAAATACATATATATTGAAAATGTGCAGTAATTCAGGTACAATTTTCAAGTCGAAGCTGTTAAATTGCTGAGTCTTAAATTTTGTGTATAACATTGCTTCTAATACCCCGTTCATACGATGCAATTATTTGTCATTCGTGCTCTCATTCGTCATTCAACCCCAATAACGAACTGAATTACAAAATTTCAGCTGTGAATCACACAAACTGTGCGTAATTCAGTTTGAATGACCTTATGAATTACGAACGAATGACTGTCATCTCTAATTTTTATCGATTCAGAATCAGCTGTCAAAACAAAAATGTGAAAACAAAACAAAATAAAGAACAACATTTTAGTATTAAATAAATAAATTAAAAGAAATAAAAAATCTGATTAAAGTTAAATTTTGTGGAAGTATTTTAAAAACTAAAACATATAATGGATGAAAAAAACAAAATTATAAAAAAATATGTCCCGAAGATTATTGGCTACATTAAAGATTGTGGAGGAGACAACATTGTGTACCGATCTCCAAAAGAAGCACTTGCAGCTTTTGAAACAACTGCAACTTCTTAATACTGTGAAACTATCACTTACCTCAGAAAAATTAGCCTGGAAAAAGGTAAGTTGCTTTAAAAATTACACGTACCAATTTTATACGCATATATTTATAGAAACGAACTTAGTCTTTCTGGGAGATTGATTGCCAGCAAGCCGATGATTCGTTTTTCAAAAATATCTTTAGCATGAGCCGAAAGTTATTTTATAAACTATGTGCGTTATTACAAGGACTCCGAAAATGCGATACAAATATGCACGAAGCTATACATATAGCTATATATATTATATGAGTTAGGTTCATCAGCGGAGTACCGCACAATAGCAAACATGTTCGGAGTGGGAAAATCAACTGTCTGCAAAATTCTTTTAAATTTTTGTGATGAGGTGTGGAGCGTATTAGCCCCAATATATTTAAATAACTTCCCGATGAATAGAGATAAAATTGAAAGTTTATTCCATGAATTTGAATCACTTGGATTCCCTCAATGTAAGGGCGCGATTGGTATGTATGTATTTATATGCCACCAATAAAATATTTTATGTTTATATAAATTATTTATAGACGGTTGTCACATTGAAATCCACCCCGATCAAGAGGACGCTACCGATTACTACAATTATAAGGGATGGTATTCCGTTGTACTTTTAGCATTGGTGGACGCTAGGCATTGCAATTTATTATTTTCTATGGCCCATTTAGTTATTATGCTATTTTCAGATACCGTTTTATTTATGTAAGTAGTGGGAGTCCTGGAAGATGCAATGATTCACCGATATTTGCGGGTTCCTCTTTAAAGCAACGATTAAAGCAATGTAATCATCTAACTGGTTTAATAATTGGCTATTCCGCATTTAGCTTAAGTGAAAAATTAATGAAACCATATCCTTTCAGCTTATTATCAAGTCCCCAACAAAAGAATTTTAATTATGCCCTCTCAAAATGTCGTAGAGTTGAGGAAAATGCTTTTGGACAACTGTAAGCCCGATATAGGCGCATTGGAAAAGGCATCGATAATGCCATACGAAATGCCAACGTTGTCATCTTATCTTGCGTTGTACTCCACAAATTTTTCAACGAAAATAATGACATTATTAATGAACAATGGTTGGAAGCTTTGCAAGCTGTTGAATTAAATCGATCGTATCCAGATTATACTGTACTGCTTACGGACTATAGCAGTGAAGATTTCAACACTGAAGTAATAAGACAAGCAATTTCAAGATATGCGTGTAAGTATTTAATAAGAACATTTAAAATTTTGCTCCTTTATTTCATAGTTGGGTATATTTTTTATTGAAACCACAGAAGTTTCCCACTAGAGTTGGGTTCGTTAGCTCTTTTGAGTGTTCGCTCTTTCTTGTTCAGCTCTCTGTAATGAACTAGTTCGTTCTTTTAGTTCAATAGTTCAGTTCTTTTAAACAACTCCGTTCTCTTCCTCAATTTGTGTAACTTCTTTATGGCAACGTTTGCTCATTTATATTTAAACTATGTAAACAATACCAATAAAGGAATTAATGTATTCCATGTAAATTTATCGTATTTGTAATATGATTTTTCATTTTAAATAAATTGTGGTATTTAACGTTTTTTCATTCTTATTAATTCATTTATGTGCTTGAAGCACTGTAAAAGTATGTGATTTATTTTTAAATATTTAATGAGAATTTCTGTTCGTATTCCTCTTCTAAACTACCATTCCAATAGGAATGTCACACAGAAGAATGACAAACGAAATAATAGAACAAATATGAATGAAATGAACGAATAAAAAACGAGAACTACTGAGCTAAAAGAACTACTGAACTAAAAGAACTACTGACCGAATAAGAATGAAATGAACGAATAAGAAACGGGAACTAAAAGAACTACTGAACTAAAGGAACTACTGATCCAATAAGAATGAAATGAACGAATAAGAAACGAGAACTAAAAGAACTACGGAGCTAAAAGAACTCATTATAATGACCGGCTCTTTTAGTTCAATTGTGTGAATAGTTCAATTGAACTAGTTCGTTCGTGAACTACACAACTCTATTTCCCACATATGAGTACGACTTTTAATACTTACGTAGGCTTTGCAACTTGCCCACTTGAAGTTTCAAAATAATGGTAGCCTTTAGTTCCTTCAGGCATGAAGAAAGGTGCTGTAAATAATATAAGAACATCGGTCCATTGAAACAAATTTACATAAATTAAATATACTAAGTAAATGAGATCAAAATAACAAGTAACTTCATACACACTTTTGATCCGCTACGAAAAAATAAATCTATAAATCAATTCACGTAAAACGAAAACAGAATCTTAATTTTTAATGCTGGTGTATTCCAGCATAGCAAAATAAAATAAAAACTTAAGGTCTCTTCAAAAATTCTATAAGTGGCTTCTGCACATCGGCTTCCCTATCGACATACTTTTTTAATACTTCCTCTTTTCTTCTTCTATTTGAATAATTCTCTTCGATGTTTTTTTTATTTCCTCCTCAATTTTTTCTATGTTTTTAAAAAATCTTTCAAAATTTGTTTTTTTTTTTTTGTAGCAGCGGTCGACGATGGCGTAGTAATGGATAGTGGTGATGGCGCTACGGTTGGTGGTGATATTGACATCGGAGATGATGTTGGCAATGGCGAACTCCTTCGGAGTTGAATGTTATAGAAGGGGCTAACAATGATTCTACTTCCTTGTAGAGGTCCCAATCCGAGGGTGAACCACCAGTTGTTCCAATTTTCTGTTTTTCTTTTCTTAAAAAAAAATAGTTTTAAATTTGATTTCAAATTGTAAATATAATTAATAATATTATCACCACACAAACTATTTTAGAGATCTAGATTGATTCCATTTCCAATGTTTGCCCAGAATAAATACTTGCCGATACCGTGCGGTGATGTTATGCATCTTAGTTTTGAGTTCTGGTACCGTGTATTTATAACCTTGGGTTCAAGTTCCGCCACCATTTCTAACATTATATGGCTATCTTTACGGACGCCACGCAGCTCTACCATTACCCATACCTCTAATAAAGCCCGCTCGCTGCCCTGGTCTTGCACTTTTTCTTTTTTCTATTAATGAAAATAATAATTAAATGATATTTGCTTATTAATGCTACAATTTTATATTTTTACTTACCTTTTTTATCCATTGCCAAATTACAAATTTAAAATTCGCACCAAACAAAGAAAACATGTAAACAGAAGAAAAAACCAAGAAGAATTAATAAATGTCAAACCGAATTACGAACGTGTCGTGGAAACGAGTTAATTGGCTATTGTATTTCAGTGGCCTAATTAAGTAATTCAACTGTCCGTGAGAACATAGTCACCCCTATTCTGCGTTTCGATTCCGCTCAGTTTCTTTCGATTGTATGTATTCTGCATTAAGTTCGTTTCTCTCAGTTGTTTTTTGTTAACGGAGGTTTTTTCTACTTTTGTTTTTTTTAAGTAAAAAAGTGAAAAATGTAAGTACAAAATTAAAAAATTCAGAAACGATTTAAATAAAAATTATTAGTATAATTTTTTTGTTTTAAATTGTTATTTTTTGTACTGGAATATGAGTGTTTTGTTATGTATGTATGCAGGTCAAAAACAACAACACCGGAGCAGTACGAACAACTGGCAAATTTAATGGCGGCTAAAGCTGACATAGCTTGTGGGTATCACCAGCGTTCAAAGGAAGAAGTAACAGCATTCTGGGAGGAAGTTACAGAAGTCCTCAATGCATTAGGGCCTCCAACAAAAAGTGTCATTGCGTGGAAAAAAGTATGTATGATTTGTGCATAATTATCGCAGTAATTAATATAATTTTGCAGGTGTGGATTGACTGGAAATGCTACATAAAGGAGAAGTTATCAGCTAATAAAAGGGAAATGATGAGCACCGGAGGAGGCCCTTGCCGCTTGCAACGTATAAGCCCCTTGGAAGAAAAAGTAGTGCAGCTGACGAGTCTAGTGACAAGTACATCGGGTATAAGCGGTGCAGTAGATGTTGGAGTTGCCTGTGAGTTTGAGGAAACTGAAATGGACATTTCAGCACGTTCTACTTACCTTCCACCTCCAAAAGGCGACAACAGAGCACAAAAGACACAACTTTGTCTTTGCTGAAGGAGCAATTAAAATATCAGCAATGTCATATCCAAGAAGTATGATGAAATATCAACGCACCTAAGGCGCATAAATCGATCGGCGGAAAAAATGTCTGTATTTCTGTCGTTGTTCTCCTCTTCCAACAATAATGCAGCTGCAATAGGCTCCATTTCTCCTTAAATTTTAAATAAAAATGTAACTCACTAAATTATTTCTTTACAAACAGTTTTTATTAACGTTTTGTCTTTACATATTTAACCACAACACTTTTATTTTATACTTTTTTAGTTAATTTCAGCTTCACTGGATTATACACACATATATTTATGCAAAACTTATTTTTACTTTTTTATTTAATTTCAATATTTTTCTTTTATTAAATTTATAAACAATTTACTTTATTATACATATAACTTGTTTTATTAAATTTGACATTTGTTTATGAAAATGGTAACAGACTTGCTTATTCCGCTGTTTCATGTCCACTTTCCACATTGATAAAATTGATTTTGTAAACATTATCTTTTTATTATTCTTTCGATTCCGTTTTTCTGCAGAATACCAATTTTCGATCGTAACAGAATAGGGGTGATTCACCGCTAACATCTAACATTTTTATTTCTGACTTTCTTTAAAGTTAAACATTTTAGTTGGCTCAATTCAGATTTAAAGTACTAATTAAAAAAATTTTCAAAATAAGAACATAAACAGGCCGATCTTCTATATGATCTTTTTGGAGCACAAAATGACTATAAATCTTCAAATCTGACAGTTATGATCCCAATCAATTTTAACAAATTTATGTTTTTTTCAGTGCACAAATATAAAGCCATAAGAAAGTTTCTATTCTCTGTCTTATGGTTTTTGAAAAAGTATATTAATAAAATAAATATAAAAAATATGAATTATTTTTACATATTCTGGAAATTTATGAAATTGTTAAATTAGTTTGTCCACTGCGTTTCGTAATATGTCAATCACTCATAGTAAATTAGCCAGTCATTTGTTTGAATCCCTTTCAATCGTATAAATTTTATTTAGAATAATTTCAGTTAGTTTAGTTAGTTAACATCAAATGTCATGTTAAATATCTTAAACGTTAAAAACAAATGTATTTAATTAAAAAAAATTAAAACTTGTTAAATACAAAACTTTAAAGCCGGACGTCCACACAATTCGTTCAAAGACTCAGTTATGCTACCGGAACATAATGTAACAGTAATGTCTACTGAACTTAAAACGTAAGTGCAATTATAGAACGTAAAAACGTATCATATGTTTTTATGCCAACAAAACAATAAAAAACAAAAATTCAGATATGGATACAGAAGACATGTTTTTAGGTTTGAGTTTCTATTTCATTATTTTTATTATTGTTTTTTAAACCATTTAATATTAATTTCGTCTTCACTCTTTTTATCACTTTTAATATGGCGCCTCTTGTTTTTCTTTAATTCAGCTGATAACCAGTGTTATCACTACAGCGTTCTTAGATTCATTTAACGATTTTATATTTATTTAAATGTACTTATCGCTACATCTAACACGTGTTTCATTATTCATTTTATAGTATTCTACTATATGTTTGTATAATTCTTTTACATCATTTTCTAGCCTTTTTTCTAATATAAATTTTAATTTCGTTGCGCGCTTTATATCATTTATTGACATGCAATCCCACATATGGAGTTGATCAGTCCCCTTATGAGGTTCACTCATAACATTTTTATCTCTTATAATATTCTTTTCTGATGACTTTTTACTCATACCTCTTGTAATTACTAATGTTTTCTTTACCTTTTCGTCATTTTCCAATGGTATCATACTCTTTAGTGTAGTAGAATTAATATCTATCCTTGATAATGCATCGGCATTAGTGTTGTTTATTCCTTTCTTGTATATTATTTCGTAGTCAGAAAGTTCCAGTCTTATCCTTGTTAATTTAGAGTTCGGGTTTTTATGCGAAAATAGTGAAATCAAAGGTCTGTGATCAGTCACATACATACATAATTGGTCATTACAACCCTTCAGTCAGGATTACGACCTAGTTTCTCACACCACTTATGTTGTGTGTGTTAATTTTATACATGAATGGCGGGGACCTACAGTTTAAAGTCGACTCCGAACGACAGATTTTTGAGAAACTTTTCATGGCAATTTTATTTACTCTCAGAGTTTTTGCCAGAAATCTGATTAGAGGAAGTCGCCGAAGAAATACTTTTCGTATTTTATTTTGATGTCTGGCCTGGGGCTCGTCTAACAAGCCAACACACTAACTACTAGACCACGGCGACTTTTCGACTGTGATCAGTCACAACTGTGAATTTTCTACCATATAAATACGGTCTAAAGAATTGTATACCTAATGTATAAGTTTTATAAGTATAATATTTTTTTCTTTTGATTACATACTAATAATTTTTATAATTTTATTAAATTTATTACATTTAAAACATACAATAATATACACATACATATAGGTGTTACCCTTTAATTATATTTTCATAGAATTAAACACTTAAACCGCTACTTACATTCTAAACAGTTTTTTTTGTTTATATGCTCTCTACTGTTAAAATGAAATTTTAAAAATAATTTACTCTTATTATTCTTCTTTTCTAATTAAAATTATTTGTTTACATTAATAATTATAACTAAAAAGAATTATTACTATTACAACTATTTCGAAAATTATTTAAATTTTTTTATGTAATGTTGGTCAAAAATGCTCTTGATATGATTGCTGGTGATGGTGATCGATTAAAGTCGGTTCATCTGCTGTCACAAGATAGTCAGGTGGTGGTGTATACGGTCTATCAAGAGGATAATAGGCGCTACGTGCTGGGCTATTATCGCTAGGTTCATATTTGGGGCGTGGTATACGTAACTGTTTAATTTCCGTTATATATGATTCCATTGTCTAGTAAAGTTAACTTTTTAATTTTTATTAACTTGCTACTACTACTTCTACTTGAAATACGTTTATAATTTTTTTTCTTAAAAAAATTTCGATTTCTTTTTTTAATTCTTTGTTTATACTACTTGGGAGTAATCGAACCGGACGCTTTAAACGCTAACGACTGGGCAGGATCAAATTAACAAAAAATTTAGTCGGTAGTCAGGATCGAGAGGGCAAAAAATTTTGTCAGTAACAGAATCGAATTTGCAGGATCAACGCGGCAAAAATTTTGTCAGTAACAGGATCGACAGGGCAAAAAATTTTTTGTCAGTAACATGTAATGATATGGCAGGATCGCCATGCAATGAAAGTAATGTTTGTGTATTTGAATTGTCGGTCAGTTTTATGTCTGTCCTGGTTTGCTTATTATAAGGGCGAGCACGCCGCTTAGTTATGGCTAATAAGCCGCAATTTAAATGAGAATAAAAAAGATTCTTTATCATCTAAAGAGCCGTTATGATCCTCAATTTTATTCTAATTCTATCAATCAACTTACAGCTATTTATATAAATTTCTTAAGTCTAATTTCTTACATATTAATACTTATGACCTAATTTAGTTTTTTACTTAAGTCTAATTTCTTTACATAATACTTATGACCTAATTTAAGTTTTACTTAACATAGAGTGTGCATGGTCAGCATTTTTATACTTTACAATTATTACGTATAGAAAATTTGTATAATGCAATTTGATACCTCGTGCCATTGGTCATTGACAGTTTTGTTTATATTATTGAGGAACGTATCAAAATGCATTTTTAGGTAGCACAAACGTAACCAACACATTTAATTTTCTTAAGCTTGCAAAATCACATGAGGCAGAGATTTCACATCCGCACAAGAATATCAAGTGGAGTAAAGTAATATATTTTCCACAAACTTCTTAGCATAGAAACCGTTTTCCCCGAAGCATAGTTTGTATGGTCAATCCAAGTCGGGTTATTTTTTGAATATATGGTCGTTGGCAATTAATAAGAACACTTAAATCTGTTACTTAATATAATTAATTTATTAAACAAAAAAGGAACTTGCACCACTGAATAACCAGGAATGATAATTATGACGTTTGAAAAATGCTCATTGCATTACTGCTCTCAGCATTACTGGCGAATTTAGAGGGAGAAAAAATATGTTATAAGTTTTTCGACGCAAATTTGTTAAAAGCAACAGATGTACAGATGTAAATATAGATTTTTACTGTGTTAAAAAAGGGAAAATTTTGAATATTATTTAATTTCTTCAATGAAAAGCTTAAAGATTCTTAAATATTTAATTACACTATGCGACAATATAAAAAAATGAAATAAACTGGAAAAAACGAGAAAAAAATTTAATTTTCCAAATTTGCCCGATCAAAACTCATAACATGTAAGTTTGAATCATATGTTTATGATTTTGAAAATAGGTTCAAAAATGGTTGGGTAATCAATAATTTTGTGTGAAAAGATCAAAAATACCGTTTTAGTCAAATAAAACAAGCTTGGAGGGTTCAAGAAATATAAGAAAATATTTTTGAGTTCTACTCAACGAAACTTACAACTCACACTATGTCATTAGCTGGGTGTATTTTGACTGCCGCACCGTGTTATTAATCGAAATGTGGGTGATTTTCGGTCACAGTGAATATAGTTTCTAAACTAAATATTACAAGATCAAAATAAGACTGCTCATAAAAAATTTTTCTTGCTGAAAGTTGCCAATAATTTTTTAATTTCTTGAAAGAAAAAGTTAAAAATTTTTATTGTTATTAGTTGTTTTTATTATTTATTAATAGTTTTACACAAAAATTATATTTTTTATTAACTCTCGCCAAAGAAAGAAAAAGTTAAAAATTGTTATTGTTATTAGTTGTTTTTATTATTTATTAATAGTTTTACACAAAAATTATATTTTTTATTAACTCTCGCCAACATAAAAACCCACCCCGAAAGCTGAAAACAAACCTAAATAAACAAAACAGAGAGATAAAATCAGACATTCACATTACGCCGATAAACGTCAAATTCCGCTTCCTTAAGCCCAAGTTCCATACTATCAGTTTCGTGCGATTCTTGCATTCTATGCGGTATGCTATAAGCAAGTTACACACAACGCGTTATATGCGACTGGTTTTTTGTTTTGATCAGCTGTTGCGGGTAGCAATTTTTGGAAAAATGGAAAATCAAATTGTGATTTTAAAAGAATTTATGGAATTAATTACATGTTTATGAATTTACATATATTATATTTTGTGCTGCTAAGGCCTACGAAAGGCTTCAAAAGAACGCAAGACAAGTGTTTTCAGTTAATTTATCCTCCAGTTTTCTTGTTTACAAATTAATAAATTCAAAAGAGATGACACTCAGTACATAAAAACAATCGATAACTAGTATACAAATTTTGTTCGTAAAACAAATATGTTTAAAAATGTATTTTAATGTATTTTCCTCTTAAATTAGTAGTAAAATTTATTATGAAATATGTTTTTATTAATATTTTTATAATGCAAATAAAAAAATGCGAAAATAATAATGCACTATTTATTTTTATCTAAACATATTTATCGAAACCATTCACAATAGAATATAATTTGTCATCTCTAGTACTATAAAACTGCTGATATTTTTTAGCAATGCATGAGTCGCATAGAAAAGTAGAAAGTAAACATACTTGATACATTCTATGCGTCTATGCATTCTATGCATTTACTTCTGTAACTTGTCACAAACAACTACACTGATTCTACTTTTTCAGTATATGCATGCAAGGTCGCATGAAACGGGTGATATGGACTTTCGGCTTTACTGGTTACACTGGGGCTTGCACGTGCTCATGTAATCCATGTAATAATAAATTTTTTTTTTAATATTACAATTCTCTCACCCTTATTACATACTTATTGTTTCGGGGGAATTGGGGTAAGTGTCCACAATAAAATATTTCATATGAGCCACAGAAAATAAATACAAAAGTATTAGAAAAAATGGATACAAAATGTTTTAAAATAAACACGACCATACTGTATGCGGGTTGATCGGGAATGAACAATCAATTCTTTCTTTTATTTTCTTCACATTCCACATCTTAAGCGTATTTACATTACTTAATTCTATTAACTTAAAATTAGGGTGACTAGCGTAAACACTTATTATATTAACTTATTCAAAATTACAATATTGGCGGTTGTACATTCAATGCAAATGGTTGTTGATTTGATGATGGTGTTTGTTGATTCGATGATGCATACATACATACATAATTGGCCATTACAACCCTTCAGTCAGGATTACGGCCTAGCTTCTCACACCACTCATGTTGTGTGCGTTAATTTTATACGTGAGTGGCGGGACCTACAGTTTAAAGTCGACTCCGAACGACATATTTTTTGAGAAACTTTTCATGGCAATTTTTATTTACTCTCAGAGTTTTTGCCAGAAATCTGCTGAGAGGAAGTCGCCGAAGAAATATTTTTTTTTTTTTCATATTTCATTTTTGATGTCTGACCTGGGATACGAACCCGGGCTTTACGAATAGTAAGCCAACACACTACCTACTACACCATTCGATGATGATGCTTGTTAATTTGGTGATGATGTTTGTTGATTCGATGATGATGTTTATTGATTTGGTGATGCTTGTTGATTTGGAGATGATGCTTGTTGATTCGATGATGATGTTTGTTGATTCGATGATCAAACGGAAAGTTCCCTGGTCACCTGGTGGAAATGCAGCATCGCGTGGTGTTTGAAGAGGCATTCCATACACCACTCCCTGCTACGGTAATTTTTCGAAAAATGGGACTGGGCCAAACAATTAGTGCAGTATTTGAGTCTCTTTACTGCACCCAGTCGTCTGTAGAGGCTTAAGCGGCGAAATACCGGACGTTTTTGAAGGGAGTGTTGGCCTTTACACAAAAGACACTTCTCGATGATACGTTTGACTACTCCATCCAGACTTTGGCTTTCCGGACGTTCGACAGTAAATCTCCTGGGCATGGATTCAGATTCTATAAATAAAATGACAAAACAAACAAGGAAAAAAGAAAGAACGAGTTAGTTCTGACTAGGGTTAGCGAGTAATACGAGCTTAACAATTGGCCGTGTTAGAACGCCATTTGCAGTTCGAACTCGTACTTTAGTATCAGATACCACATAAAAGCACGAGATACGACCGAGATTCTATTCGATTGGAGTTGTCGTGTCGAATCATAACAAAATCATCAATCGCAAAATCGCGTTGGGGACATTTCCATTTGTTGCGCGTATGGAGTTCAACTTAGTACTCGTCCTTCCAGCGACGCGCCGACAAATGGTGCAGAACCCCTAATTTTCGCCACTTAGCGTAGTTGAGAGATTCCAATGATAAATCAGGCTCATGGGGTGCAAGGATGGCACTTCGGACAAGAAAATGAACAGGGGTTAATATCCGAGGAGTTATCCGTCATAGGACAAAGAGGACGGGAATTCAAGCAAGTTTCTATTCTTGCCAGCATAGTAGTGAACTCTTCAAATGTGAATCTCTGGGCATTCGATATTTGTCGTAAGTGGGTCTTAAAACTTTTAACACCAGCTCGCCAGAGGCCGCCTATATGCGGGGCTCCAGGAGGAATGAAATGCCAGTCGACCAATTGAAAAACGTTTTCCGATACTAACTTATGCTTCAGTTCAGTAAAAAGCTTAGCCTGGTCCCTTTTCATCATATTAGCTGCGCCAACGAAAGCGGTTCCATTGCCCGAATAGATATGTGCGGGGCAACCTCGTCTGGAGGAAAAACGAGTAAATGTTGCCAGAAAACAGTCCGTTGATATTTCATTGGTCGCTTCCAAATGAATTCCTTTTGTAGCAACGCACACAAACACCAGCACATATCCTTTAGTGATATGTCGTCCAATATAACATTTAATTTCAAATGGTCCAACGAAATCTAAACGGGGCAAGGTTTGCACCCTTACTGGCGCAACTTTTGTGTTGGCAGCGAGCAAGCGTGTGAATATTTAACCTGACGGACTTTTGATTCTGCTATAAAGGGCGGGAGCATATGCTTTCTCAGAAGCAACACAAAATGCATAAAGTTGCACTTCATACACAGGGTTAAAATTAAGCCAGTGGGTTTGGGTCGAGAATGATTAGGGGCGATGAAGCGGATAATGATGTCTTTGTTTGCACAGATAACAAACATTAGTGCTCTAGCATCTTCTAAATTCGTGCGAGGTGGCCAAACAACTCGTACAAATCTTATTCCTTTTGGCAACAGTTATCATTTCTTTGATTGACATCCTGAGAAGCTTGGAGCACAATCGAATGGTGGGCATTTTTCCGGAGGTATAGTAGGAGTGACCGTTGTCCCAAAACTCCTAAACTTTCGATTCTCCTGAGGAGAATTTCGAGTACGACTACTCGCTTGATTCGGATTGTGACTGCCAATAATATCAGAAACAGACTCTGAAGTCCGGTATCGTGCGGTCAAAAATTCGTCCATGCTGCTCCATTTGGGCAAGTACGAACTCTGGAACTATTCCCAAAGACCAAGAGAGTTCTCAGGTAACCGGATGGAACAAATATAAATGAATATCTGTCCCAATTTTGCGTCTCAATTCCGATCAAGGATAAATTAGTAATACAATCATCGATTGTCCTCTGCAATCGCATAATTGCAGGACCCGATTCTCTTTCAATGACAGAAAGATCGAACAAGGTTTTCAACTGGGAATTCACCAGTACTCGCTTGTTTTCATACCGGTCTACAAGATTTTTCCACGCCATATCAAACCCATCATTCGTCATAGGACAATTTCGAATTATATCCCTAGCCTCGCCTTCTGTTTTTTGTAGAAGATAATACATCTTCCGAATATTACTATTGTGGGGCTTAGTCCCGTAAAGGGCCGAGAACATGTCCCTGAAATAAGCCAGGAAGCGTAATCCGCAGAAAATGTTTGGGTGTCGAACGTGGGTAGTATTATTAGGGTTCGCGGGTTTGGACTTATCTTACTTATCAACTAACCCATCGAGAAATGACACCAGTTCCAAATGCAAAGTATATCCCGACGTATACTTTGTCTTGACGTCCTTTGTCGATATCTTAGTATCCACGGCATTCTCTAGACGATTTTCATAACTATCGCGGAAGACCTCCCACAAACGGACTAATTCCTGCCGATGGGTGTACAGAGAATGAACGGAATGTCCCTCTTGAGGAGTAGCCCGAACAAAGGTTTCAAAATCCGCTAGGCGGTCGAAATTTTTACCGAAATTTCTTAAATTCCGTTCCATTTTATCACAATAAGCGACTTTGTTTTTTCCTTAACAAATTAAGTTAACCACAAGGGACCACATAATAGGGTTACAAAAAACTTTCTGTAAAAAAACCAAAGAACGCGCGGCACGTAACGACAATTTCGCAATACTCCGACAAAAATGTCAAAGAAAAAACGATTTTATAAAAATATTCTAACCCGAAAACAAAGACATACATACATACATACATACATACATTATTGGTCATTACAACCCTTCAGTCAGGATTACGACCTAGTTTCTCACACCACTTATGTTGTGTGTGTTAATTTTATACAAGAGTGGCGGGACCTACAGTTTAAAGTTTTAACTTTTCATGGCAATTTTTATTTACTCTCAGAGTTTTTGCCAGAAATCTGCTGAGAGGAAGTCGCCGAAGAAATACTTTTAGTATTTTTTTTTTTATGTCTGGCCTGGGGCTCGAACCCTGGCTTTTCGTCTAATAAGCCAACACACTACCTACTATACCACGGCGACTTTTCGACTCCCGAAAACAAAGAATCTTGCAAAAATTCAAACGGAATAGTCCAATTGAAATGGTAAAAATAAAAATAATATTCAAATATAAAATAAATAAATACATGAATTTATAAAAATTTAAAAAAAAATGTAAGTAATAAAATTACTAAAATTACGAATAAATTTTGTTAGAATTAGTGTAAGAATATAATTAATTTTTTAGTTCACTTTAAAATTTCCGCCAATCCATTGACTTATTTTTTTGACAGAAATTAAAATTTTTCGATATTGGTAGGTCAAAAAAAGAATTGTCGGTAATTCTCATTTTGCCAATATTCTGAAAAGGATTCTATTTCAAAAATAACTACAGATATGTGTGTCATTAATTATATGGATTTCCAAAATTCTCGCTAATCACTTGATTTTGTTCATTTATTGCCGGATATTCAAATTTTTCAGAGCAGGTAGGTAAATTGTCAAGGAAATAAATTGTAGGAAATTTCCGTCATAGTAATAATGCAAAAAGAGTGCTAAAAGGGTCGCAATTAAAAATGGGTTGACTATGGTTGTGCTACCTATCGTACAAATGTGACGTCACACAAAACAAATGTTATTCCCGTCATAGCAATAATGCCGAAAGACTGCTAAAAGGGTCGCAATTGAAAAATGGTTTGGCTGTGGTTATGCTACTATCGTACAAGTGTGACGTCATACAAAACAAAAAGAAGTAAGGAGGTATAGAACGAAATTTTTGAAAATTACTGCAGATTTTGACCCATTAAAGTGGTGGAAAATACATGAAGAAAACTATCGTCGTTGAAAATCCAAAAGTAAGTAACATAATTTTTTCTAATTTTACAGGAGAAGGAAAAAACGTTATTTTTGGTCTCAAAAATCGAAAATTTGGTAGAAATATGTTAGATAACCTTACGAATCATAATCAATCAAAAATTCAGTTTTGATTTTTTTGATGATACGTACTTTTGGATTTTCGACGACGATATCCAAATTTATCAAAACTTGCCTTGCAAATGTATTCTATACCTGCAAGCAGCGCTGCTGCCTAAAGAGCTTTCTCTTTAGCAGGTAATGTTATTACCGAAAAAAGAAACAGAATTGGACCTAAATCGTTACACAGCTTAATTTTTAAGAACTCCTATCATAAGAAATTTGAAAATTTAAATATCCCCTCCCTTTTTGTTTTTAGTATGTCTTAAAGTGTGTTGTATGCTTTGTAATGAAATATTGATTTTTTTGTTTCTTATATTATTTATATTTATTTTTCTTATTGAAATTGTTAGTTAATTTTTATTATTATTGTTATATAATTTTTGTTTTTATTTGGAGTAAATTTTCAATATCGTAGGATATTTTTGTAATAAAATATTGTTTCTTATAAAACTATAGTGTATTTATTATTATAAAAAATACTTCCTTTTTAATGAAATATTACATTCATAACAATAAAATTTTCTAACTAAAACACTTAATTTTTCTTATTATTTTAGAATACATTTATTTTTTGTTGTTGTAAAAAGTGCGTATGATTGGTTTTACATTCTTGAACGAAAAAGACTACAAGTTTCTATTTCCTTTAAATATAAATAAATGCAAATATGCACACTTTTTGCAAAACAGTGCTATGATTTTTATGATCTTTGCTTTTTGGTTTCGGTCAATGCAGACGCCGCAAAAACAATGTCTGTTTCAAACGAATGTTGAACGGGTATCAAACGATCATGATATTTTGCATTAATGCGTTCTGGTTTCGATCAAAGCAGACACCGCAAAAAGAAAGTCTGTTTCAAACGAGTGTTGAACGGGTATCAATCGAACATGATGTTTTGCACTAATGCATTTTGGTTTCGATCAAGGCAGACACGGCAAAAATAATGTCCGTTTCAAACGAGTGTCAATCGAAAATTTGCATAACACTCGAAATGATTGGTTTGAATGTGGTATGTGCGATCATTAGGAGTAAGTCGTTCGAGTGTTCTGATCGAACGTGCATAAAAATTTGTGATCATGAATAAATCAACAAAAATGTGATTTTTGCAGATCTCTGGTACTTATTGCTTTCACCAACAACAAAAACTAACTTTATATTCCCGTAATTCAGCACTTATATTTTTACACTTTTATTTATTTATTATTTTATTTTTTGTTTTCCACTTTGCACTTTTAAAAATTCAAAAACGTTCCTTTAAAAAAAATAGGATTTGTAAATGGGGGGTTTTGACGAGAGATGGATGCTGGGGAAAATTCAAAAAAAAATTATTTTTATTTTGTTGGGCCATATTGGCCATATATCTAGAAAGAGAGAACTCAAATTAACATATTTTACTTTGGTTTGATCCGGTTCGACAAGGACCAAATATTTCGGGGGGAATTGGGGTAAGTGTCCAAAATAAAATATTTCATATGAGCCACAGAAAATAAATATAAAAGTATTAGAAAAAATGGGTACAAAATAAATGTTTTAAAATAAACATGTACCTTACTGTTTGGGGGTTGATCGAGAATGAATGATCAATTCTTTCTTTTATTTTCTTCTCTTTTCTTTTCGTATTCACATTCTACATCTTAAGCGTATTTACATTACTTAATTCTATTAACTTAAAATTAGGGTGACCAGCGTAAACACTTATTATATTAACTTATTCAAAATTACAATATTGGCGGTTGTACATTCAATGAAAATGGTTGTTGTTTTGATGATGGTGTTTGTTGATTCGATGATGATGCTTGTTAATTTGGTGATGATGCTTGTTGATTCGATGATGATGTTTGTTGATTTGATGATGATGTTTGTTGATTCGATGATGATTGGTTGGTTGTTGTGTATTTTACTCTAATGTGTTTGTTGAATCATTGGTTATTCCTACGACATCTTCCATTTTTGCATATTGACTCTCGTTTTCATCTCGCAGAACTATTTTTTTCATTACTGTTTTCGGGAATAGTAAGCTGAACATTTGTTGCACGTAATTAATTTATGTGCCTTTTGAACACAAGTCCGTTATCTAGTGCAACTATATAATGAAGATTTACAAGCATTTTGGTAATTATACCCGTCTTCCAGGTTGTCTTGTTTGTTGTATAATAACGAGCTAAGACCTTCTCACCCTTATACAGTTGCCTGGCCATACATTTTGGGTATTGAGTTCTGTTCAACTTAGTTAGGTTAAATGCATCCAGACTTATACGTATTTGTCTTCCCAAATACTGTTTCGAAGGAGTTTTAGAGTATTTTAATGGCGTCATGCGATACTTAATAAGGGTATCCTGTAACTTTTTCCAAATAGACAACGTCTCATGTTCCATTGTCGTTAATTTGTGTTTTAGAGTTTGTACATTTCTCTCTGCCAACCCATTCGTGGCTGGGTGGCCAGGCGCTGGAACCTTTTGAAAAATGCCGCAGTTTTAAATTTCTCGCTTGTAAAAATTGTTGCATTGTCCGATACCATAACGTTTGGATATCCATTTCTCGAAAACATTTCTTCTAAAATTTCTATTGTCGACAATGACGATGGTGCTGCTCGGCTAATACCTATTTCAGCCCATTTCGACTTCGCGTTCATCATCTATGTGTATGCGTTGCCAATTTCCTTCTGGCTCTTCCCACGGATGAAGTTCTGCTTTAGATGGAGAACTTTTCATCACAAAATACTATTTTGTGCTTTTCATTAAATTTTCAATGCCTTTGTCAATGTTCTTCCAGTATACATAGCACCGATTATACAGGTACGAAACTTTTGACGTTTAAAAAACGCTTAAAGCAACAGATTAACCTTCCTCGTAGAGGGAGAAAAAATATTATAATGTTTTGCGAATCAAATGTGTTAGAAACAACAGATATACAGAGTGAAAACTGGCGGTTAAAGTAGAAAAACTAAATGTAAAATAAATAAACATTTATTTTGTGTTAAAAAAGAGAAAATTTGGAATATTTTTTAATTTCTTCAATGAAAAGTTTAAAGATTCTTAAATATTTAAATATTAATCGAAATGTGGGTGATTTTCGGTCACAATGAATATAGTTTCTTGCGCAAGAGGTAATACATATATAATTGGTCATTGCAACACTTCAGCCAGGATTACGACCTAGTTTCTCACACCACTTATGTTGTGTGTGTTAATTTTATACGTGAGCGGCGGGACATACAGTTTAAAGTGGACTCCGAACGACAGATTTCTGAGAAACTTTTCATGACAATTTTTATTTACTCTCAGAGTCAGAAATCTGCTGAGAGGAAGTCACCGAAGAAATACTTTTTGTATTTTATTTTGATGTCTGGCTTGGGGCTCGAACCCTGGCTTTTCGATTAATAAGCCAACACACTACCTTCTAGACCATGGCGACTTCCAAGAGGTAATTAAGAAGATAAATATTACAAGATCAAAATAAGACGTACTGCTCATAAACAATTTTTCTTGCTGAAAGTTGCCAATATTTTTTAATTTCTTGAAAGAAAAAGTTAAAATTTGTTATTGTTATTAGTTGTTTTTATTATTTATTAATAGTTTCACACAAAAATAAAATTTTTTATTAACTCTCGCCAATATAAAAAACCCACCCCAAAAACTGTCCCTTTCTCAATGAGAGGTTAACTGTCAAACTCTAGTTTCCATTCTGTGTATTTTGTGATACATAGCGGCGTGCCAATTGTTTCATCTTATTGATGCCTAAGTGCGTATAATGGAGTTCCTGTAAAACGTATGGTTGTAGAATTTCAGGAATTACAACTCTTTGACCTCTGAAAAACACGTCCTCATCAACTGTAAATTCTGGATCGATATCATTGTCATTATCGCTACGTAGTTTCTTTATGATTTGTGAAATGTGTTTATCCTTACGAATTTCATCTCGGAGTGATTGAAAATTGATTTTCGAATTACTAATATGATTAATACTTTCATTACATGATTTACTTCTCTATTGATAGAACATTCAACGAAATTTGTTGTAATATCGGGCGCTCTGGCGTTATTTTCTCAAGAGGTGCCTTAAGGGTATAGTTGTAGATATATTAGGTATAAAGCGTGCGTAATACGTTACCATCCCTAAGAACCTTCTAACGTTGTCAACCTTTTTTTGGTGTAGGTATGTTAAGAATTGCCGAAACTTTTGATGGTGATTTCTTTATCGTATGAAATTCAACAATGTAACCTAAAAATTCGAAGCTTTCTTTGAAAAATGAGAATTGCCCCGGTTAAGTTGTAAAACAAAACATCTAAACAGTCCAAGGCAAGTTTTCAAATTAGAAATGCACCCTTCCACCGAATTTCCATGTTGTTCCAAATGATAACCGTTGCATTTTGTATGTACCCCGATGTGTTGAAATCGTTTGTATTATACTCGACTGTTCGTTTGCTGGTATGTTTCAATATGCCTTATACACATCGAGTCTTGAATCCCGAAGGCTATTGAAAATGTCCTCGATTTTACGAATCAATTAGACGTTGGTTTACGCCGACCTTATAATCTAATACCTACGCTTTAGGTATTACTACCAAGGGCGACCCCAAGTCGATATTCGTTGTTTAGAATGTAATCCCAGCTTGTTCCAATACATCTAGTTCCATTTCAACTCGTTCCGTTAAGGAATGTGGGATTTGTCTTTCCTTCATATAAATTGGTTTGACACCTTTACATAATTGTAACGAAACTTCGTATTGTCGTGTACAACAAATTTTTTCTTCCAATACCTCAGAACATTCATGTATAATTTCATCGGTAACGCTTACCTCATTAATATTAGCTGTGTCTGTTGTTTTACAATTGCTGTCCAGGTCGTTTAAATTTAGGTCTGATCCACGAGCGATCCACTAATGCAGAACAGCTATCTGGAACAATGTAAATATCATCGAATATAGGCGAGTATTATCTTATCATATTATATATGTATTATATAGTCGAGTTGTATCTTGCTTTTACTTTTATTTTCCCGTCAGGTATAAATGTTGTTTGAGTATACGAACGAAACGCAATATTGGTGGGAACCACTGGTGTGTTCAATTGTAGCTTGTTAAATTGACCCCTGGGTTGGAAACTTGGTTTATAGTTGTTGTCGTACTCGATTCCATCGGCATTTCATTTGAATCAGTTTTTGCCGCCTCAATAGCAATTGCCTTTGCCACACATCCTCAAATTGGCTCGATCCTGATTGACTAAGTTGTTCCCACAGGTTTTTGTTACAAATTCCCCGCAAAAATTGGGCCCGTAAAAATATATCAGCTACTGATTATTTGCATGCCGACACAAATTCGCAGTTCCCGATTTCGGCTTGTAATGACGCCGCAATGGATTGTCCTTCCGATTTCGACGAAAATTGGTGCTGCGTAACCAGCACATTCTTCTCTGGAGAGAGATGCGTCTCCAAAAGTTGCAATAGCTCACCGTACTGAACCTCATTGAGAGACTTTGGTGCTGCTAATGAGCTTACCATATTGAAAAGCTTTGCTTCCATTGAATTTAACAACAGTTTGGCACAGTACTCGATGTTTGTAGAAATTCCTTTCATTTCAGTATAATTTTTGAATCGTTGGATGTATTTCCTGAATGACTCTTTGGAAGAGTCAAGCGATTCAACATTAGGCAATAATGCAGTAGTAGTGTCACTTGTGTTAGCAGTATTTTGCACCATGTTCTGCCCCTGTGCTGCCATTTGCATTACCTGTGTAACTAAGTTGTGTTGCATCTGCATGTATGATGCAAATTGATCTTTATCCATTGTAAAGACTAGTTGACCTCGTCGCAAATCTTTTACTTAATATAATTCATTTATTAAACAAAAAGGTGCTTGCACGTGCTCATGTAATCAATGTAATAATTAATTTTTTTTATATTTGACAGCTCAAGATTGCCAGATTTGAATATTAATAAAGGCTACCAGTTCGGATATTACAAATACCTAGATTTCTTGTTGAATTAACAATTTATATTTGTTGTTTGTTTAACCCTTAGAGTACGAAGCTCGTTTTTTGACATAAAGGACAGAGTGGGGTCACTAAGGTCCCCAAAGAAAAATGGGATTTTATTATTTACATGTTAGCATAAAAAACTAAAAATGTTATTTTGAAAGTAAAAAATTATTATTTTATTTGTTTTCAGTTTTTATTTTTAATTATCACATCAAAACGTATTAATTTTAAAACATTTCATGTTACAATTATAATTAAGGAACACAAACTTAGGAATTCAATTCTTTTCTAAAGAATAAAAACCAAAAAATAAAAAATATAATAATTCAAAGTCTATAATGTGAATAAGTATAATAATTGAATGCATCATCCCTCAGTCAATCGATTTCACTTAAATCTTTCTTCAAAATAACTAGAATCATTAACATGTTTTTGACAAACGATTTTCTTTCCTGGGGTAACATTCACAATATTGCATGCTAACCTACGTGTTTGTGGAAATGGCTTCAAAGTTCAAACTCTGCCAGACTTGGCGGTGCAATATTCCGCATTCAAAAGAAAAGCATCCTCATTTTCAATTTCATCAATATCCGGAAGAATATCTTCTGCTTGTTCTTCTTCTTCCTCAATCTCGTCTTCCGTTTCACTATCTTGACTTACATAATTACTACCTCTATAATTAGAGTTGTCACTGTCCCAATCTAATTCTATATTATTAGGATCCTCTTCACTGTCATTTATATATTCTTCTATCTGTCGCTGGGATAGGTTTCTTTGTAGTTTTCCATTTTTGGTCCTAATAAAGCAACGAAAATTTGTAACGTAAAGTACGACGTGGGGTAACTTGGGTACCCCGAACGAAAAACTTGCCTTCCAATTACAAACAGGTTGATATTTAAATGCCACTTATAAGTTTTTATATAGTATTCGAAATAAAATTAGACTACCTAAAGGGAAAAAGACGGTATTTTTTTGGCGAAGTTATTCATGAAAAACTAAGACTGGGGGAGCTCAGTTACCCCACTCCGTACTCTAAGGCTTAAAAAATATCGTATTCAATTTCACAGATCTAGGAGTTATTATCAGGCGTTTGGATTTTGGTGGTTAAATACAGACCATTTCGATTTACGCAGATGTGTACACGATTAAGATCTTCGTTTAATCTAGACAAACATTTGCCTATTCTATTTTGTTTGTGCTTATATAAATTAGTGCATCATAGGCATATAAGTGCGCTTTATTAAAGCCAGATATTGGATTAAATCATTAATACATTGTGAAAAGAAGTGACCCGAGATTTGAGCCCTGTGGCACTACTTTTGATACACGTAAAGGACGAGAAAACTGATGACAACTAATTGATTGCGATCGGCTAGAAATGAGGATAAAAGTCTACTCGATGTATCGAAAAATTTAATTTTTGCCTCAATTCAAAACGAAGGATGTTGTGGTCAACCATATTAAAAGCGATATAAAAATGTAATATATCCTCTATCGATGTAGCTCCTAGCCTCAGACACTTCTAACAAAGCAGTTGTACAAGTATGTTTATGTGGGAAGTAAGATTTTTTTAATAACAAGATCGTTCTCTTCTCTTTTCTTCTCTGTTACTGAAGTAATATTTAAAATACTTTTGATAAGTCAGTACTGCTATTTGGCCATAATCATTATTAGATTTCGGAATATTTTGCAAATTTCCAGTTTTTCGCTTTTAGTTATTATTGTTTTAAAAATTTGGGATGAATTTTGTCAGCACCAACTGCATTAGACTTATTGGCCAAGCAACTATATAGGACATCTATCTGACTAACAAATTCTAAATCGAATAAACTTGAACTAATTGTACATGATTGGTTTAGATAGAAAATTTGGAATTACGCAATGTTGTGAATTGTAAAATAGGAAAACAATTTTAAAGTTGCTTTTATTGCCAAGTGCGCAAGAACCGCCCAAAAGTGCGCAAGAAGCGCACAGTTTGGCTGTAGTTTATTAATGATTCTTATTCCTAAAATTACTCAGAATTTATACATAAATAATGCTGAACAAGTATTACATATATCTACAGTGGAGGGTATAGCGGTTTAGAAGTAAGAATTTCAAACAATGAAAAGACGAACATATCCAACACCAACAGTGTCAACAACATTGACCGTTAAATTACAAACGCAAGCAAATTGATCGTTGCTTGAATTTACCAAACAGAAGTGCTAGCAACAATGTGTGCGTATGTATGTACGCTATTGATAGTCAGCATTATTATAACAAAATTGTTTCAAACATGCGTCGGCAATGCTGACATCATGAACACGCTACAGAATTTTTCATTGATAACATCTATGCCAATTCCATCAGTCTGAATAGTATTATTCGGCTTTAAGCCGAATGCGTATGCCAAAAAAGTAAAACCAGTGTAGGTGTTTGTGACAAGTTACAGAATAAAACGCATAGAATGCATAGACGCAGAAAATGCATCAAGTAGGTTTACTTTCTACTTCTCTATGCGACTCATGCGGCGGCATAAAAAGTCAGCTGTTTCTTAAACTTAGGGATGACAAATTATATTCTATTGTGAATGGTTTCGATAAATATGTTTCGATAAATATAAATAGTGCATTATTATTTCCGCATTTTTTATTTACATTATAAAAATATTAATAAAAACATATTTCATAATAAAGTTTACTACTTATTTAAGACGAAAATACATTAAAATAATTTTTTTTCACACATTTATTTCATGAACAAAATTTGTATACTAGTTGTCGATTGTTTTTATATACTGAGTGTCGTCTCTCTTGAATATGTAAACAAAAACTGTGAATTTATTAATGTATTTACACAATAATAGAAGTCGCCGTGGTCTAGTAGGTAGTGTGTTAGCTAATTAGACGAAAAGCCAGGGTTCGAGCCCCAGGCCAGACATCAAAATAATATACAAAAATATTTCTTCAGCGACTTCCTCTCAGCAGATTTCTAGCAAAAACTCTGAGAGTAAATAAAACTGCCATGAAAAGTTTCTCAAAAATCTGTAGTTCGGAGTCGACTTTAAACTGTAGGTCCCACCACTCATGTATAAAATTAACACACACAACATAAGTGGTGTGAGAAACTAGGTCGTAATCCTGACTGAAGGGTTGTAATGACCAATTATGTATTTACACAATAATAAATAAAGTCCTGCTGAATTTACTGGTTTCTGTTTATAAATCTGTGGTTTATTACTTTGTGGTTATTTATTTGTGTTTATTATTTTGTGATTATTAATTTGTTTATTAATCTGTACTTATTGCTTTTTTTTTATTAAATTGTTCTTATTTTTTCGTGTTTGTTTGTGAACGATAGTTATGGAGGAAAAACTAATTGCAGCCGTCAAAAAACACGAAGTTTTATATAACAAGAATTCACACCTCTATAGAAATAAGTTTAAACGTGCAGCTGCTTGGAACGCAATTAGTAGGCAAGTACATTTGTCAGGTAATATTAATATTAATATGAAATATTATTTGTGTATGTGAATGTGTACATGTATTTTTCTCAGAGGATGTTTGCCAAACACGTTGGATGTATCTTGCTTCGGCAGAACATATACTAAAATTGGAACGATACAGAGAAGATTAGCATGGCCCTGCGCAAGGATGACACGCAAAATCGTGAAGCGTTCCACATTTTTTCCTCCACCTGGGTAACAATCTTGTCGCGATGTGGGGGTTAAGTGTACCTATCCCCAACCCGTTGGGGATGTGGTGCATGACTAAAGGTTACCCTAATATCGTGAGGGGACAATCTTCGAATCGACGTCTCTGTGGGATCTTTTCGACTCGCCCTGTCACGTATATTTCTTCTAGACTCCTAATCCGGAGTGTTAAGCGACCCGTGCTCATCGGACGGTTTGCAGTCGGGGGTCTAATTCAGACTCTATTATAACGGAGCCTCACTGATACCTGGGCGCCTCAGTGAGTATTAGGTTTCTACCAAGTCCTTGTCATGCTATCGGGGGCTATGACATGATCGACCTCCTTTCCCCTTCACTCGTGGGACTTATATGGACTACAGACAAAATACAAAAGAAGTGAACATGACTAACTCTGATGACGGAATGGCTATTGAAACTGGGCAGGACGCGTCCCAGCTCATTGCGCGAATCCAGGCGAGTATCGTTGACAATAACAACGAAATCGTCAGGAGCTTCGCCTCAGCTGGATTGAGGATTACGACTGTGAAGGAGTCCTTTAGTGAGGAGACTGCGTTGGCAATCCCCACTTCAACGGAAGATATGTGCGTGGAGTCAGACTCTGTCTCCCCACTATCGGATGAAGACGGTGACAATACCGTCATCGAAAGACTCCCCTTCACCCGTATCCGAATTTCTGCTGAGAGCAATGAGGTGGCGACTTCCCCCTTAAGGAACCTACTTGTCAAACAGGATGCCTCGGACCCACCAGTACAATCATTTGATGATTCGGACTGCATGGGTAAAGGTGACTTGTCTGACAAGGGGAGTAAAATTGGCGGAAACGTTCCGCTATGTATAGGGAAAGGAATTCATATCGCAGGGCCTGCACGGTATTAAAGAGATTTGCAAGCCGTGATGTGGATTCCCTCTCTGTCAAGGAACAGAATATGCTGGCTCGACACAGAGGCACTGTTTCGCGGTATGAAACCAAATACCCGAGCAGTATCATCTCACGAGGCGCTGATTCTGGTAAAAAGGATCGACCCTTGAGTGCGGACGGGAGCGTAGAGCCAATTGCTTCTACCTATCAAGCCGCAAGCAAGGGCATGAAGGTTTTACACCCTTACTCCCAACTGGTGCAGAGAAGACTACACAGGTTTTCATGCCTCCGGGGAAGATAAAGGGTGATAGTGTTCCTTCTACAATGGATGATGGAAAGGAGGTAGAAACTACCGCTAATCCCTTATCCCAGAAGAAGGATGTAAGGTTGGAGGCGAAGGATGCGGGGGAGGACATCTCGTTGGATAGGTTTTCTAAGGTTTCTCGTAAAGGAAATCACATGAAGAGAAACAGATCCGACGAGGTGCCTTCTTCCGGCTCCAAGCGTCCTAAGAAACAAGATAGCCTAGGAACTAACCCTTCCCTTCAGCTGGCTTTCATTGACAGGTCGGATTTAGATGGCAAAATCTCTCCTGAAAAATGGGATCTGGTTGAAGAAAGGTTCATTGAGTTTATGACGGAGGAGAGTTGTGATGGCAGAAATGCCCGCATATCTTCCATCGGTTGGTTCAAGGGCATCAAGGTAGTGGACTGTGAAAACGAGGGAACTGTAAAGTTCCTTGTGGAATCAGTGAAGCGCCTTGGTGAACTCTCGCCTGGTGCTCGCTTGGAGGTGGTCCCTCAATCCGACCTCCCTCTACGTCCAATAGTGACGGTATGGGTCCCGCCTACTTTTAGGCAGGTGAATGTCATACCCAAACTTATTGGAAAGCAGTCGCGCTCTCCCATCCTTTTGTTGTGTCTGGTCTGTGTGATTCCTCCGCTTCCCACTCCCCCTTTCCCATATTCCCTCCTTTCATTATCCCCTATACTATCCTTCCCTCCTTTAGGACGTTGTAAAATGGGTAATCCGACCTCCGGGTACTGTACTTGTCTTGACTGACAGGTACACGTCCTCTAACCTAACCTAACCTATCTCCGAGATAAATACGTAAAAAATATCTCGGAGAGCCATCAAGCTTCAGGAAGTGGAGCTGAAGTAATGGAGGGTCAATGGCAATACCAAAGCTAAATGGAGTTCTTACGCGAACATATCAGATCTCGAAAGTGAGACATTTTATTATATTATTTTTATATTACATTATATTTTTATTTTATATTTATGTTATATATACTTGTTTAATAACAAGTACAATAACAACAACAATAACATTGTAGGACAGTGACCAGTTTAAGTCATGTAAGCTTGCTCACGGACTTAGTAGAAGACCGCAGCGAAAATGTTGAAAGCATGCCAGAGGTAAGGTAATACAATAATACAAAATATGGTAATAATAATACAAAATATTGTAATATTTTTATTTACAGGCTTTTTCGGAAATTGAATTCCTGGACGACCCTCCATCTACGAGTGTACCAAACTCCTCCCCCCTTAAAGTTCCAAGTAGCAGTAGGAAAAGACTTCGTCGGGAAAGTGAAACAGAGGCTTACAATGAGTTTTGAGTAAGATGACAAATATTTCCGAAGCAAGATTTTCTCGGACACAGTGTCATCCCCACGACGGTTTTTTGGGATGGTCCGAGGAATCTTTGCTGAAATGGAGCCGGAAGCTGTCGAAAACACCAAATTTTTTTTAAATTATTTAAACGATCAACGTTGATAAAAGTGATATTCAATATGTTTATGCAGTATTATTTGTTAGAAATTATTTCTGTTAAGTAAAATTTAATTGTTATTTGTTATTATTATTTTATTTATATTACTGTTATATTAATTATTTACATACATATTTACATATTTACAGAAAAAAGTTAAATTAAAATGAAATGTATTCTGCTATAGCTGGAACCTCTGGGATGAGTGTTGCCATATCAAAGGCCACTACAATTAGGCCCACCTGACTTACAATCGCCCTCGATTGTCGCTCCTCTCCCAAAAGTTCCTCTTCTGCTCATATCCGTTCATCCGCCTAATCAATTCATTTATGGATATCGCCAGGTCCATATAACCTGGCGATATCCGTTGTGCCGCATCCAGCTCCATCAAATCGACTTTGTAGGCTTGTCCCATTGTACCTTCACTCTCTAAGGTACGGCTTTCTTGCCGTACTTTTAATATTTCCAACTGTAGTTGAAGCTTCCTAATCTGCACTTCTTCAAAAGTATTAGCTTCTACAGTGGCAGCAGGTTCATCGGCGGAAGGCATATTAATGGCCGGTACAGCGACAGACGACACGGTGGCATAAGGGACAGTAGCAGCAGGCACGGTGGCAGAAGGCACGGGAACAGCAGGCTTAATAACAGCAGGCTTAGTAACAGCAGGCACAGTTACAGCAGGCATTGTAGTGCTCGCTTAATTGACATCATGAGCACATCCAGCGGCCACTGGCCTATAGAAGGCCGAAGCCATCGCATCATCTTCCCACTTCCTATCGGAGTTCAATGATGCATATAACGTTTTCAGCTGCTTCAGTGTTGCGGATTCTGGGAATTCCACGCCAGCATCCGTCAACGCCTTTATTAGGGTTTGTCGTCCCGGTCTCAAATCCATTTATTTTTTAACTTTAATTTACTCGGAAAAAGAATACTTAATACGAACTATACCTGATGTTTAGTGATCTTTAAGCCGAAAGTCCATACCATCCTTTTCATGCGCCTTGCGAATCTTGCTTTCTATGCCGATTTTATTGCAAGTTACACACAATGCGTTTATGCGACTGGTTTTTTGTTTTGATCAGCTGTTGTGGTAAACAACAAACAAGCGAACAAGAACATTTTTGGAAAAAATAGAAAATCAAATTGTAATTTTAAAAGAATTTATGACATTAATTTCAAATTTATGAGTTTATTTAAATTTATGAGTTTACATTTGAAAAACGCTCATAACATAAAAGGACAGGTCAATTTAGAGGGAGAAAAAAAATGTTATAAGTTTTGCGAGGCAAATGTGTTAGAAGCAACAGATATACAGAGTGAAAACTGGCAGATAAAGTAAAAAAATTAAATGTAAACAAACATTTATTTTGTGTTAAAAAGGGGAAAATTTGGAATATTTTTTAATTTCGTCAATGAAAAGTTTAAAGATTCTTAAATATTTAAATATTAATCGAAATGTTGGTGAATTTCGGTCACAATGAGTATAGTTTCTTGAGCAAGAGTTAATTAAGAAGCTAAATATAATAAGATCAAAATAAGACGTACTGCTCATAAAAAATTTTTCCTGCTGAAAGTTGCCAAAAATTTTTAATTTCTTGGAAGGAAAAATTAAAAATTGTTATTAGTTGTTTTTATTATTAATAGTTTTACACAAAAATTACATTGTATTGTGCTGTTAAGGCCTACGAAAATCCTCAAAAGAACACAAGACGAGTGTTTTCAGTAAATTTATCCTCCATTTTTCTTGTTTACAAATTAATAAATTCAAAATAGATGACACTCAGTACATAAAAACAATCATATACATACATATGTATAAACAATCATCATATACATATTTTGTTCATGAAAGAAATTTGTTAAAAAATGTATTTTAATGTATTTTCCTATTAAATTAGTAATAAACTTTATTATAAAATATGTTTTTATTAATATTTTTGTAATGCAAAAAGAAAAATGCGAAAATAGTAATGCACTATTTAAACATATTTATAGAAACCATTCACAATAGTATATAATTTGGCATGCCAAGTTTAAAAAACTGCTGACATTTTCCAACACTGCATTATTCGCATAGAAAAGTAGAAAGTAATCCTACTTTGTATGCGTCTATGCATATTATGCTTTTTCTTCTGTAACTTGTCACAATCAACTACACTGATTCTACTTTTTCGGTATACGCATGTTATGCAAAACGCATGGTATGGACTTTCGGCTTTATTCTTACAAGAAGTGCAGCACACTACGCGGAGATTAAATCTACAGAGTTGATATAATTACAGAGCTGATGTTTACATACAGTTGTATTTAGACATAGTTGTATTCTACTATAGCTGGAACCTCTGGGATAAGTGTTGTCATATCAAAGACCACTACACTGTAACAGATCCATTTTCCTCTTTGTCTACAAAATCTGGTGAACAATAACATCCATCGTGCATTTCTAAGAAATTGTGAAGAACAACTGTATCGCAAACAACTTCTTCAGCGGATTGCGGAGTCATATTCAAAGTCGCACGCAATATTCTCCATCGAGCTGTTAAAATGTCAAAGGCGTTTTCTATGGTTCTGCTTGCTCTAGACAATCTTTTGTTATAATTTTGCTTCTCTTCACATAATAAACCGGGATATGGTCTCATAAGGTATGGTTTGAGAGGAAAAGCTGCATCGCCAACTATGTAATATGGGAACTTCACGTCACTATTTGGCAATATAGTGTCCGCCGGGAAATTAAGGTTTTCTGATTTTAAGAACTTTCCAAATTTTAAATTGTTTAACACACCACCATCGCTATGGCTGCCACATGCACCTTTATCGACTACGGTAAATGTGTAATTTGCATCACACAGTGCCATTAGTACAATACTATAGTGTTGAATGTTTTAAGAATATAGTTAAAAATGTTTTGGAAAAATACATTTAAGAACATACCTTTATAATTATAAAAATTTGAGCCAGAACGCGGTGGGCATGTATTGGCAACGTGTTTTCCGTCGATGGCTCCAACACAATTCGGCATATCCCATATATTCTTGAAATCTTCCACTATTCGCCTCCATTCGTACGTACTCGGCAAAGGCAAGTAAAAGCCACTTAATTACTTTCATATAATGTCACACGTCTCCAAAACAATCCGTCTTACCACTGTAACCGACATTTTAAATGTGAGTGAAAGGTACTGCCTTCTAGCACCATGGGCTAAGTAGCTGTATGGAAAACAAATTATTGATTTGTTCATTTTTGACATAGTCAATTATAAACTTACATTAAAGTCAAGAAGAGACGGTAATCTGGTAGAATAGCTCTACTTGGATTCTTTTCAAGACGATCCCTTAAAATGTTGAGTAAGCAATCAAAGATGGCTGGAGACATTCTCGTCGATATTAAACTGCTCATGGTCACGTGTTTTTAATTTATGAAATGTTGCTACAAAAAACCCACTCACGTCCCCTTCCAAATACAAGGGACGGACCCAAAATATTCTTGAATTCTTTTGAGGGTTTTCCTACGCCTTGGCAGCACAAAATATTAAATATGTAAATTCCACTAATTGAATAAATTTGTTTAAAAACACAATTTCATTTGCTATTTTCCTAATAACTCATAATAATATTTGCATAAGTGTGAGTGTCGTGTGATTGACGATTAAAAGGAGACGTTCAAATAAATTCGATAATCATCATTTGCATTTTGATTTTGTAGTGTGCGCTTCGCAAATGTCGCAAATCGGATGGCGATTTATTTATTGCTTTTAACATCTGGTGTAATTAAAAAAAAAAAAAAAGAAGAAAATATGAAAAAAAAGTAAAAACTTTGGATGAAAAATTTCATATTGTTTTCTTTTTCCTTCTATATTACCGTTTCTTCCAGTTTAACATTCCACAACGCTGGTAAACATTTACATTTTGGGATTAATTCTAATATAATTTTTTTCATCTTTGCACTTCTCCATGATGGCGGGAACGTTTACGAAACACAACTTAACTTTTATAGAATATAATAACCAGTGTTGCCAATTTTTTAAATTTTCAAAATTTTTAAATTTTCAAAACGCACAGTCCTACTACTCAAATGGCGTTAAAAAGCGCGAAATAATAATTTTAGTAACTAACTATAATCAAAACGCGCTGTAAAAAAATGTGATGGAATTGTTATGAGAATATTTTTATTATGTACATATATCTCAATTTTTAAAAGATTTTTTATATAATTTTAAATATTTGTTAAAAAAATACTTTACTTTTACTTAAAGCTTTTTTCATTTTTATGTACAATATAAATAAAATATGTACTTTGAATTGTACACTTATAATAGGAGACCATTTTCAGCACTTATAAGTTTTATATTTAACTAAAATAATTATAGTTTTCTAATATTTTACTTAAAATAAATATATATTGTAAGTCTTAAAAATGGGCCACTAGATTTGAGATACATACATACATACATGTATAATTGGTCATTACAACCCTTCAGTCAGGATTACGGCGTGGCTTCTCACACCACTTATGTTGTGTGTGTTCATTTTATACATGAGTGGAGGAACCTACAGTTTAAAGTCGACTCCGAACGACAGATATTTGAGAAACTTTTCATGGCAATTTTATTTATTTTCAGATAATTTGCCAGAAAGCTGCTGAGAGGAAGTCGACGAAGAAATATTTTTTCATATTTCGTTTTGATGTATGACCTGGGGTTTGAACCGTGGCCTTACGTCTAATAAGCCAACACACTACCTACTAGAGATGAGCGATCCAGTGATTTTTGAAGAACGTTGTTCTCAGTGAACGTGATTTGTTAATCACTGTTCTTTAAAACAGTGATTACTAAAAAAAATACAAAGTGGTGTCATCAATTTTATTATTTTTAATTTAATTTTTTTATATGAAGTTTGACAATTACGTTTCACAGAAAGTTCATGTATAAAAGACAAAAGTAAATAATCAGCATCATCTAATAGTAATTCTGCCTCGCTCAAAATGAAATGAAATAAATTTGAGTATGTAACAATTTTGAAAGAACGACAGTATTAGTAACTGTTATTTGACAATTTCGAAGACTGTAGTTACCAGTGAATTATCAATCACCGTGATTAAATCACAGTTTTGAAAATATCGCTCATCTCTACTACCTACTAGACTACGGCGACTTCGAGATTTGAGATATACACGTTTCAAAAAAAATCATAAACTTTAAAAAATATTTAAAAAGGCGCATCTAAAAAATTATTGCTTTCATTTGTAGAATCTTTTATCAATAAAACAGCTTTTATATAATATTTAGAATTCTCATAGGTGCAATTTTCATTAATTTTTGAACAAAAGTTATCTGGAATAACATAATCTTCACAGCATGAGTTTTCCAGTTTAAGGCCATATTTTATATGAATTAATGAGTTTATTGTATTGATTGACATTCTATTCCTTACCTTTGCTTTAAAGTAATTCATAATGCTAAAGCCCACTTCACACGGTAATACTTTACGTACGTAAAGTCTAATGAAAAAGTAAAATGAAATTCCATCCGTATGACAAAAAAGAGAATAAAAGTCGTATGATTTATATTTTTGCCTTTACATGATCGGTATAAGACAATAACAAAGTAAAATGAAAACAGCTGTTACACTTTTTATGTGTTTACATAAAAATACATTACTGATCTAATGATTCTAATGAATCATTTCAAAAAATGAAGAGAGACATACGACTGTCAAACTTTTCATCCGTATTTTCTCTCAATGTGTGATGGTTTCATTAGATAGTACGTTTAGATGATCACGTCCGTACTCTTCTACACAAAATTTTGACAGATCATATTACTTGTGGGACCGTGTAAAGTAGGCTTAAAAAATCTTTCTATTTCCGCATTCGAAAAGGGAAAACTTAGTAAATTAATTACAAGTGTTGACAATTTTGTAAACGGATTTTCATCTAGTGAATTTTTAAAACGGCGCACCTCAATTCAGAACTGCTCTGTATTACCTATATTTTTCCACTGGCATAATTTTATATTATTAAGACCATCTTATGATATCTTTTGTCTTATTTGAAAAAATATTTTTCACGCTAAATAATGATATTTTATTGAAATTGTTATATTAGTTGGTAATCTTGATCTTATCTCATGCACTAAAGCTTTAGTAAATTTAATGAAATTTTTCTATATTAATTCCATTCACAACCTTCAATATTATTATCACGTCAAGCCTTTTCAAAATTATATCCCAAATAACTATATTCAATCAATGTGGAACTAAAAAAATTCAAATAGAAAAGCGCCAACCTAGCGCGTTTTCTTAAAAAAGCGCTAAAGAGCAAAAATGCGATGTTTTGTGGTTGAAACGCGCTAAATATAGCGCGAAAGCCGCTAAATTGGCAACACTGATATTAAGAAATAAAATATACACACAAGATATAAAATATTCAATCACAACAAAAAAAAATTTCTTTATTCACGATAAAAAAATATTTGTTTGTTTGTCCACGTATAAATGATGTGCTCATTACGACGATATCGAAGCAAATGAGATAATGCTTGTCAATCAGAATTGGAGACGATCAAATAAAAATTCATCAAATGAAAAAATCATAATTTTCTGATTTTCATCAATCAAAGCCGACAACGTATACGTACAGAGGCTCCATCGCATAATCGGACAAGCATTAGTCTGATATGTATGTGATTAACACATTTTCCTTCAAAATGTTGAGGTAGGAGTTACCATCAATAAAATGCAAATTGCCCAAACCAGCACGACATGCAGGCCCAAACCATAGTAGTAGTAGCTTTTGTATTTTGAGGATTAAATTCTGCATTTGGTTTACGCCACACAAACATCTTGCCATCTGATCCATGCAAATTGAATTCCAAAACGTTTACAGGCCGTTCTTGAAAACGAAGGATATGCCACAAAGTATTAGTTGTTCTCTTCCGTCATTTTTAGCAAATGTGCTCTTCTTTGACCGATTATGCGTTGAGCCAAAAATTGAGTTAATTTTCTTTTTCTTTATAAGATTATCGTTATCATGAAAAATTTTGTTCTTTATTAATCTGAAAGGCTATAATGTAGAGTGTAAATAAAAGCAAAAAACATATTTAATATTTTCTTTTTAAGTTTTAAGCACATACATATCAGAATAATGCTTGTCCGATTATACGATGGAGCCACTGTATATAACGACAACACGCACACATATAAGGCGTTGATGATTTTATTTGATCGTCTACAGGCGCCTTTATCTTTCTTGTAATAATTTCACAACTATTCTTATTTTTCTTATGTATACTAATTTCACACCAGCTGATGATCAGTCGCATAAAACGCATGTGTGTAACTTGCAATAAAAACCGCATAGAATGTAAGAATGGCGTGTGACGCAAGTTCGCATGAAATGGATGGTATGGACTTTCGGCTTAAATACGTACCATATTTTCCGTTGCGCTTCTTCAACATAACTTCGAATTGTATGAGTGTGCGAGTATGGGTGTTAAAATGTCAAAACGAAATGCGTGTTGGTTTCGTCGACGACAACAGCAACGTCTCGTAGCACCACCTTCACCACACCACGTTGATTATAAACAAAAGCGGCTGATAAAAAGAGACAATAAATAAAGTAGAATGAAAGAATATAAATTTTGTTGTTAGGGAAATCTCTAAACTAAAAGGAAACAAACTAATTCCTATTAACAAATTTTGAAATAAGAGAAAATCATCATGCACTGGCTGTTAAAATGACTTAGTGAAAAGATTGTTTGTTTGTTGTTTTTGTTTCAAGTTACATCAGCAATTATAAGTTTCTCTATAATAATTGTGAAATTCATTTTGATCATTTCAAGGTAATTATTCACAGATTTCAATTGTTTTATTATTTATTAGTGGAATAAATTACGCATTCTTTTCTAGATTAATTAAAATGTTAAATATGTTGTCAGACCACAAAAAAGGAGATGTGAAGAAGAAAATCGTAACTTCAAGCAAAAATGGGAAGGAGCATTTGCATTCGTCGATAAAGGCGGAAAACCTTTGTGTATTATCTGCAACGAGTCACTTGCTCATTATAAAGCAAGTAATTTAAAACGGCATCATGAGAAAATACATAGTAAATTTTTGACTAATTATCCGTTAAATTCCGGCATCCGAACAAACAAAATAAAATCTTTAGTCTGGATTAAATAGTCAGCAAACATTATTATCATCTTTTAGTAAAGAAGCTGGTAATACTACAGAAGCTAGTTTTATGATCCCTTGGGATATCGCCCGTACTAAACGACCTTAAACTGAGGGAGAATTTATTAAAAAGAATATGGTCAGGTAGTTAAAATTCTGGATCCATTGAATATAAAACTGTACAGACTACTTAGCAATGTTCCAGTATCACGTCATACAACCGAGCGACGTATTACGGAAATCAGTAAAGATTGTAAACAGCGACAAGAAGGAGATGTAAAAAATAATGTAGCTTTCAGTTTAGCCCTTGACGAATCAACCGATATACAGAACAATCCACAGTTAGCTGTATTTATATGATATGTTTTCGAATCTTTAATTGCGAATGAAGAACTACTGGATTTGGTAGCACATAAAAATACTACCCGTGGAATTGGTATTAAAAGTGCACTTGATAATATATTGTCAGATACAGTTATACCACTGAACAATTTGGTAAGTGTTATAAGTCTGTTGAAAAACGATCCAAGAATACCAGAATTTTTACCACTTCATTGCATTGTTCAGCGTGAACATTTAGTTGCTAAATATTTTAAATACGAGAACGTAATGAAACTGTGCTACAAATCGTGAACTATATTCGTACGAATTAAAAAACCCATCGCCAATTCAAGAACTTTCTTGAAAAATTCGACGTTAAAGGTCATTCTCAAGATATAACATTTCACTGTCTAGTGCGATGGCTATCCACCTATAATGTTCTAAGCCAATTTGGAACCCATCAGCAACAGAAAAAGACTGTCTGGAATTAAAGGATGATGAATGGATTAATGACTGTATGTTCTTAACTGATATAATGGAGCATTTGCAATCCTTCAACCTAGCATTACAAGGCAAAGATAAAGTTATTACTGATATTTTTCAAACTGTTCTAAGTTTTATTAAAAAATTCAGCTTTTTAAACGCGATTTAAATAAAAAATGTTCAATCACTTTCCTCGACTGAAGACAAGACTCTCTAAAATTGATGATAAAACACTGATTGAATATGACTGTAAATTATTAGAATTACTGAAATAAATTCACTTCCGATTTGATGATTTGAATAATTTAAAGATTTCTTTAAACTTTCTTGTAAATCCATTCGAGATTGATGTAGTTAACGATGGATTATCGATTCCTCATTATATTTTGAATGAAAGTGCCACAGGAAAAATGGAATTATTACAACTTCAGCATCACCGCCTTAAAATGCATCACAAATCAGCACAATCTGCAAATGAGTTTTGGAAACTAGTATCACCATCAAAGTGTTCTTGTTTAAACAAAGCTGCTAGCAGATCTACCAGCAAACAATAGCTTAATTGAAATATATTTATGAATATGTTTGAAGACGTATGCAAAAACTAAAAATTCCATACCAACCAAGGCGAATTCATAGGAGGTGATGTTATTAGCCCAGCTGATTGCTTTTTTAAGTGCACGGGATTGTCAAATATTTTGTTTGCGTACAGTGAGCAAAAAAAAACTAACACACACTACCTCGAAATAAATTTTAAACAAAAAATTTTCTATAAAAAGAAATTTATTGTCCTTAAGACTAAAAAAAGCTTAAAAACTATATTTTTATTATAAACATTTCTCTATTGGTTACGTATAAAGAAAATAATTGTCGAAACTAAGAAATTCCCACATTTTTAGGCAAAAAAGTGATGATTTTTTAACTATGGCTAACGGATTTTCTAGAAAGTCATCTTAAACAAAATCCTGTGGAATAATTTATTTAATAGTTTTTTACAATAAGTGTACACATTTTTTTGCTCACTGTATATACATTCATTGTTTATTTATTTTTTATTTCCTTTTATATTTGTATTCTTCACAATTTATAATTTATTTAAATATTCTTCATGTCCTGGCACAACTTTTATTATAGAATCCGCTCTTATGCTTCCCAGAATCCCCCTGAAGGTCGTTATACCTTAGTGGGAGCGCAAATCAGCCCGTATTTTAAAAATTATTTTCTTTAAATTTGTTTTACAAAATTTTTTTTTTATAAACAAAAAGAAACAAAAGAGAAATAATGACACAAAATAACAACTTTATGTCATTGTATGGATTCGCCTTTGTCATTTCTGGCTTACGGCGAATTTCATTTGACATAACCGGGCACACAAAAACAACAGAAAATACATGTTACATACTGCGAATTGAGTTGTTGTACTACTGACACTACCTTATTGAATTTGCCTTGATACCAACTGATGTTTTTGATAGTTTATTTATATGAGAAGCACCAGAGTACTTAACTGAACAATTAAAATATGTTGGAGCAGCGCAACCGTACAGACTGAGAAATGCGAATGACTTTAGGCTACAGCGAGTGGATACAAATGCAATGCAGAAATCATTGTACTATAAGGGACTGAATATGTACAATAAAATGCCAAACTATTTAAAGAATGAGATAAATATCAATATTTTTAAGAAAAATGTTGTAAACTTTGTTAAAAATTCTAGCCGTTAAACTCATAGTTATAATATATATATATATATAATATTTAATATTTGTAAAATTTTGTTGTTAAGAAAGTATTTTAAATACTACTAAATAAACTTGAATTGATTTATTATTTATTCACTCCCGTCATGACAGGTTAGACGAGGAATGAAATTCCAAATAACGTAAGGAAGAACAAGAAGACTTTGGTTGAACACAAGGGCGAATTTAAAACAGAACTGAAACAAAAGAATATAAATTTAATCAGCTATTACAAGCAATGGAAAAAAGATACGAGGAAAGACCAAAAAATTAGATGAAGTACAAAAATCATGTAGTAATAATGTAAATGAAACTAAAAATTGAATTTGAGAACACAAATAGAGAAATGTGCAACACGAAAGAAGTTAACAACCAAGTGATGTGTAATGAAATAAAAAAAAACATTACGCTACAGTTACACGTTCTATATTCCCTTAATTTTCTTACATACACTAGCTGAGAAAAATCAAAGAATTTGACAGTTGTAGGCTGCTCGCAATTTATCATTAAATTTGTATCAATTTTTGTTTTTGAAATGTATTCTTGAAGAATGAGTATTTCAGCTGTTTTGTCAAATCGAAACATTCTTTATAAGCACAATTAGTTATAAATTTCGTTACAATTTTTAAATTTAAAAAACTGTGGCTCTGTTAAAAATTTAAAGACAAAAACTCATTCTAAAAAGATATAAAAACAGCAAATAGGTTATTATTTACACATTCATTGAAAAGTAATGTAGTTATTCCATATAAAAGTAAATAAACTCCGCTATAATAAAACCGAAGGAAACATACGCCCACTGCAGAACGTTTTGCATTAAGAAGAATTTGCGTTTTCAAAACATAAAATACCTGGACATAAACGTCATATAAAATAACAATAGTGTTGGGGCCTTCAAAATTTTAATAATAATAATAAAATAACAATGCCATTTATATTTGTATTCGATATTGTATTGGCTTATTAAACATGAGACTAGTGTTCAAACCCCAGACCAGACATCTCCAAAAACGAAATAAGAAAATAACAATTCTTCGTTGACATCTTCTCAGGAGATTTCTTGCAAAAAATGCTATGAAAAGTTTCTCAAGATCTATAGTTCGGAGTCGACTTTAAACTGTAGGTCCCGCTACTCATATGTAAAATTAACCCACGCAAGATAAGTGGTGCGATAAGCTAGATCCTAATCCTAACTGAAGAATTTAAATAATAATATATGTTTATTTGCATTTATTTTGAACACAATTATTCAAAACTAAGTCACAACAATTTAAATTCTACAATCATTGTTTTCGTATATATGTATTTAAGGTCTATATACAAGTAGATAAAAACAGAATTGTAATTGTATTAGTAAAATGTTTATTTATGATCAATATTTAGTTGCCGCATGACATTAATAAATGACTTCGGTTTAACGTTATTGAAAGCGCATTCTATATCTAGGAAGGCAGCCAGAGTATATTGCTTGCTGTATGGGGATTGGTGGAGTAATCGTTTATTTCAAGAAAAACTAGGATTTGAAAAAATAACCGAAAATATTATTGAATCTGAATTCCCGCATACACTGCCGAAAGGAATAACTACACATTTTTAATTGTGGCTACATACAGGTCACCAAGCAGTGCGGAGACTAAATTTAATATAAAATTTGGGGAATATTGGAGTATATATGTGATGCAATAAAAATGTCTTTTGAGACAGTTTCTGGAAACTATTGAACACCTGCTCTATAACTGTCCAGCACTTAGTGAGATGAGGTTGAAACTCTGGGTAGGAGCTTCTTTTGAAGTCGCCGTAGTCTAGTAGGTAGTGTGTTGGCTTATTAGACGCAAAAGCCTGGGTTGGAGCCCCAGGCCAGGCATCAAAGACAAAATACAAAAAGCATTTTTTCGGCGACTTCCTCTAAGTAGATTTCTGGCAAAAACTCTGAGAGTAAATAAAAATTGCCATGAAAAGTTTCTCAATAAATAAAAATCTGTCGTTCGGAGTCGACTTTAAACTGTAGGTCCCACCACTCATGTATAAAATTAACACACACAACATAAGTGGTGTGAGAAACTAGGACGTTGTACAATAGGTCAATTCGACCTCCGGGTACTGTACTTGTCTTAATTGACAAGTAGACCTCCTCTAACCTAACCTAACCTAGCTTTTAGTATTTAGATGCGTTGTCGTGAACCGACATTAGGAAGGTGGCTATATAAGCTATATCATTGACATCAATGGATGATAGCTCCGTCAAGCTGACAAGGATTGGCGAGTCAAATAGTCTACATCTGCACCTCGCAAGAGATGGGCATTGACAAAGAAAGTGGACAACAGTCTCCTCTTCCTCACCAGATCCGCGCCAATGGCCGAAGTTGTTAGATAGGAGCTGCATTCTTTTCGAATGTCTTTCCAAAACGCAATGACCTGAAAGCATGGCCACTGTGATCGAGATGACATTGTGATCAAGTCCGAGCAATTGGTTGGTGCGACTTCTATCCATTGAAGGCCAAGTCAGTCTAGCAGTTGAACAGGATTCCTTATTGACCCAGGATAGGTGGAAAGAATTCGAAAGAATTTCTGCACAATAGCTCATTTAACCAATGTAAGTGGCATACCCAAGCCGATTGACAAGGATTCCGAAAGGAGTGCGCCAGCTCTGGCGAGTTCTGCAGTTTCTCGGAATGTTGCTGTGCCCAGGAGACACTGAAGCGCTTAGAAAGAAGGTCGAGGAAGTGGCGACACTTTCTAACGATCGTGGAGCTAACCATACAACGTGACAAAAATCTTCTATCTGCCTGACTATCATAGAAAATTGAGAGGGATGCCGTTGACGAGAATCTATTGAGCGGCCCGGTAGATGGCCCATACTTCCTCTTGAAACACGCTACAGTAAACCGGCAGTCGGAGGGAAATCTTCAGGTCCAGTTTCCTAGAGTAGACTCCGCTACCAACCGTCATCGAGTTAATAGCCTAGGTGTATATGTCCAGGAGTTCCGGGGAGAGAATCATGTTAGGCTTCCAGTCTCCCCTGCTCGGAATCAGGAAATGAAAATCCCTGTCAGAATTTCCACGGGGCCACAGGATTAACTTCGAAAATAGAGGAATTACCAGAAAGGACTATGCGCCGAGTTAGGGTATTGCGTCTAGTCGCAGCAAACTTGGCTGCCTGCCTAGCGAGAATGGGAATGGAAATCATCCTAGATTTTGTCCAGCTCCAAAGAATATCAAGAAACCGGTACTGGGGACTTCAATGCACTTGGCTTGGGGTAAGAAATAGCGGAGAGTAATCCTCAGACGGTACTTCAGTAATCTGATAGAGATTAAGAGGTCAATAGTGTCAACATTGACCTTCCCGGAAAGTGAATGTAGAGGATAAGTTTAAGCGTGTCTGAACTGGACTCAGTCCACCCGCCTTCAGGCCGTTGGATGCAGTCGAGAGATTTGTGTGTGCAACTTAGAATTTTGCGACGACAGCTAGAAGCAGAGGATTCCACGCTCACCCAGTAGTTCCTCCACGAAGCCCTATTCGCCTCCATTACAGTGTACTTATGTTCCCTCTTATTGGCCTTGTAAATTGCCCATTCACCAGAGATTTTTTCCCTATTAAAGAGCCTGCTACTGGGTCGGTGGAGATCCCCAATTTCCTGTTTCACCTGGGCGGTTTGGGCTTGCCCTTGTGGGATAAAGGGATTGACGGAAAAAGCGACGCGGTTAGTGTGACCGTAGCCCTATCCATATCAAAACAGGTAACAATGGTTAGGGGTGTCACGGAACGGAAGTCACGTTCTATTTCCCTAAAAATGGTACAATTACATTTTCTCCTATTGATCGGAAGGGTTTCCCTATGTGAAGACTACCATGGCAATATTAAATCGGAGCTGATCGAGGTGATGTATAATTATTAGATTAATTTGGATGACTCTCAGCATCAGCATGAGACCTAACCATTGTCGCATCGGCATCCTCTTCTTCCGAGAGAGTAGGGGCTACACCCTCGTCAATATTAATGCTGTCAAAGAATTCTCCAACCAGCTCTGATTTGGATATTTTACCTTTCGAGAAGCTCCGTTAAGAGTGGCTACACACTTTCTGCCTTCGATATCCTGTATAAGAGGGTTAGAGCCGAAAGGTCCCAAGACGGGGTCCGAAGGGGTGGGGTCCAATTGGATCTCGATCTATTGACCCTGAGATCGATTGAGCCGAAGTCATAGTTCATCACTCCTCATCGGGCTTTGAGTAGCGGAGGCGGACTCGTTTAGGATGATCACCGCCTCGCGGTAGTCACCCCACTGGTCAGCAACTTTGGCCACCTCCAATTGTCAGTGGGAAGATCGGAATGGCTTCGGGGAATCTGGTCCAGAGAGACGGCTGGTTTCCGGCATTGTAGAGCTCAATAGATCGGTGGTCGGTTTAATGCGCCCCTGAAACCACCCTGCGTTGTGGCAGCTGGGTGTGGGGCCGGGGATGGAGGCCTTAACCTCGAGAATGATGTCAATCAGGGCGCGTTCTACCAGCTTCCGCTTAGTGCGAGCGATGGATCCATCAGGATGGCCTTGTTAGATGATCGCCCAGGTAAGGCCATTCTTTACCACCCCGCTGAGAGGTTTGGGATCGGGGCGTCTGGGGTGCGTCGATGAGAGAGTCTTCATTGGGGTTCCTTAGGGTTGGCCACTTTAGTGCACTTGGTAGGCTGAAGGGGAGCGTTAAGCTCGGTTGACCTTTGCCCCTTGGGGCCGTCTCTGCCGTGACCGAAGAGGCTGGGGGTCAATCATTTTTTGGCCTTAGCCTGAGCTAGACGGCCCTTATCGTCTTCCGACAGAAGAGCAGGGTCCATAGAGATGATTCTGGCAATGAGGCGCATGTCTGAACTACAGGTTCTAAACGTCCTGATACCAGAAGGTGGATTAGTGACGCGGGCCTGCGCGTCATACTTGTGTATCAATGTCTTGGCGGCATCCGAAGAATGCATGGGCGCATTCACAGCAGATTTGGAGGTGGATAGTGCCTCGGGCGATTGTACGGCGACCGAGGCAGACGATGTGGCACCGGCTTTGTTACTGGTTCTTTGTGTGTTAAGCGGGGTGCTACTACTACTTTTTTAGTAGGAGCACGCTTATGGAGTATTTTGAGTCCACCGGCGAGAGTGGATGCTTTGGGTTTTTGTGTGTTGTTAGAATTCATGGCAAAAAGGCTCCCCACTTAAAGCCATAAACGGTCCCGTGGTTGTCTGTGCAAGCAGGGAGGCCACGCGAGGGTTGTACTTTGAGGCCTGCAAGACGGAGTGTGTTTATTGACTCCCCAGTCTAGATCCGTAGTGTTTGGTAAAGGGCAAAGCCACCTCTAGCAGAATGTGACGATATCACGCACTAACGGTCTTGATAGGATAGATGCTAACATAGGAGCTGTGATCGCATGTACCTATCGTGCGGAAACCGCTTTACCTCAACCGACATTAGAGTTCTCATAAAATTTATAACATGTTTAACCTGATTATGCTTGAACGTCTTTTTCAGTTACTTATATGATGCGGTCGTTTCTCTCATTTCTTCCTCGGATTTCTATATCTATTGCTTTCCTACGTTTTTTCTCCTTTCTCCCTCCTTCTATATTTTTTCTTATGTATTTATACGACGAATATAATTTGTCTTGATGACAAGTGCGCATCCTCAAACCTAACCTAACCAAATCTGATCTAATTGTTACTTGCGCTTTGACAACAGAAGTTTTGTTTCCCACTTGTAGATTTATAATCTAACAAGTTGAGGTTATAGGTATTACAAACCTATTACATACACTTAACCGCAAAAATGTAAATATTTGAACTCAAATAACCTTAAGATGCGGGCTTCTTGGGGACGATTGCTGTAGACTGTCTAATGGTGAAGGTATAGCACAGGCCATTATATAGTCACCTAGCAGCAACTCGTTTCCTTGCCGTTCGCATCTTGAGTTTAATTCATCATGTCCACAAACACTACTCCCTCTTTCCACCTTCCTATTTTCCTAAACCTGCACAATGCACTGCATGAGTAGGGGCCATCCCCTGAGTGCTGATAATCTGATAATAATAAAACTGGCAAGTGTTTCAAGAATGGAATAAGACGATTAAAAAAGGAGAGGGTTGATAAATATCGGATAGCAATATGCAAAGTATTAAAAAATTTGTGAAGAGAAATTAAGAATCTATACTTAAGCAAAATCAGAATGTAGTTCGTTCTGTGATATTTAAATGATATTAAATGGAATATATATATATTAAATGGAATATAGGCCGACGAAAATCCTCTACCAAACCCTCCACGTGGGTGTCGGCTGGTAATGGTGGTTGCCCCATGGGGTGTCCACCAGCCAAGGGGGGAGTCCATACTCATTTGATCGTAGGTCGAATGAATTATGGCTCTCACCATAGGATAGAGGTATGGGCTGGACTAAGGTGTTATACGACCCGTGCCGATAGTCAGCCTGGCTGGGGGCCCATCAAAAATATCCCTGTCGTTAACGGAGTATCCTGGATACCGGGCGAACTCCAGGATTAACTAGCCTTACCTGGGCACAGCGGATCCCTGCTCAGGTGGACCTTCCCCTTATCCGCAACTCGTGGGACCAAAAATGAATAATGAAATGGAAAATAAATCAATAAAGGAAAATCAGAAAACCGCCTCCACTAGTGAGGACGAGAACGGAACTCGTAAAAATCCGCGTACGGGTGTTAAGCCGACGCCCGTCTCCACAGAAGAGGGAAAAGACTTGGTTGATGCTAAGGCAGACCAAGAACCTAGTACCTCAAAAAACAGTAGAACACAACAAGCCAAAAGCGTCGGCCTTTCCAGAAGCAAGCTTGCTCCAAAACCCGGACCTTCGTCCAGCAAGAGCGGCCTTGGTAATGTAAAGGTTGACACGGCTCAGAAAATGAAAGAATCGAAGCAGAGGTACAGGGAGCGATTGAGCGCAAAGCGGGTTCTAGACAGGATCTCCAAGATCCCAATAGATAACCGCACGCAGCGCGAAGTGCAATCACTGGCCTGGGCCAAGGAAAAGCTCGAAGAACTAGATAAGACGTCGACCATGGAGGTGGCTGTCAAAAGACAGCGATCTTCTGATGGAGACGCTCCAGGAGCTAAAAAATCACGCAGCTCGCATCGCACCAACACCTTATACAGTGAGGTGCTTAAAGACCGCATAGAAATGGCGGTTGTAGATCGCTCAGATCCAGACGGCAGTATTACACCGTCGAACTGGAGACTTGTAGCAGACGCCCTTGCGGACGTCTTTCTAGAAGTAATGGAGGAGAATCCGGGACCAGTTCCAGTCTACCAAATGTGTGGCTGGCACCAAGGACACGTGAAGTTAGTAACGTGTGCCGATAAGAGAGCCCTGGATCTCTTCTCCATCGCCATAATGAGGGTAGGTGAAATCTGGAAGGGCGCCAAACTAGAAGTAGTGCCCAAGGATGCCATACCTAGCAGACCCCGAACACGCTCTTGGATACCTTTAACTCCAAAGGAGCCAGAAAAAGTACTAAGAATAATAAAAATGTGCAATCCAAAGTTACCAACACACAATTGGAAAATTGCAAAGTTGGAGGAGCGCCATGGATCTCGCTGTGCGACTATCATAATCAATCAGGAATCCCTGGAGCACCTGGCAAAATCCAATGGTGTGGTGGTGTGGATTTGAACATATTATCCTAAATGTATATAAAAAGGATAATCGCCCCATGGAGTCGGGTGACAACGCCCCTCAGGGGGACAAGCCACAAGACGAACACATGGGCGCATCAGTTAATGAAGAAAAGGAGGAGGATAACCTTACAGCATCCTTAACGCAGATTCATACCCGGTCCAGAGTTAGCTCTCTCTCTTCCACTGGGTCGGATATAGCATCTGCCTTTGATATGCTGTTAAGGGAATCTGACCTCCTGGACGAGGCTGATCAAGAGGATTATGGCCTAGACATTACGATGGTGGAGAGGAGAGAGGATGAAACAGACCATGGTCCGAGTAATCCAAATAAATCTCCATCACTCTAAGGCAGCATCGGCTGCACTACTTCTCCGGCTGGCGAACAGAGGAGAAGACATAGCCCTGATCCAAGAACCATGGTCCATAGCCAATAAGGTTTGTGGATTAGGGCACAAAAATTATAGGCTGGTCCATGCCAAATGCGTAGGTAGGCCCAGATCCTGTATACTCATTAAGAACAACTTAATGGCATATTTGCTTCCTAATTTCAGCAATGAAGACCTAACCACACTAACGGCGGAGATCAATGGTAAGCAACATTGGATCTCCTCCAGTTACATGCCGCATGACCTAAGCAGTCACCCACCACCAGATCCAGTGAAGAGACTGGTTACAGAGGCAAAGCGCGCAAATGTTGGCCTGCTGATTGGCTGTGATCCCAACTCTCATCACACTATATAGGGCAGCACGAACGTCACCGAACGGGGTGAGTCTCTTTTTGATTTTATTATATCTAATAACCTATTAGTTTATAACACGGGTAATAAGCCCACATTTATAACGAAAAACAGAAGGGAGGTTTTGGACATAACCCTTACCTCCGGCAATATTTATGATAGTGTCTGAGATTGGAGAGTCTCGGAGGAGCACTCCTTTTCTGATCATAGGTTTATTGAATTTTCCCTTGGTAGGGGGAACAATACTGTAAGGGCGATTAGAAATCCTAGAAACACGAATTGGGATCTTTATGATCGCCTTGTCAGGCTGGGCTTGGACCCACTCACGAGCTGTAGAATAGACAGTATTTCTGGACTTGAGGCTACAGTAGCTGAATTCACAAAGGTCATAGTAGGGGCTTTTGAAAAAGCATGTCCGAAAAGGGTTAACAGGGGTGGAAGAAAACCACCCTGGTAGGACCGGGATCTGGACATGCTCAGAAAGGAGTCACGGCGACTTTTCAATGTGGCGAGAAAGTCCGGTAATGCGGATCAGTGGAGGGACTATAAAGTGTCCCTTGGAAATTACAAGAGAGTTCTAAGACGGGCTAAGAGGGACTCGTGGAGAAATTTCTATGGCAACATGGAAACTATCAACGAAACTTCTAGGCTAAGGAGAATTCTCTCGACAACATCCTTTATACCCAGTGTACTGCAAAGGGAGGATGGCTCATGGACCAACTCTGAGAAGGAAACTTTGGATCTTCTTGTGGACACCCACTTTCCACCGGGAAATGGTTCGGATGCGCGAACAACCGTCTCGGGGAGTGAATCACAGTGGGACTACTGCTCGATCATGTCTGCGGACGCGATAAAATGGGCGATAGACGGATTTAGACCGTTTAAATCTCCGGGACCGGACGGAATATATCCGGCCCTCTTGCAACGTCTGGAAATGAAACACATCGGAATGCTTGGGGCGATGTTTGTCGCCAGTATTCGGATGGGCCATATACCGTCGGAATGGTGTAAAGTGGGGGTAGTCTTCATACCGAAGGCTGGAAGAAACTCTCATATTACACCCAAGGACTTCAGACCCATAAGTCTATCCTCCTTCTTATTAAAGACTATGGAGAGACTCGTGGATGTGAATCTGCGTCAGACCTTGGATGGAAATCTCCTTTCCGGGAGACAACACGCATACGTTAAGGGGAGGTCTGTTGAGACTGCCCTACATAGCCTGGTGTGCAGGATAGAGAAATCACTGGCACAGAAGGAATACACTTTGGCTACTTTTCTTGACATCGAAGGAGCCTTCAATAATGTGGAACATTGCGCTATAACCAGGGCGCTGGATAGTCTGGGTGTACGATCCACTATAGTGAACTGGATAACTAAGTTACTTTGTGGGAGAACAATCTACCCCACACTTGGGAGCTCACAGACAACCAGGGCTATAGGGAGGGGAACTCCACAGGGCGGAATACTCTCTCCTCTTTTGTGGAATCTGGTGATGAATGAGCTACTAGTGATACTAGAACAAAATGGATGTGAGGCAATTGCCTATGCGGATGACATTGTTCTTGTGATCTCCGGAAGATTTGTCGACACTATCAGAGATAGGATGCAACTGGCTCTGGGAAGGGTCTGCGTGTGGGCATCTGAGCGTGGTTTGGGTGTTAACCCGGTGAAAACGGAAGTAGTACTCTTCACGAGAAGGTACAAGCCACCGACATTTCGTCCATTGAAACTTAGCGGGACGGAACTGAAACTCAAAGAGGAGGCACACTTTCTAGGACTTATTCTGGATAGGAAGCTGTCTTGGAAATCGAATATCATCAACAGAACTAAAAAGGCTTCCATTGCCCTGTATGCTTGTAACAAAGTGTTGGGGAGAAAATGGGGCCTAGGACCTAGGATGACACACTGGATCTACACAGCGGTGGTCAGACCTATCTTGACATATGGATGCCTAGTTTGGTGGGAATCCCTTGAAATTAAAACCAATTCGAAACTAATACAGCGACTGCAGAGATCTGCCTGTATTATCATTAGTGGTGCCTTGCGCACTACACCTACGTCGGCACTGGAGATAATTTTGGGCCTCTTTCCGCTTGACCTTTTCTGTAGGGGAGTGGCTGCTAAAATAAGTAAACGTCTCCGGGCGACTGGACAGTGGCATGACTCGGGCATAGGCCACGCAACAATCCTGAGGGAAGTTGGAGCTGTCGGGAGCAGTGACTACATGACACCGAGGTACGACTTCACGAAGAGATTCAGGACGTCGGTTCCGGATAACGGGGCCTGGAAGAGTGGTGTGACCCACCTGTTTAGAGACTCCGTACAAATCTACACCGATGGCTCTAAGCTGAACGGAGCGGTTGGCAGTGGAATTTTTTCGGAATCGGTTGGAATAGCTCAGTCTGTAAGACTACCAGACCACTGCAGTGTCTTTCAGGCGGAGGTGGTGGCCATACAGGCTGCGGCGAGTATTATTGGGGATGGAAGGGTCTCCAAGCGGAACGTTACCATACTTTCTGATAGCCAGGCGGCTATCTAGGCTTTGAGTTCTAACGTGATGAACTCCAAGACGGTGTACGGCTGTCGCAGATATCTCGACGAGATAGCGGAACGATATGACATCCATATCGTATGGGTACCGGGACACAGTGGTATTCCGGGCAACTGTAGAGCTGATGAACTTGCCAGGCGGGGCACGACCATCGAGCTCACCGCTAAGTTCTCGAATCTGGGCATACCAATGAGGACCTGCAAGCTCATAATTGATAATGCGATCGTCGATTCCGTCAACGACAGGTGGGCGGCCTCGGACACGGGTAGAACGGCTCGTAAAATCTGGCCAAGGCTGGATGAGGGGCGCACAATGAGTCTACTTAAACTCCAAAGAGGCGCGCTCAGTGTAGTTGTCGGTGTCATTACGGGGCATTGCATTATGGGTACGCATGCGAGGCGCATTGGACTTGGACACCTTGCCAACGACTTCTGTAGAAGCTGCAGAGATGAGGAAGAAGAGGAGACTGTCTCTCACCTGCTGGGTACATGCCCGGCTCTATGCCAAAGGAGAAGGAAGTACATGGGTACTTACTACATGGATGATCTGGAGGAACTGTCAGAGATTGACATTGGCAGCCTAAATCGCTTCATCAGGAGCTCCGAATGGTTTCGAGACTAGGGGACAACGGATGACTGTGGTAGCACAATGGGCCCAATGCGGCCTAAGTGTGTCCATCAACAAGAAAATTTTTCTTGGATGGGCAGCCACCTCTACCTACCTACCTAAATGGAATATAAGGAAACATCTAGTAAGCGCACATAAGTTTGATACAATTTTTGTGGATAGATAAATTGGATCAATGAACCATATCACAGCAATATGGTTCGATCATTGAACGTCGCGTTTTGCATTTTTTATTGATCTTATGCTATCAACAAAACAACAAATTTCGTGCATTAACTGGGTAACCTTAGGAAATTTGAAAAATGGATCGTACTGTAATGGAATGTTAACGAAAATTATACTTAACAGCTGGAATGGCAAAAACTCTGAGAATAAATGAAATTCCTATGAAAAGTTTCTTAAAAACCTTCGGTTGGAGACGACTTTAAACTATATATTCCGCTACGCATGGATATAATTAAGACACACTACATGGATAATGCGAGATAATACATTTTAGTGAAAATCCAGCAACGATCTTTTCCGTTTGAAGTTCAAAATTATAGTCCGTTTATTTATTCAAAACTCCTCGCTTAAATACTAACAATGAGAATTTCTAATTCCTAAACTTAAACATATTTACAATTTATTTTACAAAATATTATACCAGGCTTTCATGTTTTAAGTAGGCATCATTGATTTATTCAAATGTCAAACTATTGAATCATTATTTTGGAATTTGCAAACGATTTATATTTTATCAAATTTACAAAGTATTATGCGCTAAAATATGGAACAAAGTTCGGTACTGACCTATCTCAACACGACAGTTTATTTGTATATTGGTTTTAAAGATTGTTGATTCTTGTTTATTCTTTGTTTGGCTCATTTTAAGATTTAGTTTATTTTGTTTTTAATAAATGATCAACATGATTTCATTAACACACTACTCAACACGATTCCACTAATACACTACACTATACCGCTAACCTTCCAGTTAAAATTTTATGGTTTTGAAAAGATTATAAAATTTTAATTCTTAAGATGTATGTATATGCCTTAGGGTGGCCCTTAAAATTAAAAGTAAGATTTTCTCCAGTCTCACCCCCCCCATTTTGGTGAATATTAGCAAAAAATGATATTGATATCGAAGTTTCAGATCAATCGGTTGGGGTTAAGACCTACAAGACCGATGAAATTTAGGAGAAACCACAAAATTTAAGTTTCATGACTTATAACTACAAAAATATTAATTTTATTGAAAAATGTTGTAAGAGGAAGATGTTTCCTGTGAAGTTTTAAAAAATTTTTACCTTGACAACATTTTATAATTTTCTTTAGCTAAAGGGAACTGGAAAGTTACCTTTAACTTATTTTCGTTATTACAACATACAGATAAAAATTTTCAAAAATATGGCAGTGCCGGAGCAATGTCGATAAAACTGCTCAATTATACAAGTTTTTTTTTAACGCAGTGGCAACCGCGGGCTTCGTTTTTTTGTTGTATATGCTCATTTTGTTTACATTTGAAGTTGCCATAATGAAAATAATATATAATATGGCAAGTTCAAACATAAAGTGACCTTTATATGTTAAAGGTAGGATGATCCTCCCTTTAGCTTAACGATCACTTCTATCTTATTGGGCACTCATAATAATGAAAAACAATTTATCTGCGCGTTAAAATCCTCCCTTTAGTTAACGGCAAGTTGTAATAATGGCCCTTATTAATTTTTTTAGAGCAACCTGCGCTATATCCTTGTCAATGATTTTAAAATTGTATATTTGCTCTAGTAACATGAAATCATTATAGGTCGCCATAATTACAGAACTAGACGAAAATAAATTCTATATAAATTAAATTTAATAAAACAGTTATTTAAAAAAAAAATAATTTTTTAACGTTGAGAGTCTAAGTGACAATTCAACTTGTTTTATTGAAAGTAAAAATTACAATAATGTTTCTTATTTTACTATCCTATCGTTACACCTGCTTTTTGATGATCACGCCACTTATACAATTCTGGAACGTGCACGGATTGTGACACACAGACATGTCGTCAGCATATTTGGTGGGAACATATTTTGTGTGAACTGGGAGACATGTTGTCAACATGTTTGTTTTGAACATATTTCATGTTGGTGGGAAATGTATTGTCAGCATTTTTGATTTAAACATATTTAGTGTTAACTTCTCCCACTCTCAAATACAATCGTCCCGATTGTTCAAAATTCATGAAGATTGCAGAAGTTTGATTGGTTTTCTACTTTTGGTTCCGCATCAGGCGTTCCGTCTATTTCAGGATGGGCTTCTTTTATTTCTAGGTGGACTTCTTTCTCTTTATTTGAGTAATAAATTTTTTCCAGATTTTCACACCCACAATGGTGGCAATACTAGCAATTGATGCAAATGCCAAAATTATTGTCAAAATATTGTTTTTTGTTTCTAATAAATTTAGTCATTTAATATTTCCAATATTCATCTTCTGCAGCTGTTTCAATGAAAGTACTTCTTCCATCCTGACCTTAACTCCTTTTGGTTGCAGGAAGGCTGGAAGGGGCTTAGCGCAGCTTACTTCGAGTGAAAAGTATTCTTGTTCATCAATTATTATTGTTGTATTATAGTATTTTATCAAATATGTTCCATTTAGTTTTATCTCTTCATCGTTTGTTGTGATCTTGCTGTTGTATAGATTCAGTAATATAAGATCGGTTCCGATTTCTTCTACAGTGGCTACGTGATCATTGTTTATCTGAGTACAATTTCCTACTCTTTTCTTAAATAGGTTGGTTATACAATAATCTTCTCTTAACTCTACTACATCATTTTTATTACATATGGTTATGTCATTATAATTTTTACATTTCTTTTTAACAGCAAATAGATCATTCTGACATTTTAGTATTTTATCCAACTGAATTTTATCTAATAGATTACAAAATTTTACAGGATTTGTTAAATACATTTCACAAGTATCAGTATGCGTGATTGGAATACTTAAGATATATAAAATTTCTTTGTTATTTGTTACAATTTTTACGTTTCCAAAAGTGAGTAAATCATCTACATTAAATATTGGTCTATTATAATTTGTTAATACATTATTCAAAGTTTCGATTTCTGTTTTAGACAAGACAAATGAATTCACAATATTAACCTTCGCCCATTGTATGACATATTCAATGTTTTGTAATTCCTTTTCAATTAAATTTAATTTACGTTCTAAGCTAATTGTTAATTCAGTGTTCCAATCTTCTTTCCTAACCTTCAATATTTCATTTGTGATATTGGATATTTCTTGTATTCTATTCGTATTCAGTTCGTTTATTACCATCTGTCTATTGTTATTCTCCAAGAGTTAATTTTTTGTATCAGAATTTCAAAATCATGACTATCGGGTGTGCCTGCAATCCACTTCCATGCAGTACCGATAGCATCTATTGCCCTTTTTATTTTATTCGGACTCAGACGATTGAGAAGTCCCCTTATCCCAAAGGTTTGTTGTTTTAAGAACGGACGGATCGGATGACCATGTGCAATATCATTGTTCAATACAGATTCTAGGTTGTCCAACAAATTTCGGTATTGATCGATATCTATTGCGTGAACAACCCTAAATGTTCCCTTTTGTCTTCTTGCTATCCCAGTACGGATTGCTACGAGTCTAGTGTTAGAGTAGTCTAGAATGCTAAGATCTGCCGAAACAGATACCAAAAATATTCTGAAACAAAAAAATTCAAAGAAAATTATACATATACTTTTTTATTCAACTCCTTATAAGACTCTTATGGACAATTTGTCTTTCTGTTACTATTGTACTGTGCCTATCTTCTTTCACTACTTCCTTTGAATATCGCTTTGAGAGCTTAGTTCCTAATCTTTTATTTCTCCTAACGAAATTGATTTTTCCTGGAATGTACGTACTAAAGTCTTCTTTATTTCTATTATGATATTCTAAGTCCTTTTCTTGCTTGGACTTTAATCTTTCGATATTACAACGTCTTGTCTTCTCCACGTCATGTGGCGAAAATGATACTGTTCTACCGAAGAATAAATCAACGGGTTTACTCTTTGTCACTATGGTATGTATGGTGTGGTTGTATTCGGCAACAGCTCTTTCCAGCAGCTCCTCAAAATTCCTATGCTCACCGCTCTTCTTCAGGCATCTGATGATTTCGGTAAGAGTGCTGTAGAATCTTTCCACCTGTCCGTTCGCCTTGCTGTGATATGGCGGTACCGTGTAAGCAATTATCCTCAATTCATCGTTTAACATAAATTTTATTGAATTTGAATATAAGAATGGTACATTGTCTATTACTATTGTCTTTGGTACACCAAAAGAAAAACACAATATCTCTAAGAGGTGTTCTTACATCCTCTATAGCCCTGCTCTTTAATATTCTGGTCTGAGCATATTTACTAAACTTGTCCAAAGCGATCATTACAGCTTTTCCTTCGGTCAGATAAATGTCGATACCTTGGTAATGGTGTTTCGGACATTTTTAATTTTTGGGGCTGTCTTTCATATTTATTTTATTTACAGATTGAGCATATCCTAGCGATGCGTTTGACCTTCTGCATCATTCCTGGAAAGTAAAACTTTTCTAATATCTGAGCCTTGTTTTCCCCTGCATTTCCGTGTGCTCGCTTGTGAATTTCAATGATGATATTTTCCTGGTCCTGTTCGTTTGTCACATCCTCAACAATTTTTGCGTATACCTGACTTTGTAATTGCGCAAATGAAGACGAAACATATTTTGTATAATTCCCATTATTCATTCCTCAGTACAAACAGCATTAATAACAGACGGATTAAGTCTTCTTTTCAAATGTGAAAGTAAATTCTCTTCTGTAAACTGGGGTTCTACTATTGTAAGCCTATGTATTGAAGGGAAAATGATTTGAAATTGATATGATGCAGTTTTACCGATTCTAAAGAATATTTGATTTTTGACAACATTAATCGGTGCTTCGACACAAGGTATTAAATCTTCTCCAGAACTGTCGTCACTGTGAGTTGCATCCGTAAGAGTGTTTATTTGATTTGGAATTGTTGAAAGGGAATCCCCAACAATATTTGTTTTTCCAGGTTTATATTATATCCTTCAAGAATTGCTTTCCACCTTTTCATTTTGTTGTTGGTGTTCCTATTGCTTAGTGCATAGGTCAATGGTTGATGGTCTGTTATAATTTTAACCTTTTTTGACCCGTACAAGTAATTTCTGCATTTTCCGAGTGCCCACATAATGGCCAACATCTCTTTTTCGTTGGCAGCAAGATGTTCTTCGCTTTTATTTAACGACCTAGATATGAATGTGATGGGTTTATTGTTTTGCGAGATAACTGCTCTCACTGCTTAGTCTGATGCATTTCTCGTCAACTCGAACTCTTTTTCGAAATCAGGGTGTGAAAGCACCACCTCTTCTGAGATTAAGGAATTTTTAATTTTCTCGAAGGCTTGTTGAGCCTCTGGATTAGCTTTTATTGGTTGTTTTTTTGAAACGTATTTTGAGGTATGTCCATCTAGCCCACGTAGTAAGCTGGTCAGTGGTTTTGCTATTTGTGCGTAGTTTCTTATAAATCTTCTATAGTACACCGCCATACCAAGGTAAGATCGTCGTTCCTTAAAAGTTTTTGGAAAGGGTATTTTAACCATTGCTTCTAACTTTTTGGGTTGGTCCTAATCCCATCAAACAATAAAACCTAGAAATTCTACTTCTTTCTGTAAAAATTCGCACTTATCAAGCTGGATTTTCATATGTGCCTTCTTTAAGGTCTCAAAGATAATTCTAAGGTTTTCAAGATGCTCTCTTTCGGTTTTTTCAAAGATAATGATGTCGTCTATGTAAACATAACATCTTTTGCCAATATGTGGCCGAAGAATATAGTCTAGAGCTCTTTGGAACGTAGCCGGTGCGTTCTTAAGTCCAAAGTGTAGACGCAGATTTTCATATTTTCCATTGTTGACTGAAAATGCTATTTTAGGTATATCGTCCTTTCTGAAAGGAATTTTATGAAATCCTGACTTCAGATCCAAGACACTGAAAAAGGTATTTCTTCCGAGATTTGCAAGTACTTCGTTAATCTCAAGTATAGGATAGCGGTCAGGTATTGTAATTTGGTTTAATTTTCGATAATCGATAACCATTCGATACTTCTTGTTTCTTCTTGTCCACGATCCAGACTGATTTTCATGGTCGTGTTATTCCATTATCCAAGAGTTCTTCTATCTGGTGTTCAATTTCTCCATTTAAGGCCATCGGATATGGATACGGCTTACAATATGCTGGGTCATCTGTAGTGGTTTTAATTTTTTCTTCTACTGTCGTAATGTAACTGAGTTTCTTATTAGGAGCAGAAAACAATTGAGGATGATCAGGAATTATTTTCAATAACTAACTACTCTGGCTACTAGTGTGGTAGAAATGTTTTTATAAAAAAAATAAAAAAAAGGATTTTTGTAACCAGCGTTACCGTTGAGCGACTTAATTCGCAATTTGGCACTTTAACAGCGACCCCGCCACTTTTTGTGCCGCCTTACTAAAATGAACTAAATCTGACACTCTTCAAGATTTTTGACCCTTTTCCCCCCTTTTTTTCATTTATTTAAATTTTTTTTTTCATTTACATTTTTCGGAACAATCAGCTTTCAAATATAATTATTTATATGTATATATTAAACGTGTGCACAAGACATTTAAAATTGTACAGTATTGTATTTTTCTCATGAGCGAATATTTACTGTAGCTGCAAATATAAATAAGAGTGAAGCATAGATAGAGAACAAAATAACAACTGCACTTATAAACCATTGTACAACAATACAAAAGAGAGTTCTGTGAAGAGTACAGCAAAAATATTGTACACTTCATAGTGTCACAACGTGCATTTCTTTTTGCAGTAAGTGGGAAAGAAAAAATGTTTTTTTCTTTTTTTTTTGGAATAAAGAAAGAGTATTTATTCAATAGCAGACGTCGGCACCAATAGCCCCGGAAGCCGAACATCTTCGGCTTTTTACACACATAGGACACGAACATCAACGAATATTAACATAGCAATTTGAAGAGAGATTGTTGTTGGAAGAGTTCATGGCAGAAGCAAAGAATGTATAGAAACACTTCTGTACGCATATTTTTCAACGTTGACTCTACTGAAATTCAAATTTAGTTTCAGTAGTGAAATATGCTCTTAATACACACAGCATATATCCATTACTTCACAGATAAATGAGTGCTTTGTATAATTTGAATAAAAGAGAAATACACATTTCAGTGTACTCGTATAATCAAGACCAATAAAAAAAAGAACAATTCAGTATTGCCTTTAGTGAAGGGTAAGCTAGCAAGATGTCTTGTGCACACGTCTAGTATATATACAAAAGCTTCTTGCGTTTTTCTTTTTTTATTTACATATATTTTTTGTTACAATAACAAAATACACGTAAAATTTTTACTCAAAGCACTTCAAAGTAAATTAATAAGCCTGACAGCTCAAACCATATAACAAAAACAACAGGCAAATTTTGACAGCCCAAACCAAATAACAAAAACAAATTGCCTGTAGTTTTTGTAGACGTTTGTTGTACAACAACTAGTGTCGCTACTTTATTAATTTACTTACTTACTGAGCACTTGCTTGTCTTTTGTAAACAGCACAAAAATTACAAAATATTGAAAACAAAAAATTGGTTGTTGCAGAAAACACGATTAGTTGTTGCAGAAAACCCAGAATAAAGGATATGAAAATAGACAAGTGAGTAGAATGATCCAAGATTATAAATTTGTTATTAAATTTGAATTTTAGACTAGATATAGACTAGACTATAGACTAGACTATAGACTAGACTATAGACTAGACTATAGACTAGACTATAGACTAGACTATAGACTAGACTATAGACTAGAGTATACTTTGGTATCTGTGTTAACAATTTTCTGGTCTGTGTAAATTAATAAAAAATCTCAAAAACCAAAAAGTTTGTTAAATACTTTAAAGCGTCTTTCAAAGACCTTTCATGCGATACCAAATTTTCGTATATTTTCTTTGTAAGAAATATGAAAACATCATGAAATATTCAAAAAGGATCTTTGATTCATCTCATCATTGTTTTTTCGATTACTCTAAAATATAAATTAGTTTTGGAATTATAATTGTATAACTAATAGTAATAACTTTAAATGTTAGGTATTTGTTAAAAAACAAAAGAGATCAGCCGTCATCTAATCACGAAAGTCTTGTGGGAGATGGCAATAATATAAGTTCTTCGGAATGCGAAGAGGAAATTATTTCATCATCGGATGAATCAGTTCCTGTGAAGAAGAAAAAAGTACAACCAAAAAAGTATTAGTTAGAAAATATGTTAAAGAATGGGAAGGAAGATATAAGTGGCTTAATAAGGATAAGGATACTAAGAAGCCAATATGTATTGTTTGCAAACAGCAATTAATCCCCCCGCGAAACCATTTAGATCGCCACGAGAAAACTACAAAACACATAGAAAATATGAAAATAGCTGGTGAAACTTCACAAATGCAACTTCAAGATTTTCTGGAGGCGTTCAATCCAACGTGCTAACTGTCCTTCGGGGTTCTTGAATTGTAGCAGCCATCTCAGTGCGGAGTGATCAGTCCTTAGCAGAAAATTTTGGCCATACAGGTACTTATGGTAATGTTTGATGCACTCCAGCACCACCAGTAGCTCTCGTCGGGTCACACAGTAGTTTCGTTCAGGTTTTGATAATGTGCGACTATAGTAGCCTACGACTTTCTCTGTTCCATTAACCACTTGGGAAAGTTACCACCAATACCATATCCGCTAGCATCACTGTCCAAAGGAATTTTTCTCCTGGGACTGGGTATGCCAAAACTGGTGCAGCACACAATAGGTCTTTTAATGTCTGGAACGCCTTCTCCTGTGGCTCACCCCATTGATAGACTTTTGACTTTTTGGTGAGCTCATGCAAACTTGCAGCCACGCTGGCAAAGTTAGGCACAAAGCGTCTGTAGTATGCGCACAGTCCCAAAAAGCTGCGTAGTTCATGAAGATTCTGGGGACGAGGCCAGTCCTTTGCTGCTCGTATTTTATCTTCATCGGTGGATAGACCATCTGCTGTGACAAGATGCCCCAAATATTTCACCTGTTTTTGGAAAAATGCACATTAATTTACGCTTAATTTTAGTCCAGCCATTGTTATTCGTTGCAGAACTTCTCCCACGTTCTTGAGGTGTTCGTCAAAAGTTCTGCTCATCACTCTTATGTCATCGAGATACACCAGGCAAGTCTTCCAATGCAGTCCCTTTAGCACACGTTCCATAAGACGCTCGAATGTGGTCGGAGCATTACAGAGTCCAAATGGCATAACTTTAAACTGTCATAAGCCGCCGTTCGCACTGAATGCAATCTCCACCTGTCAATACCCGCTTTGTAGATCCAAAGTGGAGAACCACTTCGTTCCGGCTAGCGTGTCGAGTGTGTCGTCAATTCTTGGTAGCGGGTAACTATCCTTTTTGGTGACATCATTCAGCTTCCTGTAGTCTACGCAGAATCTTGTACTGCCATCTTTCTTTTTGACTAAGACTACAGGTGAGCTCCACGGACCCGATGATGGTTCTATTACACCTCTTCTCCTCATTTCATCGACTAACTCCTTAACCTCATTACGCTTCGCCAATGTATGCTTCTGGGCGCCTGTTTTATCGGTCTCGCTTCGCCCGTATCAATTTCATGCTGGACCATAGATGTTCTTCCTTGTCTTCTATTGTTCGTGACGAAAGCGAAAGCATACCTCTTTAGCAGCTTTTTGGCTTTGTTTTTCTCTGCAGCTGCTAAACCTGCTATCCATTTCTCGACATTTTCACCAAATTCCTTTTGATCCTTGGCTGACATTTTGGCAGGTTCCGGCGATTGTTCGGTGTTTATTACCGCCTCTAGTGAAGTACATTGGCCCACATCGGAGTTTTTACAGACGATTTTTTCGTAGTCTGATAAATTTAGCACTCTCACTGGGACTATTCTCTGTTCGTTGGATTTAACGAGGGACTTTGCTGATAACAAATTGGTCTGAATTTCTGCTGGTTCAACAACCCACAAATTTCACTCTGAGGTGGCAATTTGAGTTGTTCGACCGCAACTATCCTTCTGGCGTGCACTTGATTATTGTACCCAACGTCTATAGGTATCTCTACATTTCGCCAACTCATAATCTGTTGCCCCATATTCAAATTGATGCCATGAGCTATCATAAAATCGGCACCAATGATAACCTCGTCCACAATATCGCCTCTATTTTTCCGTGGACGGTAGCAGACTCTTCAGTTGCTGTCCTAAGTCTTATGTTGCTAAGTGCCTCACACTTTCCCTTCACTATATCTGGTCTAATGATGGACTGCGTCGCCTCGGTGTCTATAGTAAGGGTGTGTCGTCTGCCGTTTATGTACCCGCACGCCGTAAGATTGTTGTTGCTCTGTTGAATCAATGATATTGAGCTTGTGGGGCCCTCGCTTGTGGAAGCCAGCACTTGCCCCTCAGTGCTAGCTCGTTTTAGTTTAACGGGTACTCTTGTGAAGATGTCCATTTCTCATTCCTTGATGGTGAGGCGGATCTTGATCTATTTCGTGGCGCTTTGCAGTTTCTTTGGAAATGGCCACCCTTTCCACAGTTGAAGCATTTAAGTTTAGCCTTTTGTCCGTTTTCTCCCAAAAGTTGCTTCAACATCTCTTTAAATTTGTCCAAAAGACATTCCTCCTCCTCCACGACTTCCATTTTTCGCACTTTGCTGACTTGTGGTCTAGAAATCGTGCGAGCAGTCTCCTGGGCTACTGCGAAGGCCACGGTCTCTGCAAAGGTTGTCTTCTGTGTAGAGCATACCGCAAGTTTGATGTCAGGGTCACGTATGCCATTCACAAATGCCTCGGTCTTAAAGTTGTCTATCAACGGATGGTTTTCTCCTGGGTATGTGAGCTGCACTAATCTCTCAACCTCCATTGCAAAGGCTTGTAATGACTCATTTGCTTTTTACGCCCGGCATCTCAACTCCATGCGGTATAGTTCTCGTTTGTGCTCATCGCCAAATTTACGCTGCAACGCCACCATTAAGTCGTTGTAGTTGTTTCTGCTGCTGGCTAACATGGTTTCTAGAATCTCGGCTGCGACACCTTTTAGCGCCAAAATTAGTTCCAGAGCCTTCTCTCCATCGTCCTATCCGTTTCTGCTGGCTACTGTCTCGAATTGGAATTTGAACACGGATAATGGTAAGCTACCATCAAAGCAAGGTGCTTTTATCCAGCCGGTACCTTCTGATACGACTCGCACTGGTTCTGGTCGCTGGCTCTGGAGGTTGTTGATCTTCTCTTCCACTATCACCAGTTTTCCGTCGACGGTCTTTCCCAAATCGTTCACTTTCGTGTCGACGGTCCTTTCTAAATGTGACATCCTTTCCTCGACACCAGTGATTCTTTTGCTGACCGACTCGTGTATTTCCTGCAGCTTCCCTGATGTTGCCTCGAGATCATTTTCTATTTTTGACAAAACCGCTGCTTGCATTCTTTCCATTCTTTGTTCACTATCTCGTCGCGACTCAGCCAGAAGTTTCTGATTTTCGGCTCTAGAAGCTTCTTGCACTTCAGCTAGAAGTTTTTGATTTTCGGTTATAGAAGCTTCTTGCACTTCAGCTAGAAGTTTTTAATTTTCGGTTCTAGAAGCTTCGAATAGCTTCTGTTTCTCAGCTTTAAAAGCTTCTTGAACACCAGCAAATAGCTTCTGGTTTGCTACTTGCATTTTCTCCATCATAGCGGCTAGCAACGAATATACGTCAACACCGCCAGTGGTTGCAGGGCCTGTAACTGTCGTTCCTCTTTATCCTCGAACTAGTAGGATTCGATGTCTATGCCCTGAAGCTGCAGTTGTTCCCTTAACCGCCTTTGCAGTTCATTCTTCGTGTCCGTTGTTGGCAGCTCTAGTTTACCCAATTCTCGTTTCAGCCGGTCCACTCTTAGTTTGGAGAGTTTAATTTTATTTATTTATTTATTTTTATTTTTTTTATTTATTTTTACTTTTGGATTTTGCAATCCCACTTCTGACACCAATTGTTACGTTTTTACTTTTTTAAAAACGTTTAAATATGAGTTCGTTAATTGCAAACAGAGGAAAAACAAATATGTGTCTAATTTCAGTTAAACTCTCTTTATTCTTTGCACTACTTTTGTGTGCCACCGTATACAACTTAACGATACAACAATAATAATCTGTTTATTCACTTTACTAGTTCACACAACTATTCGCTAGATCTTTACAACCACAACTTATTTTGTTCACTCGCAACGTCACACAAGGCTGACTGAATTAACACTGACTGCTGCCTGCTTTGTCCAGCCCTCTTATAGTCCGACACAACCAGTCTAACGAATATTCTTGAAGTGGAAAGTTCGTGATCTCGCCTTCTAGAGAGCTCTATTACTAATACATTGTTGTTTGTGTAGTTTGCTTACGTTGTCCATCCCTTTTTATCACATACATGTTGTTGTTGGTACCAGGTTCGTTGTACATATGTGTGTGTGCAGCTTTAGATAATCAACACGTTCATTGTATTCTTAGTGTTAGTGTGTATTTGTATCGTGTGGCTTTTGTTTATCGTTCTTGTTGTTAAACTATATTAGGTCGTTTCGATTTGCGTAACAATATATTTAAAATTACAAATCCAGAAGAATTTTGGCATAAAATTGGTAATTAAAAAAAGTAGGCTTAATAGTTATTTATATCCTAATTTATAAATTAGGATAATTTGTTACTTACGTATTTACTTTGCCACATAGTAGTGCATCGGCAGAAAGAATTTTTTCGAAACTAACATTAATGAAAAATAAGTTATCGAATAGGTTAAAAGTGGACACATGCGAGTCCATGCTTTCGGCACAAAATTTAATATATTGACCATATATATATATATATATATTGTGGTCTTTTAATTAGCATTTTAACTAGTTTTTTAAAAGACCATGAATTAATCTACTATTATTCAATGGTTTATTCGATCGACTATTTTATAGACTACTACTAGTCTATGGACTGGTGTATTAAATAACTTATAAACTATTCTATTGATTAGTCTATTGAATAATCTATAAACTAGTTTGTGTAATTTGATTATTTTTGTTGTTTTGTTTTGAAAAAAATCTAAATTTCGGAATTTTTATTTTCCATGCCTGAACAATAAAGTAATAAAAAATGTGCCTTCCATTATGATATATTTTTTCATAAAATTGTAATTTATTATGACATATAAATAAATAACATAATATAAAATGTAAAACTATATATCATATTTAACTTATTACAAAATGTCTCTATTTACTTCTAAAATGGACCGTTGTAACAAAATTAATATTTATGTTTAACTTTTTGATCTGTTTGTTTAATACAAAAATTCACACCTTAGCGTAATTATTTGAAATGTATGTACCTTATTAACTTCATATCTTTTAATTTATTAAAAAATTAGTAATTTTGTATAATTTTGAATTGTTTTTTTATTTTAAAATATATATTATATTTTTGGTTATTTTTTTAATTTTTTTATTTATTTTTAATGAACTGTTTTTTAGTTATAATAATAGTTTTGTTTTGTGTTTTGTATTATTATATAGTGGGTTAGCAAAAAAAGTTTTATTTAATGGAATTTTTATAAATTTAAAAATGCATTTTTTATTTTGGAAATTTAAATGTCCTAACGTTCATAAATTTGAAATTACATTTTAAAGCTAGAAATAAAACAGAACAAATAATTTAAAAAAAGTAAAATTTTTGTTTAGGCTTAATAATTTTTGGCTAAAAATTTGTTTCTATTATAAAAAATTGGAAAAATGATTAAAAAATAAACTTATTATATGCTTGTTAATGTACAATACATAATCCAATAACAATTTATTTTTTTATCTGTTTTAGTTCATTTTAGAAGTACAACCAAAAAAGTATTAGTTAGAAAATATGTTAAAGAATGGGAAGGAAGATATAAGTGGCTTAATCAGGATAAGGATACTAAGAAGCCAATATGTATTGTTTGCAAACAGCAATTAATCCCCCCGCGAAACCATTTAGATCGCCACGAGAAAACTACAAAACACATAGAAAATATGAAAATAGCTGGTGAAACTTCACAAATGCAACTTCAAGATTTTTTGCCAAGAAAAAACACAAAATTAAATAAAGAAGTTACAATAGCAGAAATAGAACTCGTGTTGCGAATGATAAATTGTAATCACTCGTTCAGATCGATGGAAAATCTGTCAAAATTTAATGCAACAATTTATCCTGATTCTACAATTGCAAAATCAGTAAGTGTTTTTATTTTTGTAAATGTTTAAGATAATTAATGTCTTCATTACAGGTAACTTGCGGGCGCACCAAGTCCAAAGAAATTGCAAAGTTTCTTGGCAATGAAGGATTACTTCAAATGGCCGAAAAGATGAAAAAAGATTTTTTCAGCCTTATAGTTGACGAAACAACCGACATAGCAACCGAAAAATATTTGGTTATTGTTGTACGGCAATTTAACAAAACCAAAGGGAGCACCGTGTGCAATTTTTTTCGACTATTACAACCAGCCAGTGGATCTGGCGAATGTATAGCAAATACGGTTTTGGCAGCTCTGGAAGCGCACAAAATACCATTAAAATTTTTTATTGGGTTTACAACAGACAAAGCATCAGCGATGGTAGGGAAAAGGAATGGTGTAGCAACATTGTTAAAAAATAAAATACCAAACCTTTTTCACATTGGCTGCGTTTGCCATTCTCTGAACTTAATAAATAGCTCATCACTGACATGCATTCCTGATGAAGTAGAGCAATAACTTCGGAATATTTTTAAATATTTCAGAAGTTCAAAACGGCAAATGGAGTTTAAAGAACTCCAAAGTATATTTGACGTACCTAACACAACATAAAATAACATAACATAACCTAACATAAAATTTTAAGATTAAGTGATACCAGATGGCCCTCTCTTGAGTCTGTGGCAGTAAGGACATTGGAGCAGTGGGGAGTTTTGCAACATTTCTTTCTACAAACACATTTTGAAGAAAAATGTGCTTCCAATTTGAACAAAATTTTCGAAATTCAGGAAGGTTTGTCTCCTACTACCAAAATTTATTTAAAATTTTTAGTTTATATTCTTAATAAAATGAATAAATTTAATAAAAATTTTCAAAGCGAATCTTCTCAAATTATATTTCTCACATCCAGCACCAAAGATATTTTGTTAGAAATTTTTTCAAATTTTTTAAAAAAAGAATTTATTAATAATATAAAAATTGAAGACATAGATTTTATGAATGTTTCGCACTTTAAAGAATTAATAAATATATATATAGGCCATGACGCTTATTGAAATTAAAACAAATATTTTACATTTTTACCAAAAACGATTTAAGGAGACAGTACCAGGAATTGATCTTAACAATAAAAAACTTTCAGTTTTACAATATTTAGATTCTCTCTTTCTAAATTCAAATGAAGAAATTATTTACTTTGATTTAGTTTCAGAATAAACCTGATATATTTATACAAGAATTAAAAATATTAGAAACCAAAATTAATGATAAATCATATGAAAATATTGTTACGTTTTTACCTTTTTAAAAACGTTTAAATATGAGTTCGTTAATTGCAAACAGAGTAAAAAGAATATGTGTTTAATTTCAGTTAAACTCTCTTTATTCTTTACACTACTTTTGTGTGCCACCGTATACAACTTAACGATACAACAATAATAATCTGTTTATTCTTATTTATTGATCTTTACAACCACGACTTATTTTGTTCACACCCAACTTCACACAAGGCTGACTGAATTAACACTGACTGCTGCCATTTGCTGAAGTAGTCCATCACAACGAGGACATATCGGTTTCCGGCATTGCTGACTGGAAAAGGGCCTGCTATGTCCATCGCTATCCGCTCAAAAGTTGCGCCTGAGTTATATTGTTGTAGCTGACCTCGAGTTCTTCTTACTGGACCTTTAGCTGCAATACACTGGGTACAGTTTGCTATCCAGTCCGCCATTGCTTGATGACATCCAACCCAATAAAAACGTTGTTTTAGCCTTTCCAGCGTATTGGTCACTCCAAGATGTCCTCCGCTAGCTCCATTATGGAACTCCTTTAACACTTCTTTCATTTTGAAGGAAGGCACAACCAATATGTTGGATGAGGTCTTGCCGTCAGCGCTTTCCCAAAGTCGATATAGGAACCCATTTATAATCTTTAAGCTGTCCCATAGTGCCCAATATGCTTTTGTAAGAGGACCTTCTGTGGATATCTCATTTCTTGTAGGTCGTTTGTCCTCCTCCTTCGCTGCTATTACCTTCGCCAATATTGGGTCACTCCTTTGTGCTTGGGACCAGTCTTCGTTGGCTTCAATCCGCGTTAGCCGGATATCGACGATGGATTCCTTTTTCTCACGCAATGTTTATACTCCAGCATTCCACTCCAGCATTTCCATGTTTTATGGCCCTTCGGTGTCGCTGAAGTCGTAAGTCTGGAGGCGTTCAATCCAACGTGCTAACTGTCCTTCGGGGTTCTTGAATTGTAGCAGCCATCTCAGTGCGGAGTGATCAGTCCTTAGCAGAAAATTTTGGCCATACAGGTACTTATGGTAATGTTTGATGCACTCCAGCACCACCAGTAGCTCTCGTCGGGTCACACAGTAGTTTCGTTCAGGTTTTGATAATGTGCGACTATAGTAGCCTACGACTTTCTCTGTTCCATTAACCACTTGGGAAAGTTACCACCAATACCATATCCGCTAGCATCACTGTCCAAAGGAATTTTTCTCCTGGGACTGGGTATGCCAAAACTGGTGCAGCACACAATAGGTCTTTTAATGTCTGGAACGCCTTCTCCTGTGGCTCACCCCATTGATAGACTTTTGACTTTTTGGTGAGCTCATGCAAACTTGCAGCCACGCTGGCAAAGTTAGGCACAAAGCGTCTGTAGTATGCGCACAGTCCCAAAAAGCTGCGTAGTTCATGAAGATTCTGGGGACGAGGCCAGTCCTTTGCTGCTCGTATTTTATCTTCATCGGTGGATAGACCATCTGCTGTGACAAGATGCCCCAAATATTTCACCTGTTTTTGGAAAAATGCACATTAATTTACGCTTAATTTTAGTCCAGCCATTGTTATTCGTTGCAGAACTTCTCCCACGTTCTTGAGGTGTTCGTCAAAAGTTCTGCTCATCACTCTTATGTCATCGAGATACACCAGGCAAGTCTTCCAATGCAGTCCCTTTAGCACACGTTCCATAAGACGCTCGAATGTGGTCGGAGCATTACAGAGTCCAAATGGCATAACTTTAAACTGTCATAAGCCGCCGTTCGCACTGAATGCAATCTCCACCTGTCAATACCCGCTTTGTAGATCCAAAGTGGAGAACCACTTCGTTCCGGCTAGCGTGTCGAGTGTGTCGTCAATTCTTGGTAGCGGGTAACTATCCTTTTTGGTGACATCATTCAGCTTCCTGTAGTCTACGCAGAATCTTGTACTGCCATCTTTCTTTTTGACTAAGACTACAGGTGAGCTCCACGGACCCGATGATGGTTCTATTACACCTCTTCTCCTCATTTCATCGACTAACTCCTTAACCTCATTACGCTTCGCCAATGTATGCTTCTGGGCGCCTGTTTTATCGGTCTCGCTTCGCCCGTATCAATTTCATGCTGGACCATAGATGTTCTTCCTTGTCTTCTATTGTTCGTGACGAAAGCGAAAGCATACCTCTTTAGCAGCTTTTTGGCTTTGTTTTTCTCTGCAGCTGCTAAACCTGCTATCCATTTCTCGACATTTTCACCAAATTCCTTTTGATCCTTGGCTGACATTTTGGCAGGTTCCGGCGATTGTTCGGTGTTTATTACCGCCTCTAGTGAAGTACATTGGCCCACATCGGAGTTTTTACAGACGATTTTTTCGTAGTCTGATAAATTTAGCACTCTCACTGGGACTATTCTCTGTTCGTTGGATTTAACGAGGGACTTTGCTGATAACAAATTGGTCTGAATTTCTGCTGGTTCAACAACCCACAAATTTCACTCTGAGGTGGCAATTTGAGTTGTTCGACCGCAACTATCCTTCTGGCGTGCACTTGATTATTGTACCCAACGTCTATAGGTATCTCTACATTTCGCCAACTCATAATCTGTTGCCCCATATTCAAATTGATGCCATGAGCTATCATAAAATCGGCACCAATGATAACCTCGTCCACAATATCGGCAACAATAAAGATGTGACTTACACTAATGTTGGCTATAGTCACCTTCGCCTCTATTTTTCCGTGGACGGTAGCAGACTCTTCAGTTGCTGTCCTAAGTCTTATGTTGCTAAGTGCCTCACACTTTCCCTTCACTATATCTGGTCTAATGATGGACTGCGTCGCCTCGGTGTCTATAGTAAGGGTGGGTCGTCTGCCGTTTATGTACCCGCACGCCGTAAGATTGTTGTTGCTCTGTTGAATCAATGATATTGAGCTTGTGGGGCCCTCGCTTGCCCCTCAGTGCTAGCTCGTTTTAGTTTAACGGGTACTCTTGTGAAGATGTCTGGTAGTTCGCCCATTTCTCATTCCTTGATGGTGAGGCGGATCTTGATCTATTTCGTGGCGCTTTGCAGTTTCTTTGGAAATGGCCACCCTTTCCACAGTTGAAGCATTTAAGTTTAGCCTTTTGTCCGTTTTCTCCCAAAAGTTGCTTCAACATCTCTTTAAATTTGTCCAAAAGGCATTCCTCCTCCTCCACGACTTCCATTTTTCGCACTTTGCTGACTTGTGGTCTAGAAATCGTGCGAGCAGTCTCGTGGGCTACTGCGAAGGCCACGGTCTCTGCAAAGGTTGTCTTCTGTGTAGAGCATACCGCAAGTTTGATGTCAGGGTCACGTATGCCATTCACAAATGCCTCGGTCTTAAAGTTGTCTATCAACGGATGGTTTTCTCCTGGGTATGTGAGCTGCACTAATCTCTCAACCTCCATTGCAAAGGCTTGTAATGACTCATTTGCTTTTTACGCCCGGCATCTCAACTCCATGCGGTATAGTTCTCGTTTGTGCTCATCGCCAAATTTACGCTGCAACGCCACCATTAAGTCGTTGTAGTTGTTTCTGCTGCTGGCTAACATGGTTTCTAGAATCTCGGCTGCGACACCTTTTAGCGCCAAAATTAGTTCCAGAGCCTTCTCTCCATCGTCCTATCCGTTTCTGCTGGCTACTGTCTCGAATTGGAATTTGAACACGGATAATGGTAAGCTACCATCAAAGCAAGGTGCTTTTATCCAGCCGGTACCTTCTGATACGACTCGCACTGGTTCTGGTCGCTGGCTCTGGAGGTTGTTGATCTTCTCTTCCACTATCACCAGTTTTCCGTCGACGGTCTTTCCCAAATCGTTCACTTTCGTGTCGACGGTCCTTTCTAAATGTGACATCCTTTCCTCGACACCAGTGATTCTTTTGCTGACCGACTCGTGTATTTCCTGCAGCTTCCCTGATGTCGCCTCGAGATCATTTTCTATTTTTGACAAAACCACTGCTTGCATTCTTTCCATTCTTTGTTCACTATCTCGTCGCGACTCAGCCAGAAGTTTCTGATTTTCGGCTCTAGAAGCTTCTTGCACTTCAGCTAGAAGTTTTTGATTTTCGGTTCTAGAAGCTTCTTGCACTTCAGCTAGAAGTTTTTGATTTTCGGTTCTAGAAGCTTCGAATAGCTTCTGTTTCTCAGCTTTAGAAGCTTCTTGAACACCAGCAAATAGCTTCTGGTTTGCTACTTGCATTTTCTCCATCATAGCGGCTAGCAACGAATATACGTCAACACCGCCAGTGGTTGCAGGGCCTGTAACTCTCGTTCCTCTTTATCCTCGAACTAGTAGGATTCGATGTCTATGCCCTGAAGCTGCAGTTGTTCCCTTAACCGCCTTTGCAGTTCAATCTTCGTGTCCGTTGTTGGCAGCTCTAGTTTACCCAATTCTCGTTTCAGCCGGTCCACTCTTAGTTTGGAGAGTTTAATTTTATTTATTTATTTATTTTTATTTTTTTATTTATTTTTACTTTTGGATTTTGCAATCCCACTTCTGACACCAATTGTTACGTTTTTACTTTTTTAAAAACGTTTAAATATGAGTTCGTTAATTGCAAACAGAGGAAAAACAAATATGTGTCTAATTTCAGTTAAACTCTCTTTATTCTTTGCACTACTTTTGTGTGCCACCGTATACAACTTAACGATACAACAATAATAATCTGTTTATTCACTTTACTAGTTCACACAACTATTCGCTAGATCTTTACAACCACAACTTATTTTGTTCACTCGCAACGTCACACAAGGCTGACTGAATTAACACTGACTGCTGCCTGCTTTGTCCAGCCCTCTTATAGTCCGACACAACCAGTCTAACGAATATTCTTGAAGTGGAAAGTTCGTGATCTCTCCTTCTAGAGAGCTCTATTACTAATACATTGTTGTTTGTGTAGTTTGCTTACGTTGTCCATCCCTTTTTATCACATACATGTTGTTGTTGGTACCAGGTTCGTTGTACATATGTGTGTGTGCAGCTTTAGATAATCAACACGTTCATTGTATTCTTAGTGTTAGTGTGTATTTGTATCGTGTGGCTTTTGTTTATCGTTCTTGTTGTTAAACTATATTAGGTCGTTTCGATTTGCGTAACAATATATTTAAAATTACAAATCCAGAAGAATTTTAGCATAAAATTGGTAATTAAAAAAAGTAGGCTTAATAGTTATTTATATCCTAATTTATAAATTAGGATAATTTGTTACTTACGTATTTACTTTGCCACATAGTAGTGCATCGGCAGAAAGAATTTTTTCGAAACTAACATTAATGAAAAATAAGTTATCGAATAGGTTAAAAGTGGACACATGCGAGTCCATGCTTTCGGCACAAAATTTAATATATTGACCATATATATATATATATATTGTGGTCTTTTAATTAGCATTTTAACTAGTTTTTTAAAAGACCATGAATTAATCTACTATTATTCAATGGTTTATTTGATCGACTATTTTATAGACTACTACTAGTCTATGGACTGGTGTATTAAATAACTTATAAACTATTCTATTGATTAGTCTATTGAATAATCTATAAACTAGTTTGTGTAATTTGATTATTTTTGTTGTTTTGTTTTGAAAAAAATCTAAATTTCGGAATTTTTATTTTCCATGCCTGAACAATAAAGTAATAAAAAATGTGCCTTCCATTATGATATATTTTTTCATAAAATTGTAATTTATTATGACATATAAATAAATAACATAATATAAAATGTAAAACTATATATCATATTTAACTTATTACAAAATGTCTCTATTTACTTCTAAAATGGACCGTTGTAACAAAATTAATATTTATGTTTAACTTTTTGATCTGTTTGTTTAATACAAAAATTCACACCTTAGCGTAATTATTTGAAATGTATGTACCTTATTAACTTCATATCTTTTAATTTATTAAAAAATTAGTAATTTTGTATAATTTTGAATTGTTTTTTTATTTTAAAATATATATCATATTTTTGGTTATTTTTTTTTTTTTTTTTATTTTTTTATTTATTTTTAATGAACTGTTTTTTAGTTATAATAATAGTTTTGTTTTGTGTTTTGTATTATTATATAGTGGGTTAGCAAAAAAAGTTTTATTTAATGGAATTTTTATAAATTTAAAAATGCATTTTTTATTTTGGAAATTTAAATGTCCTAACGTTCATAAATTTGAAATTACATTTTAAAGCTAGAAATAAAACAGAACAAATAATTTAAAAAAAGTAAAATTTTTGTTTAGGCTTATTAATTTTTGGCTAAAAATTTGTTTCTATTATAAAAAATTGGAAAAATGATTAAAAAATAAACTTATTATATGCTTGTTAATGTACAATACATAATCCAATAACAATTTATTTTTTATCTGTTTTAGTTCATTTTCTTTTCTTTTAAAAATGTTGCCCCTTTTTACTGCCAAAATACCCTTTATGTGCGACTATTTTTTTTTTCAAAAATCCCCTTTTTGTGCGACTCCTTAAAAATTTCCAGCGGTAACGCTGTTTGTAACCGGCAGTGTTTGCCGTTGGTTACACTAATGCAATTGCCGATATTACCTTAGTAAGGGCAAAAGGAGATTGTAGAATAAAACTAAGGCAAAGTTGTTGCCGATTTGAGTCTTTATCTGAATCTGGTTTATTTGTGGCCAAAGGGCTCTTTTTATACAAAAATTTACATATATTTTATATTATTCTTACATGTACTTACTCTAATTTCGACAGTCGCAACTTGAAGAATTGACCAATCATATTGTCTTAAAATTGGGGAATTGAGTGACTTTATGAATGTCACTCAAGCAACAATATGAATATTCGTCACATTTCATTCAAGTGCAGCTTGATCGATTTTTGTTTGCGGTATGTGGCATGTGTTTTTTTTTTTGTCTTGAGCCGGAGGTGGGAATCTTCGAAAGACACTTTTGTTCCCACAAAACAGTGCACGATTCACCTCTTCCATTTGATCCTAAGTTCGTTTCTCCCGGCCATATAAATCTGGGACAGCATGTTAGAATATGCTCCGCATCTTCCTCCTCATCTACATAGTTTGGGAATATATGGGAAGTGTCATGACCAAATCTGTGCAGATACTTCCTGAAGCACCCATGACCAGTTAGGAACTGGGTCACGTAGTAGTTCAACTCGCAATGTTCATTTCTCATCCAAAGGGTTACATCAGGGACAAGACGAAATGTCCATCTTCCCTTTGAACTGCTCTCCCATCGGGACTGCCGTTTGTGCATGGAAGTCCTTCGTTCCTCCGCTTTTATATCCGCTATTCGTTCCGGGTACTCGAGACAGCGAAGGTATATTCTTCTCATCTCATCAGCCAATATATCTATTGGTATTGTCTTTGCCAGTACCAAAACTGCTTTATCAGACACTATCCTGAAGCCACTTATTCGTCTAATCGCGCTTAGACGATACACCGAGGACAGTATCCTCCTCGTCGTCCCCACTGAGAGTGCCTCCGACCATTGGGGAAGCATACAGCATTATCGACGTTACCACCGCCGAAATTATCCTCCTTTTAAATATACCTGGTCCTCCAATATTTGGCATCATCCTCGCCAGTGCTGCCTGCATTACAGATCTTTTTCACCGATGTATTTCACGTGCTTGAAGTTCAACCTGTCGTCGATAATCACTCCCAGTTATTTTAACGCCCTCTTCGATTCGATCCTTGTGCCTCCAACGGCCACTTCCATCCTCTCCACTATCTTCCGGCCGCTTATCAAGACGGCCTCCGTTTTATGTCAAGCAAGTGTCAAACCTGCCTCATCCAGCCATGCTTCAACATTTCGAATCGCTGTGTTCGTTTTCTCCTCTATTTCTCCTACTGTTTTAGCTCCCGAGACTATGACAATGTCATCTGCAAAGCCCACAATTGTAGTCCCGCTTGGCAATCGCAGTCGAAGTACTCCATCGTACATAATATTCCATAGTAGTGGCCCAAGTACAGAGCCCTGCGGGACTCCCGCCGTCACTACGTATTCCTAATCTCCTTCTTCCGTTAGGTATACTACCTTCCTGTCCTGAAAGTAATTGTTCAGAATCTTCATTAAGTATGGCGGCGTAGTCATGTTAAAGAGGGCTCTCATAATCTGCCCCCAATTCGCCGAGTTGAACGCGTTTCTAACGTCAAGTGTGACAACCGCACAGTATTCCTTTGTGCCAAATCTCCATATTTCGCCCTCTATTGCATCTCTTGCAATGTCGACCACCCTCCTTATCGCGTCAACAGTGGACCGTCCTTTCCTAAATCCGTATTGCAGGTCCGAGAGAGCTCCTCTTGCCTCGGCACACGTTAGTAGTCGATTGTATATCATCCTCTCCAGTATTTTTCCCATCGTGTCAAGAAGGCAGATGGGCCGATACGACGATAGTTCCCCTGGCGGTTTACCAGGTTTTGGAATGAGAACCAATTTCTGCTTCTTCCACCTACGTGGAAAAACACCCTCGACGAAGCACTTGTGGAACACCTTCTGAGTCGGATAGCCGCCTTAAGTGTTCTCCTATCTCCTATTCCAGTGCATGCTGCGAGTACCTCCTCTCCTGTTACCTCGGGTATGGTATGAATGGCCTCCGGCTCCCTACTTATAAAAGTGTAGGGCTGGCCAAGTGGGAATAATGTACCAACGAACTCCCGTAGCAAAACTGGACAACCTAGTTTAGGCTGTTCTCGAGCACCGATTCTCTTGCAGACGACTCTGTATGCCGTCCCAAAAGGATTGATGTCAGCTTCCTGGCATATCCGCTGAAAGGATAGTTTCTTGCTCCTTTTAATGGCTCTTCTAATTTGATGTCTTAGATCCTCATATGAAGCCCGTTCGGTTCCCATGTCGGTCTTCCTCTCGTGCGCTGGGCCCGTCTTCTCGCCCCAAAGCATGCCGACCGCAGTCATTCCACTAGTAGCAGGGGGAACGTCCCCTACACACAGTTCTCCTAGCTATAGCAGCATCACATGCAGTGTTGAGCATTTCGTATACTCCGCTCGCTAATTCCTCGACCGTGCTGCCAGTCGTATTAAAAGACGACAACATCAATCTATACGTCTCTGCGTCAAAGCGGGAGTCCTTCCATTTAGGTCCCGTAAACTTCGGCAATGTGTTGCACCCAGCAACCGTCATCACGATTGCCTGGTGGTCACTATTCGTGAAGTCTTCAGTTAGCCTCCATGCGGTCCGCGAAACAAGGCCATCGCTCACAAACGACAAATCTATTATCGAGCTCGATTCAGCTCTCCTACATGTGCTTCCTCTTCCGTCATTCATCAGCGCCACAGGATGGGAAGCGAATGTTTCCAAGAGGCAGCGACCCCTAGCGTTAGTATATCTACTACCCTATTCGGTCGCCCAAGCGTTAAAATCTCATCCAATAATAACGGGTGTGTTCAGCTGCACGACTAACGAGTCCGAGGGTTCATTAGAAAATAAAAAAAAAACAATTTTTGTTTTTTTTTTCTTTATTGTTATATTTAATTGACATTCAAATCAAGACTAAAACTAAACTTAAAAGTAATTACAATATTTATAAATTTTATTATTATATTTAGCTTACGTTTGTTGAAATACGTGCCAGATAATTATTGCTGACTATGAGAAGTATGCAGTTCATCAAACTTAATAATTTTGCAAACTGTTGATATTGCTTATTAATTAAAATTAAGTTTGTTGAACTATTGCATTGTTGTTATTGTTGCCAATTGACTGGCAGGGAATATATTGAGTTGCTGGAATGGGAGATTGACGTAACTCCTTCCCCGTTTGACTGAAAACTCTCCTGAGTTTTTTCAATTATTTTTACTTTATTCTTTTTTATTTTTTATAAATGCAAAATATCACTACTATGCCTAGAGCTAGTAGACTGAATATCAAAGCGAGGCAATTAAAAGTGTAGTTATATTTTTTATGTAATTTTAATTCTTAAATTTTTTGACTATTTTTAATCTGATTTGACATTATTTCATCAAACGTTAGCTGAGACGTGATATTACTTACATTAAAGTTATTATTAATTAGAATATGTTGTTCAAATTTGTAATCGAAATTATAATACAAATCTCCGTTTATTTCTATTTTACAATCATTGAATGTTATGAGTTTATTTTCATTCAGATTAAATTGTCTATTGTTACAAGTACTGTTAATTATGGAGTTTACATGATTTTTTAAGATTATTAAGCCAAGTTTTATTTCTAGAGTTTCTACTTGTTTATTATTTTTTTTTTCTTAGACAATTATATGTAAAAATGCAAAGGTTAGATTTTTTAAATTGTTTCTTTTTACTTCGTTAGTAAAATCATACATTGTGTTATTTATTTTTAATATTTCTTTATTTTTAAAAATAAATTCCTCCTGATTTTCATTTGGTATAGGGATAAAAAATGATCTTTTTATTTTTCGTATATCTTTAGGTATTTGAATTACAAAAATAATTTTATTTTCTTTGTATTGGGCTGCACTTAATTTGGAATTTTGCATTTTATAAAGATCTATATTATAACGAGCTATTTCTTCACTTGTTAGTACATTGTTATGTATAATGTTTGTTTTTGCTGCTACCAGGTTGTTCTGTATGTGTTCAATATTGTTCACGCTGGCCACCCTACTTTTAAGTCTTAGATATAAGTTTAGTTTAAGTGTATAAACCACCCCTGTGTTAGCATAAATCAATTGTGAATTATAAAGAATTACTGAAAAGAGATCACTAATCGATCCACCCCCGAAGCTAAAGGTACGTTTGTGTACATAAATAAATAATAATTGATTATTTAAACCTAATACATTTGTATTTTCTTTACCCCAACTTCTCGCTAAATATTTTATTTTATTTGCTTCCCCTCTCACCCCCACAAATATTATCTAGCAAAATTTTAATTTTTAATAATAAATCTAGATATATAAGCTTATTTTCTAGTTCTTCATCATTCTTAGTTATTTGATTCAATTTTGAAGTAATCTGTGTTCTGCGTAATCTGCGTCTTTTAGCTTTGAAACTGTTTCATTGAATATGTAGTTTATTTCAATATTATTATTAAGATTTACTATTACTGAATGGTATTATTATCAATTGTGTGTAAATATCGTTCTATTTCTGTCTTGTCAAAGTCGTCCATTGTCCCGTATAACCATTTCATTCCGGTACCTACGAAGTTTATTAATCCTCTTGGATGTCTGGTAGGGATGATAGTTTGAAGTTTCGATTTTGCTTTTAATAGTTCCATATTCAAAAGTGTTTGTCATTCTTATCTAAGATTACTTTTGTATTTTCCTCTAGTTCTTCAATGATATTCTGAATTTCTCTAGGGTCAATGATGTGCAAAATAGTGTTGTAACTGCATGTTATGTCCACGTCCTCTAATGCAATTTCTGCGAAACCATTGTTGCTATTGATGTCTTCAACAATTAGAGTGGTGTTGCTCAAAGCGAAAAGCGTCATTATTATTGTCATTAACAGCGTTATATGTACCTGAAAATTTGGTAGTTCTTATTATATTTGTTGGGTGAATATTTTCTAGTTTCATCTTTACGTATCTAGGTTCTTGTTTGTGCCTAACAGCTTTATAATTTTTTACATAACCTTCCTGATTCGTATTCTGATATTCTTCCCTGTTAAGGTTTAATTTTGAGATTTTTTTCTTTTGTGGTTTGTAAAAAATTGTAAATTTTATTTCTTTCAATTTTTCCATTTGCTATGTCTATTGGTCTTTCCCTGGTTACAGAGTGTATAGATTTGTTGTACCATTCAGTATACTTGTATACTTTTCCTGGACTGTTAAATCTGAATTTTCTATTTCTAGCATTCTAAATCTTTCTCCTAAAGTGTTGTGAAATCTTTCGATGTCTGTGTTTCCTGTATGGGAGTTTGGTTTTGTGAAATGAATTTGTACTTCTTCTTGTCTGAGAAAGTCCTTTACATTTGTCGAATTAAATTCATTATCAGCAACAATTCGTTTTGGTTTTGAGATGAGAGAAAAATATAAACGAAGTTTTTCTATAAGTGTTATGCTATTTCTGTCTTCTAAATAAATGGTGGCAGCTTGTTTGGAAAATTTATCTATTATGGTTAGAAAACTATGTTTTTAATAACGTAAGTGTCTATATGTATTATTTCATTCGTATCCGTGCTAGTTTCAGTAATGAAGTATTTTGGTTTATATGGTTTTCTATCATATTTGCCTCTACAACAGATATCACAATTATTTATATATTTTTGAATAAGAGTTTTAAAGATTTTTGAAGTATATTTTGTTTTTCAAACCTTGATAATTTTCATTTATTCCAGCATGACCAGTCTCTTGTTTGTGATACTTTTGAATATACTTGAAAGCTTCTTCTTCATTTCTCATATCTTTAGCATGGTATGAGCATCTATAGAATTTTACGCTTGTATTAAATAACTCTATAAGTTTTTGCTGGACTACATTGCAATCGGAATCTGAAATACCTGAATATATTCCTACTTTTCCCATTTTTATATACATATCTCCTAAAAATGTCCGACATGAAACCACTTTCAATATCGTCTAGGCTTACAAAAAATTTTCTTTTATTATCAACAATTTTAATTTCCTCCGTTTTGCTTTCCGTTAGTATTATTTGGGTGTGAAAACGGTTAACAACTGAGTCTAATATGGGAAAATTATCACTTCTTTCTTCCTCTTGGGAGTGAATAGTAGCGGCTGTACTTAAGTTGTCTAGATCTGTGTCTCCTGTGTCGTCATCCATTGCGCAAATTTCTCCTGTGTCTGCATTGATTGTGCTAAGGAAGTCGGCCAAAGTGTTTTCTTTGCCCTTGATGTACCCAATCTTGATGTCATATTCGCCAAGTTTAAGTAACCAACGTTGAAGTCTAGGGTTTATGTCTTTATATTTTGTTTAAAGCCATTTTAGTGGTTGGTGATCTGTCATGAGATCAAAGTTCCTTCCATATATATATGGCCTGAGTTAATTTACGCTCCAAACGATGGCCAACAACTCTTTCTCAGTTGTGGAATATTTCCTTTCATGTTCGTTTCGAGTTCGGCTGGCATAGCTAATAGGATGATTATCCTGTATTAGCACTGCAACAATTGCGAATTCGCTGGCATCGGTTGCTAATTTAAATTTTTTTTTAAAATCTGAATACCTAAGTATGGGTGTGTTGATTAACAATCTTTTAAGTTTGTAGAATGCATCTGTTATTGGGGATCATTTTTATTTATTTTCGTATCCTTTTTCAAATATTTTGTCAAACCATGGGCAATTTGGCATAATCTTTAATGAATTTCCTATAATAGCCAGTTATGCTTAGGAATGATTTTATCTGTTTCTGAGTTTCAGGAATTTTCAGTTTCTGAATAGTTTCAATTTTATTTGGGTTAGGTTTAATCCCTTCAGTAGTAAGGATATGTCCTAGATATTCGGCAGACTTTGCAAAAAATTTACACTTATCAACTTGAATCTTAAGATTATGCTTTCTAAGCGCATTGAAAATTCGTTGTATACTATCTTTATGTTCCTGTACTGTACTGCTAAAAATTAAAATATCATCGAGATATACTACACATATTTTGTTGATATATTCTCTAAGTACTGAATTCATGAGTCTGTGAAATGTTGCAGGTGCATTTTTTAATCCAAAAGGCATCCGCACAAATTCGTAATGTCCTAGTGGTGTAGAAAATGCTGTTTTTCTTCTGTCTTTCTCCTTTATGAGGATCTGGTGAAAGCCTTTGGCTAGATCAAGTGTAGTAAAATACTGTGCTCGATCTAATTTCTCTAACATGGTATACATATTTGGGATAGGGAATTTATCATTAATAGAGCTCTGTAATCAATTACGATTCTCAACTTTTTCTTTCCCGAATTGTCTGATTTTTTGGATACGATCCATAAAGGAGAATTATATGGAGATGCACTTTCCCTAATTATTCCCTGTTCCAACATTTCTCGCATCTGCCTTTTGAGTTCTTCTTCATGTATTTGAGGGTATCTGTATATTTTAGAATATACAGGTTTGTTGATAGTTGTTGTGATCTCATGTTGTACATCATGAGTGTGGGTCAGATTATTGCCTTCTTGGAAAAAAAGGTCAGAATTTTTTGAAATAAGTTCTGTTAAAAAATTTTCCTCTTCTTTATTCATATCTTCACGTTTTAATTTATCTAAAATATTTTCTGATTGCACTTCTAAGGTTTGAATTTCTTCTGGGCTATATGGACAGGAGTCTATAAATTTGATTTTATTACCATTTATTTGAAGAGTCTTCCTCAAGATTTATAATTGCTGAAAAGACTTTTAATATATTTTGCCCTATTAAACCATCGAAAATTTTCTTACGAAAGTTGGTCAATTTCAAACACATCAGATTGTCTTCTTTAAATTCTTTGGGAAGAGGTGAAATAACCTCCTCCTCGATACAAAAGTTTCTATTTATTGCATTAAAAAATATTGGTTTCTTTAATTTTGTTCTTTTAAATTCAGGTAGTAGATTTTTATTAAGCAAAGAGGTTGTTGATCCTGTGTCAAGTAAACATTTGAGGTTTGTATTTCCTATTTTTAGTTCGACTATCGGTAAACGAATTTTTGGGGATGACATTGAAAATTTACTTCCTGTGTACTATTGTTTTCAATATGGTCTACTTCCATTGGAGTAGGCCCATTATTAGTATGACCAAAAGTTCGGTTCAAATATTGGCTACGTCTGGATTGTTGAGTGTTATTTTTGTTAAAAGGATTTTGTCGAGACTGATTAGAATTAATATTATGATTAATTGGAGAAGGACTATAATTATATGAGTTTTGAAATGGTTGTCTTTGTTGATATGTCCTGTTCTGTACGTCTTCGTTATAGTGTCTTTGTTGTTGGTATTGTTGACGTGTATATGAATATTTTGGAAATCTATTGTCATATTGTCTTAGTATTCCTGTCTCTTCTAAAACGTAATAAGCTTCCCTAAATGTGGATATATCTCTACTATAAATTATGCTAGATAAGCTTGGGTGAATTCCGTTCAAAAATGTGTTAAGAATGATTGATTCATTAGCAGAAGGTCGAAACTCTTGAGGTTTATTCATATCGAATTCATATTTATTATTTAACTTATCTAATATATTTCTAAGATTCTTAAAATATTCACTTACATTATTGTTTTTCATGTTAATAGCCTGGTGGTAGAGACTGTGGTAGCTTTCGTTAACTCCAAAATTCTTGACAAGTTAATCTTTAATTTGGGTCCATGTTGTGTCTGATCCTAAAGCTCTCACTACTTGTAGAGCTGGTCCTTGAATTTTGTTTCTGATGTACCTTTCGAACACAAACTGCTATAAGATGGGGTTTCCTTTGAACAGTGGCAGTATTATTTCCACCTCTCTGATGAAAGACGACAAATCATATTCTTTTGTACCATGGAACTCTTTGATACGGGCCGCTGCTTTCAGAAGGTCAGACCCGAATAGAACTGTTGATTGATTTTCGACGGACATTTTCTGTTTTTGGTTTGTTTTTACTTTTATATGTAGTAATAATCGATCACAATTGCACTTAACTGTTTTTAAACACAATTTTTAATTTAATTGTGTGTTTTTTCTGTTTTCACAATAAAGTCTTTGGACTATTTTTGTTTTGTTCTTTTGTGAACTTGTTGTTGTTATTGTTGCCAATTGACTGGCAGGGAATATATTGAGTTACTGGAATGGGAGGTTGGCGTAACTCACGTGTGGCGCCAGCCTCTCCAGCATATGTTGGAACTCATCCATTGGCCACCTCGGGGGGCGTAACAGCTGTAAACGAAAACTCCCTTTATCCTGGCAATAACAAAACCAATGTCCCGAGCATAGCTTTGCTGGAAGGGTAATGAATCACAAGTCCATATAGCCGCAGTACTGGATCCGTCCGTGATCCAAGTACTATTCCTCGGTACCCTACAAGGTTCGCTTATGATTGCGACATCGATATTCTCCTCCTTTACTCTCTGGACCAATAGGTCCTGGGTTGCTTCGCAATAATTCAGATTAATTTGTATTAACCTCATCTCCTAGCTCGTGATTTAAGAGCGCTTTGAAACTGAGGACACTTCCTGCTCCCCGCGATATGTTTGGCGAACCTTGGGTCGTCCACTTTGCAGAACATGCAGAGTGGTTCCCGTTCGCAATCCCCAGCAATGTGACCGTCCTGTCCACACTTGCGGCATATTCCCGAGCGGTCAACTTTACTCTTGCACAGGCGGGCTATATGTCCAAACTGCAAGCATCGAAAGCATTTCGTCAGAATGTTCCTCTCGTGAATCCTACATATGACCCAGCCGATCCTAATTCTGCATTCCTTCAGGAGAATAGCTACAGCGTCTGCATTAAGGCTCACTGTGGCCGTTTGTGGCCCACTGTATGCCCTCCTGAGACCAACTATGTCGGCTTCAGCGAAGCCCTCAAGACCTGGAATGTTCCATATTGCGTTATATACATCTTCCTTCTCCGTGATCTCATCAATGTCCTTTATCTCAATTGTCTTCCTCTTCTTTAGAGCGCCGACAGTCGCGCATTCCCCTAGGAGCTCTCCAATGGCTCCTCTGAAGTCCTCCGTTCGCTCGCCATTCTTGCCGAACTGAAGTAGTAGCTCCCCTTTGACGGTTCTCCGAATTTTTGTCACGTTTTCACCTAATTTGCAGACCTTAGGGTCCGTTTTAACCCTCCTCAAAATGACAGCATTCGATGTGTCATCCCTCGTTGCTATCATTATCGCATCAGGCTTTGTTTTCCTCTCCTGAGGTTTCTTTTCCTTCCTTTTCCTTTAGTGACTTTTTGCCACCCTGGCTCTCCAGTTGATTCCTGAGCGTTTACCTGCCGACTCAGAGTCGTCTCAGTAGTCCTCCTAACCAAATTTTTCGGAGCAGGATTTGGAGTTCTCCTCTTTGCTTCGGGAGTCTCAACAGTTTCCTCCTGTCTCCTCTTCCCCTCCTGATTTCTCACCCAGGGCGAAGTTTGACTTGCAGAACTGCTGCAACTCTTCTCATCAGTTGACTGCCCCCTCAATTCACCTGCGTACAGGTCGTATAGGGTCTTAATAGAGTCGATTGCATCTCTCATCGACTGGTGGATTGATCTCCTCTTTCCATCGTCCATCATATCAACTAAGCTCCTAGTTTGGTCTCCGAGTTGACCAAAAACCCCGCTGGTCGATGCCGTCGGGTTGCTTCTCGTCGGTTCCGACCCCGATGCCACCAGTCCTGAAGATTCTCCATTCACTGGGGATCTCGAAGTCCTCGTAATATTACCGAATGGGTTCATTTCCCGATTCCGCACAGGAGATCTCACAATCCTTGAGCTCTGACCGAAAGCGTTCAGCTCCAATGTATTCATATCATTCGTCGTCTTATTCGTAGGCTTATTTCTGTTGTTCATCATTTCATTTGGGCCCCAACTCTCGGCCGCTGTCCTAATCCATCGTTGTAGTCGTCACAAAAGACCCCGTGGTTATCTATGCATAAGCAGGGAGGCCACGCGAGGGTTGACACATAACCTCATGGGAATACGTGTTCAGAGATAGGTCGACGTAAACCAGGAATTCGCGTCTGGTCCTACAGCTATTATACCGCCTACTAAAGTGCCGGAATACTGCCATCGTCAGCCTATATTACCAATTCAAATCCATTTTCCGGTATACCATAAATAGAACCTTACCGGGCTCGGTTCTAATGCCCCAATCAAGGGCGTCGTAGTTCGCCGCTTCGGTGGAACCGAGATAACCACGGAGGCGTTACTCTCCTATTTTCCCATCTCTTGAGGGAACCCCCTGTGGGATGATTGCTATTTAATGGCGGCATCGATTCGCCATGTCGCAGATAACGTCTTCGGTCACTTGTACCTTTTTGTAGTACGCCTCCGTATCTGCCGCTCTTGGTCGGGAACTGCTTATTGGTTATTCGCAGCTAGCCTACCTGGGATAGGCCGTCCAGATATCCGCCACCTACTGACCCCCATGGTAGCCTGAAGCTAAGCCCCAAGTATGTGGCGTGTGTGTTTCATGTTTTGTGTAAAGTACAGCAGTGTGTAATAAAAGAGCACACTACACCCTTGTCCTTAAGAGAAAAATTAGGGGATTGATTTTTCTAAGCACATGCATATATATTTATATATATATATGCATATATATTTTATAATATTTCTTATTAAATTAGTTTTACAATTATATATTTATTTATATATATATATATTATATCTTAATATTAAAATTGGTTAGTAAATATTAATGATAAACTTATAAAATAATTAATTAAATGGTTTTAATTGATTATTGTGAAATTGTTTAGAAATTGTTGAAGTATTTACTCCATTTCTACTTATAATTCTATAAGGTCCCTTATACGGACTTTGGTTTTTCTTCCTATTTTCTACTTTTAGTAATACTAGATCACCTACTTCTGAATCTAGCTTATTTTCATATTTATTATTTAATGTTCTTTTTTCTTTGGTTTTGGTAATTACATTTTTGGCTTTATTTAATGCAAATTGTAGTCTAACTCGTAGCTCTTTTACATAGTCATCATAATTGTAAATTTTATTTTTGTTTATATTAGAAGTATCAGATGGCAAGCATGACAATTTACCATATACTAATTCAAAAGGTGAATAGCCTGTATCTATATGAGGAGCTGTATTATAAGCGAATGTAAAATATGGAATCCACTTGTCACATTCATAATCATTTGCTGTTGTCAGCAAAAATTCATTAAGAACTATATGGTTTCTTTCAACTGAACCTAAAGTTTCGTGATGGTATGGTGTAGAAAATATTTGTTTAATTTCAAGTAATGAGCATATATTGTTCATTAACTCATTTACAAATTCTGTTCCTCTATCAGATTTAAGTACTTTAAACTGTCCATACTTTAGAATAAATTGTTCAACTAGTGTGAGTGCATGTTTAGGTGTCATTGGGTGTGCAAAAACAAATTTTGTTAATTCACATTGCATTGTTAGTATGTCGATTGAAATCACTTCGAAACTATTGTTAGGTGTATTTGTTTAAATAAGTGGTTCTTTAATGTGTCTTGTTTGTTTGTTTTTATTACATTTGTCACAATACGATACAAATTTCTTAAGCATCCTACTCATATTTTTCCATATGTATCGTTGTTTTAGATTTATAATTGTTTTTCTTATTCCCAAATGACCTGAATATGTCGTGTTGTGGAATTCGTCAATCAGTTTATATTTCAATACGTCGCGTCGTCTGTAATTTTTGTTGGAGGCTTAAATATCAATATTTTTAATTGAGGGCTTTTATTACTAATTTTAATATTCTCATAAATTTCTTTAAATTCTTCTTTTGTATACAAATCAAATATTTTATCCACATTTGAAAGCGCTAATTCTTCTATATTTTCTCTATTCATTTTAGATATCAGTTTCCTCAGAATCGAATCTAGTTTCGCTGAGTTTTCGCTGAATCTGCATATAATTATTTTCATCTTCAATATTTTGGGTACGACCTACATATGTGCACAGTATTATTTTCCATATATATATTCAAATTCCCTATATTCTCAATATTATTAAATTGCAATTTATTTATATTTTTGACGTCATTAATGGAGGTGCATTTCCATATGTGAAATTGATCAGGCTTCTGAGATGTGCATTTCTCCAGTTTATCTTCTTCTACACGTGTATTTTCTAATTCATTAATATCTTCTACATTATTCAATTCATATTCTTCATTATTAATATCTTTTCTCTTATTTAATTCTTTCTTTGCCTCATTTTCTTTATTTTTCATGCCTCTTGTTGTTATTAAAACTTTTTTGTTTTTCGTCATATTCCTGTGGTATCATTTGTGTAAGTACATCTCAGTTAATTTCTATTCTGGAAAGTGCGGCTGCATTTGTATTCATCCTGCCCTTTTTATAGACAATTGAAAAATCATAGTCACACAAATCTAGTTTCTAGTCATTTTTGATGAACGATTCTCATGTGAAAATAGTGAAATTAATGGTCGGTGGTCCGTTACTATTATAAATTGTCTACCATATAAATAAGGTTTAAAGAAATTTATACCCCAATGGATTGCTAAAAGTTCTTTTTCTATTACAGGTTTATTAATGTCATGTTTTTGTAAAGATTTACTAGCGTATGAAATTGGTAGGTCTTGTCCAATGTCTCCTTGTGATAAAACTGCTCCTAGTGCGTAATTTGAAGCATCTGTGGTAAGTATGAAAGGTTTGTTAAATCCTGCATATTGTAATATTGGTGGATTAATTAATTTTTCTTTTTGTGTGTCAAAAGCAATTTGATATTCATTGGTCCATTCAAATTTAACTGATTTCTTTACTAAAGAATTTAATTGTTTTGCAATATCTGCGAAATTTGGTATGCATTTTTTATAATAGTTACAGAATGCAACAAATCTTTTGACTTCGTCTGTATTTTTGGGTATAGGATAATTTTTGACTATCTTTAGTAATAAGATGACTACTTCTTGACGAGATTTTGGTTGTGATGATTTAAGCTGCAACCATATACTATTATGTCGTCTACGTACAGAAAAGCTTCAGAATCCAATCCTGATAATGCTATTGTAAGCATTCTTTGAAAACTATTGGATGATACTTTCAAACCGAATGGGAGTCGTTTAAATTGAAAATGACCATGTGAAATGGAAAATGCTGTAAGTGGTCTTGAATCCTTTTCAAGCTCAAGTTGGTGAAATGAACTAGTCATATCGAGTGTCGAAAACCATTTTGCTCTACCCAGCTTGTCCAAAACATCTTCTAATCTAGTTAGAGGAAATTTGTCATTGACAATTTTGTCATTCAGTTTTCTGAAGTCCACTACAAGTCTCCATTTCTTTTTGTCTTCAGTATTCTTTTTCGGTACCAAAAGGAGTGGAGCATTATAAGGTCTAACTGATGGTTATATTATATCTTCGTCAAGCATTTTCTGAACTTGTTCATTTATAACATTTGTAAGTGAATGAAATTTATAGTTTTTAACACGCACTGGAATATTATCAGAAGTTGTAATGTTTTGTTTATAAAAATTATTTACTGTTAGATTTTCATCATCCAGATGAAATATATTTTGATATTTTTTGAAAATGTTTATTAATTCTGTTTTTGCATGTTCATCATTATTGTTTATGTTAAGTGTATTTATTAATTTGTTAAAACCTTCCTCACTGTTTATAGTATTGTAATTTAATATATTATAATTTTAAGTGGGTCTGTCTGAAGTTGAATGCCCTTCAAAGTTACAGTGGAGTTCGTTGTATTTAAAATTTTTATATGTGTCATTCCGTTCTTGGGTGCTATCGAATTACTTAAGAAAATTCCGTCTTCTAACTTATTATTAAATATGACGCTATCCTCATTTATATTTAATTTTACTGGTTGTATAATTTCTGTTCTTGGTGGTATTGTTATTGTTAATTCACTATATGTTTTTGTTTACATACATACATACATAATTGGTCATTACAACCCTTCAGTCAGGATTACGACCTAGTTTCTCACACCACTTATGTTGTGTGTGTTAATTTTATACATCAGTGGCGAGACCTACAGTTTAAAGTCGACTCCGAACGACAGATTTTTTAGAAACTTTTCATGGCAGTTTTATTTTCTCTCAGAGTTGTCGCCGAAGAAATACTTTTTGTATTTTATTTTGAACTCTGACCTGGGGCTCTTTTCTTTTTTCTTTCCCACTTACTGCAAAAAGAAATGCACGTTGTGACACTATGAAGTGTACAATATTTTTGCTGTACTCTTCACACAACTCTCTTTTGTATTGTTGTACAATGGTTTATGAGTGCAGTTGTTTTTTTGTTCTCTATCTATGCTTCACTCTTATTTATATTTGCAGCTACAGTAAATATTCGCTCATGAGAATAATACAATACTGTACAATTTTAAATGTCTTGTGCACACGTTTATTATATATCTTCTGTCTCCGTTATTGTTGTTATTATTATTCCTATTTGTATAACTGTTATTTCTGTATCTAAGGCGTTCTTCAATGCGTCAAAAGTCTCAGGTACAGCAATAACACCAATAGCCGTTCTACCATTTGAAGTTAGTTTAGCATGGAAAACGTACAGAAGGCAATCTTTTTTAGCTATTTCTGATAAAGTTTTATATATGACGTCACCTGTCACCATAAAACATTCCAGTTCGTTGAAATTTCCTGAGAATAATGGGAGAGTTGTGGAAGTTGTTTCTAAACTAAATGTTGCAATGATGGATTCTTTATCTTCTTGCATTTGGACCTTGTTCACAAATTCTATTATTGTTTTATATAAATTACTAAATTTTATCCTCAGTGCAACTGTATTCTCAGCGTCACCCTTTATTTATAATGCTGTCTGAAAACCTTCTTTAATATCTTCTATAATATCCAATTTTTCCTTTATGTTTTTTTTGTATATTTTCTATTGGGACTTTTCTTTAAATTTGCCCAAATAGCTTTTAATCTTTTCACAAATTCCTCCATATATAATTTTTATTTTATTTTATTTTATAAATCATATTTTTATTATTACATACTATTACATACACATATCTATTATTTTTTATATAAAATTTATTTTTATACCTCTGTTATAGCATTACTATTAACAGGGTTATTATTAATATTACCCACCCTTTTCCGGACATAGTCCTTAAAATATTTATTGATTTTATGTATAGTGAATATAATAATTCCAACTATTATTATTATTAATTTTATATCGATTTCCTGTTTATTTTCTGATTGGCTATTATTGTTTACTACGTTCTCTTCTACTACTACCTCTTTACTTTGAGGTCTTCCCATTGCTTGTTTCTTTTTTTCATTTATCAATTTCCACCCAGATTTCTTGATTTCTCTCCCATGGCATTGGGTTTTTCTCGTCTTTTACTATCTTTAGATTTTCGGCTAATTTCCTTCTTAGTCTCACTAGACGTCCACCTCTTTTCTTCTTTATTTTGATGTCTACTTTTGGGATTGCTGTCAATTTATCGTCCAGCAATATTCTTTGCCTCCTATTGTAGTCTTCTATGGTTAGTTTTTTTGGGAGTAGTATGTTTATGGCGTTTCTGGGCCACTTTTTCCATACAAATTTGGGATCATCCCTACGCTACAGCCGGTCATTTTCGGTTAGTCGATAGGTTGGCAACATGTATTGTGAAAAGGTAATGCTTTTTAATATATGTGTGTGTGTGTGTGTGTGTTATAGTTGGTTGAGTGATAGGTATGTAACATTTGTTTGTTGTTGTTGTGATACGTTTATGACGGTTGTTTTATGACTTCATATTTTTGTTTTGAAAAGTAAGCTAAATATTTTTTAGGTATGTAACATATATTAGAGAGAGATGTAGGGTTATGTAGGGTGATTGTGATGCGTTTATGCCGGTTGTTTAGTTTATTCAATGCAAAACGTATATCAAGTTACATACTGTTTGGCGCGTGTATGCAAAAAAATATTTCATATATTTTTCATTATGATATTTGCTCTGCTAAATTCTCATGCTTTACATATAGCTGCGATTAATGTTGGAATAAAAAAATGTTTAATTTGTTTTATTTTTATAAAAGTGCATTTATTAAAAGTTGAAAACATATAGTCACAGTTTATTCAATACAAAACGCATATCCAGTTACTTACTCTTTTGGCGCGTGTAGGCAAAAAATTCATATGTTTTTCATTGTGATATTAGATCTGCTGAATTCTCACGCTTTGCCAGGTGTGATTAATGTTGGATTAAAAAAATGTTTAATTTGTTTTATTTTTATATTAATATTTTTATTGAAAAAAAAAATATTATTCTAAAACTTATACTAAATACATTTCTTATGATTATTTTTATTGTCATATTTGATCTGCTGAATTCTCACGCTTTACCTTAATGCTAACATAAAAAAATGTTTAATTTGTTTTATTTTCCATAAAAATTTGGGAGCATACATTGCTGTAAAAGACTGTATTCTTTATATTTTTATATGATTTAATGTTGAATAAATAGGAACGTGTTCTTATTTACAAAGTTTTTGAATTTAATTAACTTTTTCCATACAAATTTTGAAATCGTCGCGGACACTGCTAAATTTTGTTCATATGCAGTGTTACTGCTGTTGTTAACTTTAACTGATATAAATTTGTTATAATGTTTTATTTTGCTGACTTTAACTACTTAAAATTCAAGTTAAATTTTTATTAAGAGTTTGGCGATAAATACAACCAAAAAGAATAAAATAAAATAAATGTTTTGTTGTTGTTTTCATTACAAAGAAAAAGAATAAAATAAAATGAATAAAATAAATATTTTGTTAATTGCTGTTTAGATAAAATTAAAATAAAATTATTGTTGGTTAAATAGATCTTCTGGTTTTGGTGAGGGTTGGTCCTCCCCGGTTGAGTGATAGGTATATAACATTTGTTATAGAGAGTTAGAGAGGGTAGGGTTATGCAGGGTGATTGCGATGCGTTTATACAAGTTGTTTTATAGTTTCATTTTTTTGTTTTGAAAAATAAGCTAAATGTTTTTTGTGGTTTAGGAAATACTCAGTTCTATTATTAATATAAGTGTGATTAATACTGAAATAGAAAAAAGTTTGATTTTTTATTTTTTTATTGAAAGAAATAATTTTGGTAAGGAATTTTATAGTACGGTTTTCTTGGTTTCAAAAATGGTTTTATTGAAAAAATGGTTTATTGCTTTGGTTAAAAATATTATATACATATACAGTGAAAGCTCCCTTTGCGGACAGCTCTTATAAGCGGACATCTCTATTAAACGGACAAAACTTAAATCTCTAGAACCGTTTGCATAAATCCAAACGAATTACATTCCCTATAATTAACGTTCCCATAACCGTACGCGGACAGGTAAAAAATACTTTCTTTGAAAAGAGTTCTAATAATAAATAAAATTGAATTAAACATGAAGAGTTTAAAAAACGCAATGAAAATTTCGAACAATTGTACACTAAATTGTTTTCAGTGTGATAGCCGTCTCTGTTTTTTCAGTTACATACGTTATACATTAAAAAAGGGTGCAAACAAAAATTTTTGTTATTCCCCTTCTAAGAAAAAAATTGCAATACACAAGTCAGTATACATTCATGTACAGAATTTATTAAAGTTTTCAGAAGAAGACTACACAGCATATGAAAACTTAAAGTATTTAGAATACTATTATGGAGAGCAAATTATGAAAGAAAATGAAGTAAAGTTTAACCAAAAAAATATTCTGGATTTTTTTAAGTTACCCGAAATGTTCATGAGTGCATGGCGGCAAATATCACCAGAAAACACTAAACAAAACTGGTACATTGAATGCTATTTAGGTTAAATGGTATGCTTGACCTACTAAATATAATTAATAACATTTTTATATATTAGGCCTTTGAATTTTGAATTTACTCTGAATTCTTGTTAGGGGTACCTACACTTTTGCGGTGCTCAAATATGGAGTCAGCAGAAACTTTTTCATATTTTTTGCTTGTTTGTGAAAAAGATTAAAAATTTATTTGTTTTATAATAAAACAGAAATAAATTAATATAATAAGTATAAAAACTTTAATTATTTATACGAACTTTTGCTATAAATACATGAAATTGCTAAAATGTATAGCTGTCCACTGTATATAACAGAAAAGTTTTCATTTTCAATAATTGAAGTTAAGTATTCTATTACTTCTTTAGAAGTATACCGTATGTAACAGAATTTGCAATAAAACCGTGTATATAGTTTTAATGTTATTTGAAAAAATCAATTATAATAAAAATAGTTGTAGTTTCAGAATTTACCACATGTATAACAAAATTTCCCTTAACTTATATAATATTGTTTATACGGTATAATTGCTCATACTAACTCTTTTACTTATTTTTATATTATTTATTTTAGTACACTATAGTATAATATATTATATAGTTCTTATTTTGACATGTAACTGACATCATCTTCAACGCTTTTATAATTGGCAGTAGGAATGATTTGATTGTATTTGTTTATTTTTTTAGCTGAATTGTTAATAGTCTCAAAACTAATATTATCATCTTGAAATGATTCGTATATATAATCATTCATTAATGAATACTTATTTAATTTATTCTTATTGTTGCTTTCAAGTTTTTCAATTACACGATTTAAAGGTTTTGTTATATGTTGAAATGTATCTTCTAATATATTTACCCTATCTGTATTATTAAATTTAATATTTTTTAATTTTTCTGGTTTTTACAATATCCTTTAATAAGTTATTATTATTATTATTATTACTATTTTTATTATTATTATTATTATTATTCATATTTATTTGTTTGTAATGACCTGCTTTTGTAATGAATAATGAATGAATGCTGTTTGTAATGAATCTGCTTTATAACTGTTTACAATCTGCTCTCTGCTTATAATCTGGTCACTATCTGCTTATGATCTGGTCACTATCTGCTTATGATCTGGTCACTATCTGCTTATGATCTGGTCACAATCTGCTTTGTATCTGGTCACTATCTGCTTATGATCTGATCACTATCTGCTTATGATCTGGTCACTATCTGCTTATGATCTGGTCACGATCTGCTTTGTATCTGGTCACTATCTGCTTATGATCTGGTCACTATCTGCTTATGATCTGGTCACTATCTGCTTATGATCTGGTCACTATCTGCTTATGATCTGCTCACGATCTGGTTACTATCTGCTTTCTATCTATTTACTATTTGCTTATGATCTGATCACATCTGCTTATGATTAATTTTGTTATTATTTAAAACTTATCTCATAACTGTATAAAATTATCAAATCCCTTACGCTATATTCCTTTATTCAATTCATCATCTTTACTAACAACAAGAAATCCATACTTATCTTTCCAACATCTATTACATACGTATATCTACAAATTGATTAAATGACATATCACCAATAACGTGATCATTATAGATATAATTCTATAATCATAAACATATTTACATATACATATATTTACATTTAGGTATTTTAGTATGAGTTTGACATAAGTAAAAACAATCAATATTTTTATGTCTAACCATACAAAAGTAATCTCTTATTGAATTTTGTTTTCCACAAATCATATCATCGAAAATCATTATTGAAAGTTGTTTTGCTTCAGCCGGACTTAGAATTTGTTTATTTTCCGAAAACGTATAGAGACTGATCCCCTTTAAATTTCTTTTTAAGCCGGACTTAGAATTTGTTCATTTTCCGAAAACGTATAGAGACTGATCCCCTTTAAATTTCTTTTCATTTTCAAATGTAAATTTCTTTATTGCATTTAAATCATATTTTAGTAACTAGCAGAGTATCATTTTTAAGAGTTGTCACATCAATTTTTATATTTTAAATTTCTTTCGATATCGATATAATATTATTTGTTTGTATATTTTGAAGTTTTTCTATATTCTTCAAGATTGGTGCATTAATGTGTTTAAGCGAAAGGTTGATTTCCTTTTGTAATAATTCAGTTCTATTATTAAGATATGCTTTTGTAACTGCATCTTTAGATTCAACAGATGCAGTTAAATTCGATATTATTTTCTTATGTAGGTCTAACCGTTTACTGTCTACGGCAATATCGAGTCTTTTAAATAGATTTTTCTTAAAGACTGAATCACTCATATTGCTATGACTTTTTAAGCTTTCTCCAAATTAATTTATTGAACTCATTTTCTAATAAATTATATTAGCTTCTTTCAGTTCTTTAACTATAGATATTATTTCCTTTTTATGATTGTTATATCCAATACTTTCAGAGGATAAGACTAACTCATAAAATTATCCCAATATATATAGTTTGGTTTTTTGTAATCTACAGATTAAAGTGTTTAAGCACTATATAATTTTGTTCTTCGAGTTATCAGGGGAGGTAATGTTCAATGTTCTAGCAGATATTCAATAGCTAATAATAAATATATTAGTGTTTATGATTCTAACAAGGAATCAAATTATATAATATATTTAGATGTAAATAATTTATATGGTTATGCAATGTCAAAATACCTTCCGTATAAAAATTTTAAATGGGTTGAATATTTTGAAAATTTTAATGTTAATAATATAGAAGAAGATTCTTTATTTATTGGGTTATATATTAGAAGTATATCTAAAATATCCATCGACAGTAATCGCCTTAAACAGAGAACTATATATATATCTATATCGAAAAAGATTCATTTATATGACAAAATACTATAAAACTACGTTTTCTAGATTCTTGTCGGTTTATGTCATCAAGTTTAGAAAAACTAGCAGGATATTTGTCTGATAATGATCTGTTAACAGTAAAATCAATCTATCAAACTCCCAATGAATTCAGTTTAATGAAACGTAAAGGTGTCTTTCCATATGACTATCTAGATTCAGTAAATCGTCTTGAAGAAATAGAACTACGGCCCCGATCATGTTTCTTTAATAAACTACTAAGGAGTCGTATAGTGTAGATGATTACGGACACGCTGAATAAGTTTGGAATACATTCAAATGTAAGAAACTTTTGGATTATCTTCTATTATATTTAAAAGTTGATGTCCTACTGCTGTCTGATGTATTTGAAAATTTCCGGAAGGTTTATAAAAACATTAAAAATTTAGACCCGTCAATATTATACTAATATACACTAGGTTTATGCTGGGATGGAATGTTAAAAACAACTGAAATTGAGTTGGAATTATTGACAAATATCAACATGTACAATTTCGTTACGGGGGTATTAGGGGAGGTTCAATGCAGTAAGCGACATGTGACAGCTAATAATAAATATATTAGCGATTATGATTCAACAGAAGAATCAAATTATATAATGTATTTAGATGTAAATAATTTATATGGTTATGCAATGTCTCAATATTCTCCCCTATAAAAATTTTAAATGGCTCGACAACTGTGACGACTTCGATGTAACTACTGTAGAAGAAGATTTAGAATTTGATTATATTTTAGAAGTAGATTTGGAATATCCAACTGTATTGCACGATCACCATAGTGATTTTTCATTCTGTGCAGAAAATAAGAAAATTGAGAATATGAAAAATAAAAAATTAATAACAGACTTAAATGATAAAAACAATTACATAATACATTATCGCAATCTTCGGCAATGCATTCAACATGGTTTAATCATAGAATATTAGCTAAAAACACATTTGAACAAATTTTTTTAAAATTACTCAAGAATACTGTCTATGGCAAGGCTATGGAAAATGTCGATAAGAGAAAAGACATCAAAATAGTAATTGGGTGGGAAAATAGAAGCAAACGATTAGGAGCCAGATCACTAATTGCGAAACCAAATTTTCATAGTTGTATTGAAATTACTGAAGAAATGGTTGCTGTTGAAATGAGTAGAGTACGAACAGAATATAGTAAACCCATATATATTAGTTTTTCTGTTCTAGAACTATCAAAATGGAAAATGTATAATTTTCATTACGATTATATGAAGCCAAAATATCTTGATAATATTAACCTCTGCTATATGTATACCGATTCATTTATATATGATGTGAGAACAAATGATATGTACGATGATATTAGAAATGATATTCCAACACATTTCGATACATCTGCTTATTCAAAAGACAATCCATATAATTTCCCCTTGATGAATAAAGAAGTATTGGGAATGATGAAAGGTGAATGTAATGGAAAAATTATTAAGGAATTCATTGGTTTACGAGCTAAAATGTATTCCGTCAAAATAGATAGAGTAGACAAAGAAATTAAAAAAATTAAAGGCGTTAAAAATAGTGTAACATCTAGGCTAAGATCATGATTCTATGTATATGTTTAGATCTAAGATTCAAGTATATACACAATATATAAGTAAATTAACTTTAAGTTATTTAGACGATAAGGGATTTATATGTGAAAATAATGTAGAAACTTACGCCTGGGGACATTATAAAATAAATTCTCCATCAACCTCATCTTCATCAAATTTAAATTCATATAGAGAATTTATGCAAGACGATAATGATGAAATGTTTTAAATGTAAATATATATGGAGAATTTATGCAAGACGATAATGATGAAATGTTTTTAAATGTAAATATATAGATTAAGTAGTTTATAAGGAATATAATGTACAAAATAATATGAATTAATAAAAAAAGAATATATTATATGTATATAAATTAAACAATTTTTTTATTTCATTTCAATTAATATTTATTGAATAAAAATTTTAAACACAAGTGTCCATAATTAAATGTATTAAATTTTTGATTTCGTTCAGAATTATATTCAATAGGAAATTTTAATTAGTTAACAATTTCAAGTGGTGGTTGTAAGTTTCCAAAGCTATCAAAGTATTCTTTATAGTTCTGGGTTTTATAATATGCTACAAAATGTGTTCCCATACCATTTGAATCATCTAAATTAACAATGCCGCATTCTTGTTTGAATGGTTTTTAGGTAAAGAATCACGCATGAAAACACCCCTAAAGTGTTTAAGATGTCTTCTATATTTATTCAAATTCAAATCTGTTAATGGGCGATAGGGTAGGTTATCTAATAGTTTTTTGGAGCTGGACTATAGTAGAGACCATATCCAGTTTTATATGGATTGAGGTACAACCCTTTACCCATTGCATTTGATTCCATATATCTATTATGACGGTTAGCTTCAGCCAATTGTTCTTTTCCATTTTTGATAGCATTGACTGCTTTGACAATAGCGGATCCTCCACTTGCCAAACACCAAGCGCTGACAATGCTGTTAGTACGGGAATAAGTGGAAGAAATCCTCCAATTTTCGGTACAGGTATAACTCTCGGTATTATAATGTCTGCTGGCTTTTTCCCTTTAAAATTTGAATGAATTGCCTTTTGAGCTATTTTAACAGCATCATTTATATCAAGGGGTTTCTGTTCTTTCAATTGTTTTAAAGTTTTTCTCACAGTAGCTGTGAATAATTTCTTCTTTTCTTATGTCTCTGCTCCTTCAAACCTAATCCAAATTTCACTTTAGCTTTCATAGCGTTTGTCACAAACCACGCGTTAGGACGTTCTTTAATATCACTATCTTTAGATTTAACTCGTTGCCAGGCTTTTTTAGCTAAAATTTTATCTGCTTGATGTCTTGTGTCTATATCTTTTGATTGTGAATATGCAATATCGTGTTCTTTACAACCTGCGTCTAATAAATTTATACCCTTATCTCCTGTGGCTATACGTTTTTCAAGTTTTGTACCAGGTCCACAAAACTGATAACCAGGCAGATGTAATTCAACAGGTAATTTATTTATTAAGCTGTTTACAAGTCCTCTTCTCATCTTACACTGACTGGGTTTTTGTTTTGACTGTAGATTATATCCATTTTTTTTTCGTTCTTTTATACCTCTTCGCAAAAATATCTGAAATCAAGACGATTTCCTATATATACACCAATTTATACGATCACTGTTTCAGTATGTCAGTCAACATGAAGCTAGTTAAACAAGCAAAGCAAATTATTATAGGAACTATTGATGAATCATCTCAATCAAGAGATAAAACAGTTGTACACAATACATTATTCGAATTCGATGCGTGCATTGATAGTGGGACCATCGGATTGTGGTAAAACTAATGTGATGATAAGTCTAATTGAAAGTCCTAACGGATTGAGATTTAAAAACATCTATGTATACTCGAAATCATTATATCAACCAAAATATTGCTGTCTAAGAACATTAATTAAACCGATAAAAGAAATTAATCTATTTACGTTTTCGGAAAATGAAGAAGTTCTAAGTCCAGCAAAAGCTTATCCACATTCTATAATAATATTCGACGATGTTATTTGTGAGAAACAAACTAGTATAATAGATTACTTCTGTATGGGAAGACACAAATTTAAAAAGTTAAAAAATATTAAACTGAATCAAATAGATAGAGTTAATTTATTAGAAGATACCTTTCAACCAACGGAAAACTTAAACATAAACATAAGGATATAGACAACACTATTGATGATGATGATGATTATTATTATGACGTAAATGGTGATAGTAACGATTTTCAATATGGAAATATGTTAACTGATGATATTGATGATGAACAAAACTGTGGTCATAATAGACCTATATCAAGTACATGTATCAAAAACTTGAAAAGAAAACAAAGTTTAAAGCTAAAGAAAAACGCTCTATTATTTGAAGATATTCAATTACTTATTGATAATAAGTAATTGGATAAAATCTATGGTTTTAATCAAGATGAAGACGGAAGTTGGAGATATGGCAAAGAAAAATTAATATTTAATGGATATAATACTATGCAGATTGGAAACATGAAATAGAAAATGACACCTGGATTATTTGAACCAGTATTTCATACAAAACCTCTCCATTATTCTAAAAATGATTTGAAAAAATATAAAGAAATTTTAATTCATACCAATTCACATGAACGTCACTATGAACCTAATGAACAAGTGAAAGGAACACGAGCCTTCAAATATATACGAATAATTAAACATTTATTCGAAACAACAACAAACATTTTAACAAAAGGCAGTGGTTTAATGCTAAAATCACTAAACAATCTGAAATCAAATTATATACATTGGGATGTTCCTAATGAACTAGTTAACAGACTACGTTTACTTCTTTCATAGGAAGGTGTTGGTCACAACAATCATCAAAACGAAATAATCTCTATTATCGAAGAACTTAAAGAATCTAACATAATTTATTAGAAGAGTGAAAGAAATGTCTTATATCAATAAATTTGGAAAAAGTTTTAATAAATACAATCATAAAAAAATGCCGGAACAAAAAAATATATACATATACACTGCGGTTCATCAGGATAGAACCAACATACTTTAAAGTAAAAAAAACTGTATAAATTGCAAATACAGATAGAATAAAAAAATTTTGTTTTGCAGAAAAATAGTTAATACTGTAAATGATAATTTGAACACAAAAAATAGTATAAAAATGAACTATAACGGTACTTTTTCACTTTCTTTGTAGTCAAGTATTAAATTTTTCATTTATTTTTTGGGTCAACAGAATAGAACCACGTGCATTTTTAACTTAAATCAGTAGGCGGTTGTAATAAAGCTTTATAAAACCAAACAAAATTAAAGTCACAGTTTGTGACTGCAGTTAGCTAAAATTGGACGAAGTCATAATGTGGTAATGAATTACATAAAACATCATGAACCATATAATAAAAATTACAAAGGAGGTACTTAGACAGCTCTAACAACACAGGAAAAGCAAAACATTCTTCGAATTGCCTCAAATTCAGCCCATTCTACCTCTAAAACATGACAATGACAAAAAAAATTAAAATAAGAAAACAAAAACCAAAAAAGTGGTATAAAGGTATAAAGTAGATCGTGAGCAGATATAAAACAGATCGGGATCAGATATATAGCAGATCGTTATCAGATATAAAGTGGGTCGTGACCAGATACAAAGCAGATCGTGATCAGATGTAAAGTAGATCGTGATCAGATACAAAGCAGATCAAAATCAATATCAAAAAATTACCATACTGAAACAGTGTTCGTATAAATTGGTGTAATATGAGAAGAGGATTTGTAAATAACTTAATAAATAAAGTACCTGTTGAATTACATCTGCCTGGTTATAAGTTTTGTGGACCTGGTACAAAACTTGAAAAACGTTTAGCAAGAGGAGATAAGGGTATAAATTTATTAGACGCAGACAAAGGTTTTTTTTGTATCCGTTGATCCTGCATCTCGATCCTGACTACTGACAAAATTTTTTTGTTCCGCTAATCCTGCCCCGTATTACAAGATGAAAATATTTATAATAAGTATGCTAATCCTATAGAATTAAAATTAATGTTAAAGTTTTATTAAAAAAAGGAATGCTACGACAAATTTCACAATATTTGCCTGTATATTATAAAAAAGCATAAATGATGTTGATATGACTATGTACAATGAGAAAAAAAATTAGTTAATAAAAATATACCGAGAAAATAATGGAACTAAATAATAATGTATTAAATTAAATTAAAAGAAATGAATTGTAAATTAAATGAAATTAAAATTTTTCTATAAAAGAGAAGAAATCGCTATTAACCTACAGATACATATATTTTAATAATCAATATACATATAGAAAAAAAATTTTTTAAGTAAAGCTGTGGTCACACTAAAAAAATTTTGCTTCAAATATGTTTACTCGTATTTGCATTAAATTTTTATGTAGTTTGTTTGTTGGTCACATTAACGGTAAATATTTTACAAAATTTGTTTTCCCAAATAACAATGAAACAGCATCAAATACAGTTTGGAACAAACATGTTTTCCCTGCGGTCAGACCGAAGTAAATACTTTTGTTTTCTCATAAACAAAATTTTGTTTCATCAGAAAAAGAGAAACAAACGAAAAGGTACATATGATTAAAAAAAACAAAACGAAAACAAAACAGAAACTCAAAAAAATGAAAATAAACAAATTTGTTTAATCAGAACAACAAAAATAAAAGAAAAAAATATAACATAAAAAATAAAAATTCGAAATGAAAAATGAGGAAACATTGTTTGTGTTAAGTTGTGGAGCAGCCGCCATATCCTATGTCAAAAAATAAAGTAAATTCACACAGCTGTTTAATTGTTTTCTTTTCTACATCAGTGTTGACAACTGCATTGCGTTTAAATGATAAAATATAATAATATATTAATACTATACTGTATATTTACATACAAATTTTGTGCCGTCGAAGACTGGTTTTGGAGATATTGATCTCTAAGGTCTAGACATTAAATTGCTGTTTTAATAAAACTTTGAAATATAATCATCCCTGAAATGGATATCGAAAAAAACTTCTTTCAAAGAGTTTTCGATTGAAGTATTAAAAATTTGAACCCATTCGTCTATTAAACAAAAATTAAGACCTTTACCTGATTTTTTTACAATATTGCAATTTTCTTGGAAATTAGTAGGTTAATCATTTTTTTGTTCCATATAACTTCATGTAGCAAATTACATGTATGATCTTTCATTTGGTACAAACTTGCATTTAAAAAATGTGATAAAAAATCATAATTTTTTGTTCCTGGTTCATAATGAACGAAAGGTCTTTAGACTAATTTTTTTTTAACTTCTACTTTTCATATAAAGTTTATTATTCAAATTTTCCGTTTTGTTGATTTTTTAAAAAATTTTATAATTTATTATTACAAGTGAACAACACTGCTTGCAACAGCCGTTATTTGCCACTGTTTGCTCTTACTAAATTTTTTAAAGATCAAATATTTATTTGCTCGAAAAAAGGAGAAAATATTTGACACGGGTGGTCACACTATGGTCACATAAGAGACATTTTTGTTTGCAAGCAAACAAATTTGTTTTCTCAAAATCTTGTTTGCACCCCTAAAATATTTTATGGTCACACTAGAGCAAAGAAAAAAATGATGTTTTACTTCAAATATTTACTCAGTCTGACCATAGCTTAAGAATAACAAAAATTATGAAATTATTATTATTATGTATTTAATTACAGTTTTAAAAGTAGTAATAATATAATGTTAGTTACAAACAAAAATAATATAAAAATTAGTATGACCCATGGAATATATATACGAACGAGTAGATGCCATTATATCGAATGCTACGAAATCATTAGTAAGAGGTTATACAGAAGAAACTATTCAGGCTAAAAGAACAGAACTACAAGAATTAGAAAACAAATCCATACAAATACTGGAAAATAAGGCAGTAGGAGATCAACAAAGACAACTACATACTTTGAAATTTAGAGAAAAGAAAGAAAGGGCATTAGAAATATTACAGAGTCACGAAGATAAATTGAAAATTCAAGCATTAGAAGAAGAGATAGAAAATTCCACCATGACTGAAGAAAACTTGAACACGACAGAACTAGCATCAATTTCAAAATTGCTAACAGTATTCAATGGTACAAAAGATGAATTAAACCCTTTCATAGCAAATATCGAAGTACTGAAAGATACATTACATTCAACTAAACACATTTCATTTTTCAATTTTGTATATAAAACTAAAATTTCAAATAAAATTCAAACCAAATTAAGACAAGTATTAATTCCTACTGACATAGGCTCATTAATTTCAACTTTAAAGAAACTTATGAAACAAAGAAGTCACCAAATGTTATTCTAAACGAACTAACAAAGATTACTCAATTAGACACTATCAGAAAATTTGCTGATAAAATAGAAGCATTAACTACGGAATTAAACGAAATCCTAATAAGTTCACTTGGAGAAAACAATAGAGAAGTGATCAGTAAAACTAATGCGATAATTGCATTTAATTCTTTCAAAAACGGACTTAAAGACCAAGAAATCGTTAGGACATTAAATGCCAGTAGAGTAAAGACTCTCAACGAAGCCATCGACATAGCCATGGAAACATCAACAGACATGAGACAAAATCAAATAATGTACCAAACATCATCGAACAGAAATTATTACAGAAATTACAGGAATAACAATCATTCTACTAATAGATACAACAATAATAACAACAATAACAATTATCAAAAAAATTATAACAGGAATGACAATAGAAAAAATAATAACAGGACAAACAATTATATAAATAATAACCACAACAACAATAATAATAACAATAGCGGCAACAACTATAATAATAATAATTATCGTGGTAATGCCTACAATAATGGTAATAGTTACCGAAGTGGGAATACTAATAATAGTAATCGTAATGTTAATAATCGAAACAGAAATGGTAATAATAATTACTACAATGGTGACAGAAACCAGAACGTAAAATTAATGAAGCAAAACCAGGGAAACTCCCATGGTCCGGAGACCATAGAATACCAAGGTACTCCGGAACAAAATCAGTGACTTCAAAAGCAGTATTTAGCATTTCATCAGATCTAAAAAATTATGTGAAATTAAATATAAAAAATACACACCCTGCATTAACATTTTTAATAGACACTGGTGCTGATATCTCACTATGCAAAGAAGACTTATTTCACAAATATGATGAAGATCCAGATGACTATTGCTGTTTAACAGGGATTACAAAAGAAAAAATAATATCCTTAGGTTCCACTAACATAACTATACAGATAAACGATACATTACTTAAACATAAAATACAACTAGTACATGAACATTTTCCTATCCACACTGGTGGTTTACTTGGACGAGATTTTTTGTTGAGGTACAATTGCAACATTCACATTAACCATCAATACAAAAATGAGACTTTGATATTACCTATTCACTACGACAGATTTGAGATAAATGTAATAAGAATTCCTCCAAGAAGCGAAATAATTATACCTTTACAAATAAATATTGAAGAAGATGGTGTAATATGCAACCGTGAAATTGGAAAAGGTGTATTTTTGGCAAATTCAATAATTCCTAAAGATGGATACAAACACATAAAGTTATTAAACGTTACTGACGGAACCATAAAATTGGAAAATTGAAAAGTAGAAACTATCCCTTTAAGAAATTTTGATATATACAAAACAAGTGTTGATAAACCAGATACGAAATATGATGAGGAAAGATTTAAGAAAGTGTTGAATGAATGCAACATGGAGAAGAACGACGAGGAAGCAAAGAAGGAATTGTTAGAGATATTAAAAAAATACCAACATATATTTCATTTAGAGGGTGAAAACCTGACAACCAATAATTTTTACAAACAAACTATTCAATTAAATGACAAAAATCCAGTTTACATAAAGAACTATCGATTACCACAAACGCATACAGAGGAAATAAATAACCAAGTAAAAAGTTTATTGAAACAAAAAATAATAGAGCCATCCACAAGTCCTTACAACGCTCCACTCTTATTGGTACCTAAGAAGGGACAAAGTGATATAAAAAAATGGAGACTAGTTGTTGATTTTCGGAAACTCAATGACAAAATAGTTAATGACAAATTTCCACTAACACGCTTAGATGATGTTCTAGATAGACTAGGAAGAGCTAAATGTCCACATTGGACATGACAAGTTCCTTTCATCAAATTGAGCTCGATCAACAGTCATTTTCAACAACTAATGGTCATTACTAATATACAAGATTGGCCTAAAGATATCTTCAAATAGTTTTCAGAGGATGCTAACGATAGCACTAGCTGGACTAGAATCCGAAGCATTCCTGTATGTTGATGATGTAATAGTTTTTGGATGTAGTTTAAAACATCACAACAATAATTTGCGCAACGTTTTCGATAGATTATCTAGATATAATTTAAAATTGAATGCGAGCAAATGCTTTTTTTTGAAATCAGAAGTTATATATTTGGGACATTTGATAACATCGAATGGTATTAAACCAGACCCAAGCAAATATGACGTAATTACCAAGTATCCTACTCCTAAGAATACTGATGACGTAAGAAGATTTATAGCATTTTGTAACTATTATAGAAGATTCATCAAAGATTTTGCGAATATTGCAAATTGTTTGAATGATTTATTAAAAAAAGGAACAAAATTTTAATGGACGGAAGAACGTCATAATGCGTTTGAAACACTGAACAACAAACTTATTGAACCCCCTATCTTGCAATATCCAGACTTTGACAAAACATTCATTCTGACAACAGATGCATCAGATTTTGTACTAGTCACAGGGTCCAATAGGAAATGATTTGCCAATATCATATGCAAGTAGATCTTTAAACAAACACGAAAAGAATAAACCTGTGATTGAGAAAGAATTGTTAGGCATATATTGGGGTATACAATTCTTTAGACCGTATTTATATGGTAGAAAAATCACAGTTGTGATAGATCACAGACCTTTGATTTCACTATTTTCGCACAAAAACCCGAACTCTAAATTAACAAGGATAAGACTGGAACTTTCTGAATACGACTTTGAAATAATATACAAGAAAGGAATAAACAACACTAATGCCGATGCATTATCAAGGATAGATATTGATTCTACTATACTAAAGAGTATGATACCATTGGAAAATGTCGAAAAGGTAAAGAAAACATTAGTAATTACAAGAGGTATGAGTAAAAAGTCATCAGAAAAGAATATTATAAGACATAAAAATGTTATGAGTGAATCTCATAAGGGGACTGATCAACTCTATATGTGGGAGTGCACGTCAATATAAAAAATACAAGAAACAAGAAATTTGCAATTGAGAGAAATGATGCAATATTTGATATAATACCCGCGGATGAATTTAAGGCCAAATATAACGAAGCAAACAAAAATAATAAAGATGACATAATTATATTACTATACAAAAAACCTCAGAATAAAACAAGTGAAGAGAGAAGTCAAGAACTAATACTATGATACACCCCAAAGAGGACATTTGGAGTGAAGAAAACTTTACTAAAATTAAAGCAGAAGTACATTTGGAAAAATATGAACAAAAATGTAAGAGAATACGTGTCTAAATGTGACTTATGCCAACGTAACAAACAGACTAAACATACAAAGGAACAATTAAAGGTTACAGATAGTTTCAAAACTATAGTAATTGACACTATAGGTCCTTTACGTCCAATAAACAATTTTAGATATATTTTAACTATGCAAATTAACGAAATACATAGTTGCATGTCCCATAGATATGAAAGAAGCAAAAACCATAGCCAAAGCACTAGTAGAGAATTTAATACTTAAATATGGTTTGTTTAGCACACTAAAATCAGACAACGGTACAGAATTTGGAAATGAATTGTTAAGGGAAGTATGTGAGTTATTAAAAATTTAACAAAAATTTTCCACACCATATCATCATGAGACATTGGGTACAGTGGAGAGAAATAATAGTGTTCTTAATGAATACTTTTTGTCATTTGTACAAGATGACAATTGGGATAAATTACTGTACCTTTGCGTACAATATAACCCCTCATGTAGATATTCACCTTTCGAACTCATTTTTGGAAAATTACCAAGTTTACCCGGAGATGAAGTCATGAATCATCCTAAAATTTACAATTATGAAAATTATGCTAATGAACTCAAGACTAGACTAAAACATGCTTTGGAAAGTGGCAAAAAGTTGATAGAGACTGTAAAAAATAAAAGAAGTATGGACTCATTAAATAACACGAACAACATAGAACTAAAAGTAGGTGGTCAAGGCTGGAAATAGAAGAAAATATGAACCACCTTATGATGGAACATATGAAGTAATAGATATAGATGATTCAAATGTATTAATTAAGATAAAAACAAATATAAAAGCAATTCATAAAAACAGACTAAAAAAATATAAAGTATAAAATACAATGGAAATGTAAAATAATTCTTAGAACACTTAAAAATAAATTTAATAATATATACTTACATTAAATTTAGAATTCATAAGTATTAAAAAAATCATCCAATTCAAATTGTATAGATTTTTCTTAAAGGCGGAGGTGTAGTGTGTTGGTCACACTTATCCACTGTTGTGTGTTGGTTACGTTTGTGCTACCTAAAAATGCATTTTGATACATTCCTCAATAATATAAACAAAAGTGTCAATGACCAATGGCAAGAGGTATCAAATTGCATTATAAAAATTTTCAATACGTAATAATTGTAAAGTAGCAAAATGCTGACCATGCACACTCTATGTTAAGTAAAACTTAAATTAGGTCATAAGTATTAATATGTAAGAAGTTAGATTTAAGTAAAAAACTAAATTAGGTCATAAGTATTAATATGTAAGAAATTAGACTTAAGAAATTTATATAAATAGCTGTAAGTTGATTGATAGAATTAAAATAAAACTGATGATCATAACGGCTCTTTAGCTGATAAAGTATCTTTTTTATTCTCATTTAAACTGCGGCTTATTAGCCATAACTAAGCGGCGTGCTCGCCTTAATAATAAGCAAACCAGGACAGACATAAAACTGACCGACAATTCAAATACACAAACATTACTTTCATTACAGCACGATATTGCATATTCACAATCAAAAGATATAGACACAAGACATCAAGCAGATCAAATATTGGCTGAAAAAGCCTGGCAACGAGTTAAATCTAAAGATAGTGATATTAAGTGGGCGGGAGGAATGCATGCAAACAAGGTAAAGTTTCTGATTGTGGTCAACGTGACGACCACCAGGACGATCCTTGTCTTGCTGTATTCAAGTTGACACGCAGCCTCCTCGTGGCCCCTCCTGGATGGCATTCTAGCACACGCTAGATGCTAACTAATGCGTGCAGCGAATGCCCAATCCCCTGGACGTAAAATTTGGGTTGTGCGTAGCGCTTGGAACCCACTACGTAAAAACAATTATCCAATGAAAACCAAAACAGAATCCGCACACTTTATAGGGTAGGCGCTTCCGCCCAGCTGGCGGATGCCCTCATTAAATGTATGACTGACATCACTGCCATACAGGAAATGCGATGGACAGGGCAAGGATGCAAAGGGCTTGCATCTTGCGATGTATACTACAGCTGCCATGAAGACAAGCACGAATTTGGATGCGGATTTGTGGTTAATAAGCGACTTCGTCACCTTGTCTCTGGGTTCACACCTGTGAACGAAAGAATAGCCACAATCCGCGTCAAGGCAAAATTCTACAACATCAGCGTAATATGTGCTAACGCCCCGACGGAAGAAAAGGACGATGTGGTTAAGGATGCCTTCTATGCTAAACTCGAGGACGTATACGATAAGTGCCCGGCCCATGACGCCAAAATCGTCCTCGGGGATTTTAATGCAAAGGTCGGGCGGGAAGGTATCTTTGGTCCCACTGTCGGACAGTTCAGCCTCCACGCAAACACTACCTCCAATGGTATGAGGCTGATCGATTTCGCCGCGGCGCGCAACATGGTAGTATGTAGCACCAGGTTTCAGCATCTCGACATTCATAAGGCCACTTGGATGTCCCCTGATCGATCAACATCCAACCAGATTGATCACATTGTGATTGACGGAAGGCACGTCTCCAGTGTACTAGATGTGCGTACATTCAGAGGTCCAAACATCGACTCGGACCACTACCTTGTCGCAGCCAAGTTCCGATTGCGCATTAGCGCCTCGAGGTCTGCGCGCTCTAGTACATTGCGAAAGCGGGACGTCAAGAAGCTGCGATCATAAAGGATAACTGAGGCGTTCGCCGCTCAACTCTCGGATAAGTTCCGTCGCTCCCCATCCAATCTCAGCGACATTGGTGGACTGTGAGCCAACATTCCCCACTCTTTGCGAACTACTGCGGAAACAGTTCTTGGTTTCGAGCGCCCACTCCAACGAAATCAATGGTACGACGAGGAGTGTCGCGAGGCTGCTGCAGCGAAAAAGCCGCATACAAGAAAACGCTGCAGTCAGCCGCAACGCGAGCCATTGTCGAAAACTATAGAGAGAGGAGAAGGGATGAGAGACGCCTTTTCAGACGCAAGAAGAGGGAGCAGGAAAGGCGTGAGTGCGAGGAAGTCGAGATGTATAGACGCAGGAATGATGCTCGAAAATTTTATCAAAAGGTTAAGCGTCTAACCGAAAGTTTTAAGCCCGGAGCGTCCTCCTGCAAAGATGAGAACGGAAACCTGATAACAGATTCGCAAGGGGTGCTGAGGTTGTGGAGGAAACACTTCTCTACTCTGCTACAAGGTGATGATGACAACAATGCCGCCTTTAGAGATAATGTTCCGAACCCGATCGACTATGATAGCGTGGAGATTCCGCCACCTAGCCATGAAGAGGTCAAAGTCGCGATTACGCGTCTTAAAAACAATAAAGCGGCGGGTCCTGATGGCCTCCCCGCTGAGTTGTTTAAGACCGGATGTAATGAGTTGGTAGGGCACATGCACCAGCTTATTTACAAAATATGTCTAGAGGAAAGTATGCCCTACGATTGGAAACTCAGTGTCCTCTGTCCTGTCCTGAAAAATGGAGACCGTACTATATGCGCCAACTACAGGGGTATAAGCCTTCTCCCTATCGCATATAAGGTTCTTACAGGCGTATTGTGTGAACGACTGAAGCCACTCGTCAAAACACTGATTGGACCTTATCAGTGCGGCTTCAGACCTGGCAAGTCCACCATCGACCAGATCTTCACACTACGCCAAATCCTGGAAAAGACCCACGAAAAACAAGTCGACACACACCACCTTTTTGTCGACTATAAGGCAGCCTTCGATAGCCCCATAAGGGATCGTGTTTTTGCCGCAATGTCTGAGCTCGGTATACCTGCGAAGCTGATAAGGCTATGCAGAATGACGTTGAGCAATTCCTGCAGCTCCGTCAAGGTAGGAAAGGACCTCTCCGAACCTTTTGGTACCGTGCGAGGTTTCAAACAAGGCGACCCCTTATCATGCGACCTCTTCAACTTCGTCATGGAGAGTGTTCTACGAAAGGCGGGAGTGCATCGCAATGGCACTATTTTTCAAAAAAGTGTCCAGTTTCTTACGTACGCTGACGACATTGACATCATAGGGCGTACCAAGCGAGATGTTACTGCTGCCTTTAGTGCTATTGAACGGGAGTCTAGTAAGACGGGTCTGGCAGTAAATGAGGGCAAAACAAAGTATATGTTATCGACAAGTAGAGATGCGCGGCGTATTGATTCTCAGATTACGGCCGATAACTATACTTTTGATACGGTCAAGGACTTCATCTATCTTGGCTCCGCTGTTAGCACCAGAAATGATGTCAGTCTGGAGATCAAGCGCAGGATCACTCTTGCCAACAGGTGCTACTATGGTCTCAATAGGCAATTGAGTAGCAGAGACCTCTCTCGTGCGACAAAATTAACACTTTACAAGACACTCATCCTACCCGTGCTTCTTTATGGCGCAGAGGTATGGACCCTATTAAGTACAGATGCAGCGGCCTTGAGAGTGTTCGAGAGAAAAGTACTGCGCAAGATCTTCGGTCCAGTGCGAGTTGGCGATGATTTCCGTATCCGATCCAACAGTGAGCTGTATGTGCTCCTCAACGACATAGACGTTGTACAGCGTATTAATATATAGAGGCTGCGCTGGCTCGGCCATGTCGTTCGAATAGAGGAGGATGCTCCGGCAAAACGGGTATTTGATGCGGGAATCTGCAGAAGTCGGCGAAGAGGACGACCTTGCATCCGTTGGAAGGACCAAATCGAGGAAGCCCTGTCATCGATTGGTGTGACCAACTGGCGTAGGCGCGCACAAAGCAGAGGCGCCTTGAAGAATGTGAGCGGGCGACCCAAAATCCGATAAACGGGTTGTTATGGCCAATTAAGTAAGTAAGTAAGTAAGATAGTGATATTAAAGAACGTGCTAACGCGTGGTTTGTGACAAACGCTATGAAAGCTAAAGTGAAATTTGGATTAGGTTTGAAGGAGCAGAGACATAAGAAAAGAAAAAATTCAAAAAGAACGAGAAGAGGAAAAATGAATAAATGTAATAAGAAATTATTCACAGCTACTGTGAGAAAAACTTTAAAACAATTGAAAGAACAGAAACCCCTTGATATAAATGATGCTGTTAAAATAGCTCAAAAGGCTATTCATTCAAATTTTAAAGGGAAAAAGCGAGCAGACATTATAATACCGAAAATTGGAGGATTTCTTCCACTTATTCCCGTACTAACAGCATTGTCAGCGCTTGGTGGTTTAGCAAGTGGAGGATCTGCTATTGTCAAAGCAGTAAATGCTATCAAAAATGGAAAAGAACAATTAGCGGAAGCTAACCGTCATAATAGATATATGGAATCAATTACAAGGGGTGAAGGGTTATATATCAACCCATATAAAACTGGATATGGTCTCTACTATAGTCGAGCTCCAAAAAACTAACATACCTAAGTGCCCATTAACAGATCTGAAATCATATAAAAATTAAAGACCATCAACTGCATACAATAGCAGTAGATGAACATACAATGATTTTAAAGGAAATACACAACTTTTTAAAATCATTCTTACACATAATTTCTGACGTAGATAAAACTAAACTCATCAACATACAAACACAACTGGAGTATGTAGACAACCAGAAGAGAATAAGAAATAGACATGGTAAACATTTCGAGGATTGCGAATGGTCGAACGAAAATAGCACATGACACCTGCCCCTGTATATTTTATAAACATAGACTATATCACGCTGAAAATGAAGTTAAAAATATAATTAATTTTTATAATCTTACTAAATGTAAAAATTGTGTTTTCAATAAATTGTAATTTTCGATAAATTCAACCGAAGAAATTATATAATAAATGAAAAAAAAAACTTAACTACACCTGAAATCTTTGTTTAGTTAATTATTACTCTTTGTTCAGAGCACATCGTCCCGCACTAACACAACTTACTATTATCTTTTTAAAGAAGGGAAAAATGATGACATCAGCTGAATTGGAAGAACTATTAAAAAAACATAGTAATCAGATTGATAAAGAGCATTATTTTTAAGTCTTATCAATGAACTAAGAATATGTAACATTAGTAAAATAAGTAATCCATTTTTATATATTAATAATGTCATACATTTGTATTATTGCGAAAAAATTTACTCAGAATCTTTTGACATTTGCAGATGCCAAACATTTTATGAAAAATATTTGTTAACACTTAAGCTATTTAATCTGTATAAAAGAATGTTTAACTATTATTATATTCAATATATATATGTATTGTATTGTACAAAATAACAAAATCTGAAATAAAATATACATACTTAAAAAAAAAATCTAATGAAATAAAAACTAATTTGTTTTAATTAATCTCATTATTGTATAATTTTATTTATTTAAAACAGTAAAACTATAAAGAATCTAAATCCTTAAAAAAAAGTCTATTTATACTCTGGGATGTTGTATATCAATAAGTAAATTCAATTATGTAAAAACAGATAATCTACTTATGTGTGAAATAAAAAACCGCAGGCACAACTATACATTTCTTTCTTATCAATTTAAAATTAAAAATCCTTATAACACAACAACAACAACAACAACACGTACAACTATATTTCTATTTCTTCGCAATTATTATCTTAAAATAACGTGCACACACTCATTCTGTCCGTCCAATCATTCGAAAAGCAATACAAATACAATGAACATGTACACTCATGTTTCTACTTAATTATACGATGTTATTTATTATCCCCGAAAAAAATGTATACAGGTGTTTATCCCTTTCTTACCACATTTAAAATTAAAGATCCTTCTAATTAAATGTACACCTGATGTACACCTGTATACTTGTTGTGTGTGTTTTTTTTTGTTCTATAAGGATATGTAATTTTAAACAGATAAGAAAGTCTTGTAACGTTTTAGTCCTTATGATTTTTTTTATTTATTGCCAAAAATTAGATGTGCTGACGTATGAATATTTGTTGCCAAAATAAAATAATTCTAAAGAACTAACAGCTTCTATGATTTAATGTAAACTATAGTTTTTTCATTAGGAATTTAAAAAATAAAATATATAGTACAAATAGAGTGTTTTAGAGAAGTAATTTTTCATTATATTGTAATTACATTACATTACATTACACTATAATTCAACGTAAAAAATAAAATATATAAATAAAAAATAAAAAAATGTTGAATTTGTTTAACCTAGATGATGAGGAAACCCAATGGTTTCCCCAACAAGTGATGGGCCCATCAACTAGATCACCATCACCACCACTACCGCCATTGGAATCAATACCATCGTCGTCACCAACATCATCAGCCACGTCAGGAACACCACCGCCACCATCAATCACCCCGACGATTGCGGTGGAGGAAAGATTTCACGCTTTGATGACTGTGCGTTTGGAAGACAGTAGTATGTTTTTGGGGTTTACGCTACGCTACAGCCGGGCATTTTCGGTTAGTCGATAGGTTTGTAACATGTATTGTGTAAAGGTAATGCTTTTTAATATGTGTGTGTGAGTCATAGTTGGTCGAATGTTTTTTTGTTTTGAGCCGGAAGTGGGAATCTTCGAAATACACTTTTGTTCCAACAAAAGAGTGCACGATTCACCATCACTGGTGCCTACGTACTAAACCCACTCCTTACACACTTCAACCACTCTCCCTCCGCAGGACTGCCGTAAGGTATTACTTCGCGGAGAGATGGTTAGCTTGAAAGCTTTATCACATTAAGTCAAATTTCGCCTAAGTTCCTCTAGTCTTCGGAGTTCTAGCATAACTTCAGCCATTCTCTGACTATATTGACTCCATAGAATCCTACAATTCAACAGCTCTTCCATTAGCCGGTTTGCTCCTAAACTCGTTTCTCCGGGCCATCTAAATCTGGGACAGCATATAGGGGAAGTGTCGTGACCAAATCTGTGCAGGTACTTCTTGAAGCACCCACGACCAGTTAGGAACTGGGTCACGTAGTAGTTCAGGTCGCAATGTTTATTTTTCATCCAAAGGGTTACATCAGGGACAAGGCGAAATGTCCATCTTCCCTTTAAACTGCTCTCCCATCGTGCCTGCCATTTGTTAATTGAAGTCCTTCGTTCCTCCGCTTTTATAGCTGCTATTCGTCCCGGGTGCTCGAGACGGCGAAGGTATATCCTCCTCATCTCATCCGCCAATATGTCTACTGGTATTTTCTTTGCCAACACCAATACCGCTTCATCAGACACTGTCCTGAAGCCACTTATCCGTCTAATCGCGCTTAGACGATACACTGCGGACAGTATCCTCCTTGTCGTCCCCACGGGGAGTGCCTCCGTCCATATTGGGCAAGCAAACAGCATTATCGACGTTACTACCGCCGAAATTATCCTCCTTTTGAATGAACCTGGTCCTCCAATATTTGGCATCATCCTCGCCAGTGCAACCTGCGTTACAGATGTTTTTTCGCCGATATATTTCACGTGCTCCTTGAAGTTCAACCTGTCGTCGATAATCACTCCCAGGTATTTTATCGCCCTCTTCGATTCGATCATTGTACCCCCAACGGTCACTTCCATCTTCTCCACTATCTTCCGGCCGCTTATCAAGACGACCTCCGTTTTATGCGCAGCAAGTTTCAAACCTGATTCATCCAGCCATGCTCCAACCTATCGAATCGCTGTGTTCGTTTTCTCCTCTATTTACCGTCTTAGCTAACGAGACTTTGGCAATGTCATCTGCAAAGCCCACAATTGTAGTCCCGTTCGGCAATCGCAATCGAATTACTCCATCGTACATAATGTTCCATAGTAGCGGTCCAAGTACAGAGCCCTGTGGGACACCCGCCGTCACTACGTATTCCTGCTCTCCTCCATCCGTTAGGTTCAGTTCTCCATTAAGTATGGCGGCGTAGCCATATTAAAGATGGCTCTCATAATCCGCCCCCAATTCGCTGAGTTGAACGCGTTTCTAACGTCAAGTATGACAACCGCGCAATATTCCTTGGTGCCAAATCTCCATATTTCGCCCTCTATTGCATCTCTTGCAATGTCGACCACTCTCCTATTCTCTCTCAATATTGGACCGTCATTTCCTAAATCCGTATTGCAGGTCCGAGAGAGCTCCTCCTACCTCGGCACCCGTCAGTAGTCGATTGTATATTATCCTCTCCAGTATTTTTTCCATCATGGCAAGTAGACAGATGGGCCGACACGACGATGGTTCTCATGGTGGTTTGCCAGGTTTTGGAATGAGAACCAATTTCTGCTTCTTCCATCTACGTCGAAAAACACCCTCGACGAAGCACTTGTGGAACACCTTGGCGCACATATCCGGTCTGAGCCGGATAGCCGCCTTAAGTGCCCTATTTGGGATTCCGTCTTGCCCCGGTGTTTTTCTATCTCCTATTCCAATGTATGCTGCGAGTACTTCCTCTCCTGTTACCTCGGATATGGTATGAATGGCCTCCGGCTCCCTACTTATAAAAGTGTAGGGCTGACCAAGTGGGAATAATGTACTCATAATCTCCCGTAGCAAAACTGGACAACCTAGTTTGAGCTGTTCCCGAGCACCGATTCTCTTGCAGACGACTCTGTACGCCGTCCCAAAAGGATTGACGTCAGCTTCCTGTCATATCCGCTGAAAGGATAGTTTCTTTCTCCTTTTAATGGCTCTTCTAAGTTGATGCCTTAGATCTTCATATGAAGACCGTTCAGCTTCCAATGTCGGTCTTCCTCTCGTGCGCTGGGCCCTTCTTCTCGTCCCAAAGCATGCCGACCGCAGATTTCGTATCTCGTCATTCCACCAGTAGCAGGGGGAACGTCCCCTACACACAGTCCTCCTAGGCATAGCAGCATCACATGCAGCGTTGAGCATTTCGTATACGCCGCTCACTAATTCCTCGACCGTGCTGCCAGTCGCGTGAAAAGACGACAACATCAATCTATACGTCTCCCCGTCAAAGCGGGAGTCCTTTCATTTAGGTCCCGTAAACTTCGGCAATCCGTCTCCTCTCGTGCTGCGCCCAGTAACCGTCATCACGATTGCCTGATGGTCACTATTCGTGAAGTCCTCAGTTAGCTTCACGAGGTCCGCGAAACAAGGCCATCTCTCACAAACGACAAATATATTATCGAGCTCGATCCAGCTCTCCTAAATGTGCTTCCTCTTCCGTCATTCATCAGCGCCACAGGAAGGGAAGCGAACATTTCCAAGAGGCAGCGACCCCTGGCGTTAGTATATCTACTACCCCATTCGGTCGCCCAAGCGTTAAAGTCCCCTCCAATAATAACGAGGGTGTTCAGGTGCACTTGTGACGCCAGCCTCTCCAGCATATGTTGGAACTCATCCATTGACCACCTCGGGGGGGGGGGGGGGCGTAACAGCTGTAGACGAAAACTCCCTTTATTCTGGCCATAACGAAGCCAATGTCCCGCGCGTAGGTTCTCTGGAAGGGTAATGAACCACAAATTCATATAGATGCAGTACTAGATCCGTCCGTGATCCAAGTACTATTCCTCGGTACCCTATAAGGTTCGCTTATGATTGCGATATCGATATTCTCCTCCTTTACTCTCTAGACCAATAGGTTCTGAGCTGCTTCGCAATGGTTCAGATTAATTTGTATTAACCTCATCTCCTAGAACGTGGTATAGCTAGTACAGCTTGTATAGCTGGTATAGCTGCTATACTAGCTTGTATAGCTTGTACAGCTGGTATAGCTAGTACAGCTTGTATAGCTGGTATATCTGGCATGGTTAGTACAGCTTGTATAGCTGGTATAGCTGGTATACCAGCTATACATTATTTTCACATATAAATCTCTTATTGTCTAAATAATTTAAAATTAATTTACTTATAGATTGTGTATATACTTGATGAATCTTAGATCTAAAGGCATACATAGGATCATAATACAGCTTTTTCTCTAGTAAACACTTTCTAAATTCAATAATACTTAGTCTAGCTGTTACACTATTTCTAACGCCTATAATTTTTTTTAATTTCCGTATCAACTCTATCAATTTTTACTGAATACGTTTTAGCACGTAAACCTATGAATTTCTTAATATTTTTACCATTGCGCTCATCCTTCTGTAATGAAAATTATACATTTTCCATTTTGATAGAACTAGAACAGAAAACCAATATAAATGGGTTTATTATATTCCGTTTGCATTCTACTTATTTCAACGGCAACCATTTCTTCAGTAATTTTAATACAATTATGAAAATTTGGTTTCGCAATGAGTGATCTGGCTCCTAATCGTTTTCTTCTATTTTCCCATCCGTTTACTATTTTGATGTCTTTTCTCTTATCGACATTTTCCATAGCCTTACCATAGACAGCATTATTGAGTAATTTGAAAAAGTTTTGTTCAGATGTGATTTTAGCCAATGTTCCATGATTGTTATTTACATCAATATATTTTTTTAACCAATTGGATTTATTAAATTGCAGAATTCTACGAATTTTCTTCAAAATTTAACCATGTTAAATGCATTGCTGAAGATTGCGATAATGTATTATGTAATTGTTTTTATCATTTAAGTCTGTTATTAATTTTCTATGTTTCATATTCTCAATTTTCTTATTTTCTGCACAGAATGGAAAATCACTATGGTGATCGTGCAATACAGTTGGATATTCCAAATCTACTTCTAAAATATAATCAAATTCTAAATCTTCTTCTACAGTAGTTACATTGAAGTCGTCACAGTTGTCGAGCCATTTAAAATTGTTATAGGGGAGAATATTGAGACATTGAATTACCATATAAATTATTTACATCTAAATACATTATATAATTTGATTCTTCTGTTGAATCATAATCGCTAATATATTTATTATTAGCTGTCACATGTCGCTTACTGCATTGAACAATACCTCCCCTAATACCCCCGTAACGAAATTGTACATGTTGATATTTGTCAATAATTCCAACTCAATTTCAGTTGTTTTTAACATTTCATCCCAGCATAAACCTGGTGTATATTAGTATAATATTGACGGGTCTAAATTGTTAATGTTTTTATAAACCTTACGGAAATTTTCAAATACATCAGACAGCACTAGGACATCAACTTTTAAATAAAATAGAAGATAATCCAAAAGTTTCTTACATTTGAATGTATTCCAAACTAATTCAGCGTATCCGTAATCATCTACACTATACGACTCCTTAGTAGTTTATTAAAGAAACATGATCGGGGCCGTAGTCCTATTTCTTCAAGACGATTTACTGAATCTAGATAGTCATATGGAAAGACACCTTTACGTTTCATTAAACTGAATTCATTGGGAGTTTGATAGGTTGATTTTACTGTTAACAGATCATTATCAGACAAATATCCTGCTAGTTTTTCTAAACTTGATGACATAAACCGACAAGAATATAGAAAACGTAGTTTTATAGTATTTTTTCATATAAATGAATCTTTTTCGATATAGATATATATAGTTCTCTGTTTAAGGCGATTACTGTCGATGGATATTTTAGATATACTTCTAATATGTAACAAATAAAAAAAAGAATCTTCTTCTATATTATTAACATTAAAATTTTCAACAGATTTACAATTTTTATACGGAAGGTATTTTGACATTGCATAACCATATAAATTATTTACATCTAAATATATTATATAATTTGATTCCTTGTTAGAATCATAAACACTAATATATTTATTATTAGCTATTGAATATCTGTTAGAACATTGAACATTACCTCCCCTCATACCTCGAAGAACGAAATTATATAGTGGTTTAACACTTTAATCTGTAGATTACAAAAAACCAAACTATACATATTGGTATAATCTTAAAGAGTTAGTCTTATCCTCTGAAAGTATTGGATATAACAATCATAAAAAGGAAATAATATCTATAGTTAAAGAACTGAAAGAAGCTAATATAATTTATTAGAAAATGAGTTCTATAAATTAATTTGGAGAAAGCTTAAAAAGTCATAGCAATATGAGTGATTCAGTCTTTAAGAAAAATCTATTTAAAATACTCAATATTGCCGTAGACAGTAAACGGTTAGACCTACATAAGAAAATAATATCGAATTTAACTGCATCTGTTGAATTTAAAGATGCAGTTACAAAAGCATATCTTAATAATAGAACTGAATTATTTAAAAATAAAATTGATGACGTTGATAAAAAAAATTAAAAACTCATTAGAATTATTACAAAAGGAAATCAACCTTTCGCTTAAACACATTAATACACCAATATTGAAGAATATAGAAAATATTTAAAATATACATAGTATTAATAGTAAATAGTATTATATCGATATCGAAAGAAATACAGAATACAAAAATTGATGTGACAACTCTTAAAAATGATACTTTGCTAGTTACTAATAAACAAATAAAGGAAAATGAAAAAATAGTAAAAAATGATTTAAATGCAATAAAGAAATTTACATTTGAAAATGAAAAGAAATTTAAAGGGGATCAGTCTCTATACGTTTTCGGAAAATGAACAAATTCTAAGTCCGGCTGAAGCAAAACAACATTCAATAATGATTTTCGATGATATGATTTGTGGAAAACAAAATTCAATAAGAGATTACTTTTGTATGGTTAGACATAAAAATATTTGATTGTTTTTACTTATGTCAAACTCATACTAAAATACCTAAATGTAAATATATGTATATGTAAAAATGCAGATGTGATCAGATCATAAGCAGATAGTGACCAGATCACAAGCAGATAGTGACCAGATCATAAGCAGATAGTGATCAGATCATAAGCAGATAGTGACCAGATACAAAGCAGATCGTGACCAGATCATAAGCAGATAGTGACCAGATCATAAGCAGATAGTGATCAGATCATAAGCAGATAGTGACCAGATACAAAGCAGATCGTGACCAGATCATAAGCAGATAGTGACCAGCTCACAAGCAGATAGTGACCAGATTATAAGCAGAGAGCAGATTGTACACAGTTATAAAGCAGATTCATTACAAACAGCATTCATTCATTATTCATTACAAACAAATAAATATGAATAATAATAATAATAATAATAATAATAATAATAATAATAATAACAATAATAATAATAATAATAATAATAATAATAATAATAATAATAATAATAATAATAACAATAATAATAA